>SJXQ01006912.1:0-158416 GCA_006408695.1 Aepyceros melampus | reverse complement strand
ATGGCATCACGGACTCAATGGACGTGAGTGTGAGTGAACTCCAGGAGTTGGTGATGGACAGGGAGGCCTGGCGTGCTGCGATTCATGGGATCACAAAGAGTTGGACACAACTGAGCGACTGAACGGAACTACAAGACTCTTTGAAAGGATTCAGGACAGGAGATTAATTGATGAGTTCCCCCCAAATATGGCTTTTACCTCAGCAAATTATATTTAGACAACCAGTACAAGAAATACATAGACAGGTTAGAGAGAGTTCAGAAAAAATCAGTAAAAGTGGAAAAGTAAACTGGTATTTGCAGGATCGCTGGATGGCATCACCAACTTGATGGACGTGAGTTTGAGTGAACTCTGGGAGTTGGTGATGGACAGGGAGGCCTGGCGTGCTGTGATTCATGGGGTCGCAAAGAGTTGGACACGACTGAGCGACTGAATGGAACTACAAGACTCTTTGAAAGAATTCAGGACAGGAGATTAATTGATGAGTTCCCCCCAAATATGGCTTTTACCCCAGCAAATTATATTTAGACAACCAGTACAAGAAATACATAGACAGGTTAGAGAGAGTTCAGAAAAAATAAGTAAAAGTAGAAAAGTAAACTGGTATTTGCAGGATCGCTGGATGACATCACCAACTTGATGGACGTGAGTTTGAGTGAACTCCGGGAGTTGGTGATGGACAGGGAGGCCTGGCGTGCTGGAATTCATGGGGTCGTAAAGAGTCAGACACGACTAAGCAACTGAACCGAACTGAATGGTGACACAAACATAGAGAACAGACTTATGGACATGGGGGTGGGGAGAGAAAGGAGAGGGCAGGATGGATGGAGAAAGTAACATGGAAACATAGACACTGCCATATGTAAAATGATAGCCAATGGGATTGCTGTATGACTCAGGGAACTTAAACCAGGGCTCTGTAATAACCAGAGGTGTGGGAAATGGGAGGGAGGCTCAGGAGGGAGGGGATATATGTATGCCTATGGCTGATTCATGTTGATGTATGGCAGAAACCAACACAGTATTATAAAGCAATTATCTTTCAGTTAAAAATAAATAAATTTTTAAAAATGATGAGGCAGAAGGGGTCTGGGGCTGATTTATGAGAAGAGATTAAAGGCACCAACAACACAGAGCTGGGACCCAGAAAGGACTTCAGGGAATGTGATAACAGACAGGAAATACTTGAAAGGTATAACCCGCCAAAGCAAAGACTTATTTAGCCTGGTGCCCAAAGCATAAGCGATGGCAATGAGGTAAAATGAAAGAGAAGACTCACTAGTTTACTCAGGGGTGTCTCCAGAGAGATTAGCCGTTCCCTGACTGGAAACATTTAGCTCCAGACGGCACACAGCTCCCCCAAGGAGGGATTCTAGACCAGAAAGCAGGAAAATTGACTTGCAGGTTAGATCATGCCACACTTTGGAGCCCGTCCATGTTGTTACCTCATGGTGACTGTATAAACATACTATCTGGGGTCCCAAAGGTAGAATAATACGTCTCATCTCTTTTTCATTTCCTGCCTTTAATGCCTCTAAGTAAGCAAGTCGAATCGTGTCTCAACATACGCTGCTTCCATTGAGTCTCTCCACAGGGAGCCTTAATGGCAGAGGTGGGGAGCTGACGTTATTGCTCAGGAAGACAGTGGCTGTGGCCCCGGTGTTCTTTCCTGCCTGTCTGAAATCCTGAAGGAGGACAAGGGGAAGAGCCCAGCCGTCAGGCATGGAGCCCACCCACTGTAAACCTGGAGAGAATGTCTCTCACCAGTGAGGCCTCAATATTGTTGTTCCCAAACTAACCCCCAACATAGAAATGTAAGGGCTCTATCTATCCCTTCAGAATTCGTACAAACTAGCAAGTCCCGGGGAGGTGGATAAAGTGTGTGAGGACCTGCTTATGGGATATGGTCCTGATTGGGGGCGCCTTGCTCTGCTGTCAATAATAGAAAGTAATTTGCTTGGGTTTGCTCTAGCCAGTACTCGTTATTCATAAAATGGGGAACAGAACAATAAGGATCACTAAAACAACAGCACACACACACACACACACACACACTCATAATCCATTGTTTAAAGCATTCTGCCCCCCATGACAAGCCAAGTGTTTAGTAAGCAGGTCACGTGCTCGAAGCTGGCAGGGCTCCATGAGTAAAGCTGAAGCTGCTTTTTGTAGAATCAGTGCTGGGGCAACTCAGGGTGGCAGTGGAGAGTCAGGAGGAGAGAGGTATACTGTGCTGCCACCTCTCATCAGAGAGAGAGAGGCTGTCTCTGAGGTATTCATGTAAGGAGCTCCCACTTTGGCTATAGACAAGGGCTTTTCTGCTTACCAACCATGTGACCCAGCTCAGATGATTAAACCTTGCTCCGTCTCCATCGCTTCATCATGAAAAGGAGAGAGAAGAGCAGCAGCAGCTCATAAGGTTTGGGAGGAGGGTTAAGTAAACAAAACATTCGATGTACTTAACCAGCCTTGTACAAGGAAACATTCAATAAATGTCAGTTATAACATCCCTGCCCTCCTCCTGCATGCGTGCGCGCGCACACACACACACACACACACAGATATGCATAGACATATGGCATCGCCTATCTCAGAGTCCACACGGTCCTCTCTGGGCCCACCTGTGGGAAAGGGAAAGTAAGGGAAAATAATACCTTACCTCTGAAGGTATTTCTGAAGCTGCAGCCATGGATTCCCAGGAGATGCAGTGAGAAGTTCAGTTCAGTTCAGTCGCTCAGTCGTGTCCGACTCTTTGTGACCCCATGAATCACAGCATGCCAGGCCCCCTGTCCACTTGCTGCTGCTGCTGCTGCTAAGTCGCTTCAGTCATGTCCGACCCTGTGCAACTCCATAGACGACAGCCCACCAGGCTCCCCCATCCCTGGGATTCTCCAGGCAAGAACACTGGAGTGGATTGCCATTTCCTTCTCCAATGCATGCAAGTGAAAAGTGAAAGTGAAGTCACTCAATCGGTCCGACTCTTCATGACCCCATGGACTGCAGCCTACCAGGCTCCTCTGTCCCTGGGATTTTCCAGGCAAGAGTACTGGAGTGGGTTGCCATTGCCTTCTCCGATTTTTTTTCCTTAGTTCAATGCTTTAATATTAAATATATTTAATGTTTCAATATTTTAAAAAATGGAATTTTGGATCATATCTGTGATCACCTTATATCCAACCACCACCGTTTAATTTCAGTGCCCACATTTGCTTCCAGGTTTGTAACTAGTGATGACAGAAATTGACAGCTTTAAACTTTCTCTTAAACTGAGATATGAGTCTATCAGTTTTTCTGTATGTCTCCCAAGTTTGAGAAAAGCTTGCTGCTGCTGCTGCTGCTGCTGCTAAGTCGCTTCAGTTGTGTCTGACTCTGTGTGACCCCATAGACGGCCGCCCACCAGGCTCCCCCATCCGTAGAATTCTCTAGATAAGAATACTGGAGTGAGTTGCCATTTCCTTCTCCAATGCATGAAAGTGAAAAGTCAAAGTGTTATTCTATACTAAGCTATACTTAGGCAGGTAAGGATGTTGAAGATGGAAGGACACATGTTGGACAGTCCCAGGAGAACCTGAAAGAAGGAGAACATTCCAGAAAGAGGAGGCAGCATGCAGTAGAGGTTAATTATGAGCTATGAGCTAGGCTGACTTGATTTAGAGGCCAGTTCAGTCACCTGGGCTGCAACTTTGGCACCTAGAGGCCATCACAGATGTATCAGAATTAGAGAAGCATTTATGTGAAATCCCTGGAGACATGGACTCATCTTAAGGACCGACATCTCTTTACCCACATCCACAACACAACACACAACCTATGTGCTCAAGGAGTGGATTTATACTCTCCTGTGCAGACTCTGGTCAAGGCTGTAACTGAGGCAGCAGGAGTGTTCCCTGGGTTACATGTCCACAGCCGTGAAGACCCCGCTCAGCCACGTGAAGCAGAGATTGTGAAGAGGACAGCTTCTTTTTTTGTTTTGTTTATGTATTGACTGTGCTGGTCTTCCTTGCTGTGTGGGGACTTTTTCTAATTGTGGTACTCGGGCTTCTCACTGCAGTGGCTTCTCTTGTTACGGAGCACAGGCTCTAGCTCGTGCGGGCTTTTGTAGCTGCGGTGCATGGACTCGGTTGCTCTGAGACACGTGAGATCTTCCTGGATCAAGGATCGAACCCATGTTCCCTGTGTTGGCAGGCGGATTCTTAACCACTGGACCACCAGGGAAATGCTGTGAAAGGGACAACTTTTATACGACAAATACAGAATCAACAGGGGCCAGTTCCTCACTGGGGAATGGCAGTGGCAGAAGAAATTTTTAGGGGAGGAGATTCGACAGTGCCCCATCTGAGGCTGTCAGAGAGAGGGGTGAAGGCAACTGTATAAAATGTCTGATATTGGGACTTAGAACCCAAGCAGGAATTGTCATGCTCTGCCGTGACTGGCCATCCTGATCCTGTATAATGTGGGTCTTGAATCCACGAGCTCAGGCACCTCTGCTCATGCCCTTGGGGCAGCAAAGCCCCCAGATGCACTTGGCTCAGCCTCTGGACCTGCTGTCCTGCGGGTCCAAGCAGCTCCTTCTCCCCACTTGGAGAGCACACCCTCCAGGCTGGCTAACGTGTGACCTGGAGGGCAGGAGCAGGTTTAAGAGGGAGACCAATGGACCAATCTCGCTGAGACTCTGCTTTCCCACCAGAAAAATAGGGATAATTTTGAGGTTGTAAGAAAATCATCTAGCCCAGGCCTTTGTACCCAACAAATTGTTGCTGTCTCATGGTTGTTTAAATGTGACAGTAGATAGAACAGGGTGGGGAAGCCTGGCTTCCAGCCCAGAGAACGTAGAAGAAAACTTCAGTTGCTCAGCCTTTGAGACTTTTTTTTTAACCTTAACTGGTTGCCCTGAGGATCTCTAGAAAACAGATCATTGTCTCACTGGCTGCATGTGTGCAACTGAGAATTCTGCTTGGAGGGCAGGAGAGTGTCTGGGAGAAAGGGCCACACTGAGTTTCCTGTCCAAGCCACCTTTCTCCGGCTTGGTCTTTGGACATGGACTTATCTGACTGACCAAAGGATCCCTTTTCATTTTCTGTCTGTAGCTGATTAAGGTGAACTTAAACCCTAGATAGATTGTAAATATGTATATAGGGTGGAGAAGGCAATGGCACCCCACTCCAGTACTCTTGCCTGGAAAATCCCATGAATGGAGGAGCCTGGTAGGCTTCAGTCCATGGGGTCGCTAAGTCGGACCTGACTGAGCGACTTCACTTTCACCTTTCGCTTTCATGCATTGGAGAAGGAAATGGCAACCCACTCTAGTGTTCTTGCCTGGAGAATCCCAGGGACGGGGGAGTCTGGTGGGCTGCCGTCTATGGGGTCGCACAGAGTCGGACACGACTGAAGTGACTTAGCAATAGCAATGTATATAGGGAGCAGTATCTGTGCTTGATGAATGTAGCTTATCACCTTGGTAAAAGTCTGGGCACTCAGATTCTAGCTCATCCTAACTATGTGGCACAGGCTTGGCCCTTTCACTGTTTGGGGCCTCAATCACTTTATCTGCAAGTTCCTCGGGAGACTGGATTAAATGTTATCTAAGGAAGGACACTTCAGTGTTTTTAGCTGCTCTGTGAATGAGTTACTGGAATTCCTGGTGGTTTTTGATTTTATTAAAAGTCCTGGAGCTAACCCCTGTATTCTTAGAAAGGTGGGTTGAGGAAAATCTGCTCCATGAACCATCCCTCATAGGGAAAAGTATTTAATTTGAGGATCTTCTCAGTTTTTATTTTATTTTTAAAATTTTTATTGAAGTAGAGTTGCTTTACAATGTTGTGTTAGTTTCTGCTGTACAGCAAAGTGAATATCAGCTATCATACACACATATCCTCTCTTTCTTGTATCTCTTTCCTATTTAGGTCACCACAGAGCACTTAGTGGGGTGCTATACAGTAGGTTCTCATTAATTACCTATTTTATACATAGTATCAATAATGTATACATGTCAACCCTAATCTCCTAATGGGCTTCCCTTGTGGCTCAGCTGGTAAAGATCTGCCCACAATGCGGGAGACCTGGGTTCGGTCCCTGGGTTGGGAAGATCCCTGGAGAAGGAAAAGGCTACCCACTCCAGTATTCTGGCCTGGAGAATTCCATGGACTATATATATAGTCCATGGGGTCACAAAGAGTTGGACACGACTGAGCAAATTTCACTTCACAATCTCCCAGTTCATCCCACTCTGCCCTCTTCAGTCTTTAAATCCACCTTTTCCTTCTCCTTTCTACGTATGGGCTTACTTTTCACTGGTATTTCCCTGATTCAGTGGAAATAAAAAGAGGTGAACACCCTATGTATATCAGTGAGGAAAATCTTTGCTGCCTTTGGCTAAACCAGAGTTACAGTACATGAGTTTGATGGAATTTAAACCCACTTGGGTGTGTTCAGAGAAGAAACTGTAATGACCTCTAGAAGCAATAAGAAAATAGAGAACACAGGAATAAATTCCTCTTGGGCTTCCCTGGTAGCTCAGTGGTAAAGAGTCCGCCTGCCAACGCAGGAGGCATAGGTTCAATCCCTGGCCTGGGAAGATCGCACATGCCATGGAGCAGCCAGGCCCGTGTACCACAGCTACTGACCCTGTGCTCCAGTGCCTGGGAGCACCAACTACTAAAGCCCACGAGCCCTGGAGCCCATGCTCTGCAACAAGAGGAGCCGCCACAATGAGAAGCCTATACTAAGCAACTAGAGAGTAGCCCCTGCTCGCTGCAACTAGAAAAAGGCCTGCATGCAGCAACAAAGACCCAGCACAGCAAAAATAAATAAATAAATAAAATTATTTTAAAAAAGAATTCCTCCACTTAAAAAATTATTTTAATTTAATTGGAGGCTAATTACAATATTGTGGTAGATTATATTTTATACAATTGACTTTTCACTAATAATTAGGACTAATATTTGGGACAATTTGACAAAATAAGCATCATCAAACTAATAAATTATTACATTTATGAAAAAAAAAATTCCTCTTTAGAGAGCTGTCTCCTGAAACCAAAGGCCTTGGGATGAGGGAAGAACTTTTGAGTGCTGCAGACCTCTAGGTATTGCTGAGACTATGGCAGGAGGGCCAGCTCCTTTAATTAGTTAATTTACTCTTGGCTGCATTGGGTCTTCACTGCAGTGTGCGGGATCTTCCATTACAGCAGAGCTCTAGAGCACATGGGCTTTGTAGTTGCAGCATGCAGGCTTAGGTGCTCCACAGCATGTGGAATCTTCCTGGACCTGGGATTGAACCTGTCCCCTGCACTGGAAGGCAGATTCTCAACCACTGGACCACCAGGGAAGTCCTACAAGGGCCACCTCTGAGGGAGAGTCCTTCTCTTCTCTACTTCAATCTCACTAAGTCAAACTGAGGATGGAGAAGTGGTTTACAATGAAATACAGAGCCCCATGCAGGCTGTTGATGCGTGTCCCTATTGTAATGCCACCTGTAGGTCCAGGAAGCATGAATGGACGTTTATTTGGATGCAACTGGCTCTAAAGTCCGAGGCAGGAAAGCAAGAGCTAGATTTTCTGTAACCTGAATTCTTTTAGCTGTTAAACTGTTTTTGTGCAGTTGGATGAGTGGAAAAAGCATGAGGTTAAAGCAATTAGTGGTCTTGCTAGCTCCTTTATGGAAACAGGCAGGCACATTTCTAGGCGTGAACAAAGGTAGGAAGAGAAGGAGAAGAGCCAGTATGTGGGAACTCTTTGTACTTACTGATCAATTGTTCTGTAACCTTAAAACTGCTCTAAAAAAAAAACCTATTAAAGAGAAAGAAAAAAACCACAATCGGGGGGTGAGTAATTCACTTTGAAAAATAACTATTTATCAGTATTTGGTCCCCTTTTTATTGTTACTGAGCTAAAAATCATTTCATAATAATAATAAAAATGTAATATGTTTTAAGAAAGAACATGGAGGGATGAGTCATTTGCTGGCCTGACTTCTGATGGGGTCACTGAGAGGAGAGGTGAGCCTGGAACATGACCCATGATAGACACTCAGTAAGAATAAAATGAATGGGTAGATAAATGAAATAAGTGAGGTGATCAGTCGTGTTGGGACTTAGGGGTCTTAATGGTGCTCTGGGGCACCACTCAGGCGCAGTCTCCCTCTGGGGACCAGCCTTGTCCCCAGCCCCAGGGGACACTCACTCTATTCCTGGACTCTTCAACACAAAACCGTAAGCTTGCCTCTTCCTCATCAACCCTGAAGGCAAATGATTGAGCTTTATTTATTTATTTTTGACTTAAGAGTTTTGCTGTTGATTGTAGGGGAACAGAAGCAAATCAGAATTTCTTTGTCTAAGTTGCTAGAATATTGCAAAATTCTCAGTGCCTTACCCGCAGTGGAACTGGGTGAGCCTTTGATATTCAGGGATTGGTTTTTATCTCCTGCCATGTCACCTCGCTTACTAGCTAACACTATTTGTCTTCTTGGTGATTATATGCCTCATTTTCCCTGGATGCAAATTCCTTGAGAGAAGGAATTTTGCTTTCTCTTCTAGTGGATGTCCTGGTTGGAAAAGGAATGAATGGAAACCCAAAAGTCAAAGGCAGTTTGGAAAGAAAATTGGAACCTGAGCTAGGGATGTTAGCAGGAGTCAGACACATTTGGAAGACAATTGGAAATAGGGACATCTAATTTGTTCATTTGTTTAAAAACTACAGTAAGTCCCATACATACAAACCTTCAAGTTGCAAATGTTCAAAGATGCAAATGTGCCCCTCTGTGCCAGCTGTTGTATTGTACTTCTGTACTTTCCAGGCTACTGTACTGTAAGATTTAAAATGTTTCCTTTATTTTTTAAGTATTATTTGTGTGAAAAGTATTAGAAACCTATTACAGTACAGTACTAGATAGCCGATTGTGTCAGTTGGGTACCTAGGCTAACTTTGTTGGACTTATGAACAAATTGGACTCAACAGACTCTTAGAATGGAACTTGTTCATATATAGGGGACTTACTCTATTACTGTGGAGAAGGAAATGGCAACCCACTCCAGTATTCTTGCTTGGAGAATCTCATGGACTGAGGAGCTTGGTGGGCTGCAGTCCATGGGGTCACAAAGAGTCGGCATGACTGAGTCACTTTACGTACTTTCTTACTATATTACTGAAGCACCTACTATGCACCATCTACCATGTGGATGTTTTAAATACTGATTGACTTTCAGCTGCAGATCCAAACTCAGGAATAGAATCTCTAGACCTGGTTCTCAACTTACTTCTGCTGCCAGGGTGCTGTGTGGGTTGGACCCAATGACTTAACCTCTCTCTGTTCCGAGGAGGTTAGCTGATATTACACTGCCTTGTGGACCAGTTGTGAGGATTAATTGGCATTTATAGAGTGCTTTGAGATCCAGAGATGAAAGGTCTATTTCACCTGCCAAATCATGTGACGACAGTAGCATGGTGAGGATGAATGATTTAGAGCTTATGAGGGACTTTGAAGATGAAAAGAGATTAAGTCTTATTATGATTTCTTTTAGCTTCTGGGCAATACTGACCTGGAGCTTTATGTGCCCCCGAGGCTCTCTGGCACCACTGGGATTCTGTCTTTTTTTCTTGTTCCTCCTAAGAAGTTCCATTAGTCCTCAAAAATTTTAATTTGCAGTTTCCAAAAGAAAAATCAAAGGCAGCATCCTGCATTATAGAAACACAACTTCAGTGAGCCTAGAGCTGGGAGAGGAGAGGGAGGACACAGAATGAATTTTTCTGTAACATTCTCATCCCTGGATTTAGATCCAGTTGCTCACTGATTATGGGCACCAGTGAATTCTACTGAGAGTGACTCCCTTGAGAAAAAGAAACCTAGGGAGTAATCAACCTGAAGGTTGGCTGGAGGCATCAATTTCTTTAATGTTAGATTTAGAAATGGGCTTTCTAGGTGACTCGGTGGTCAAGAATCTGCCTGCCAATGCAAGAGATGCAGGAGGCAGGAGCTCAGTCCCTGGGTCGGGAAGATCTCCTGGAGAAGAAAGTGGCAACCACTCCAGTAGCCTTCCTGGAGAATTCCATGGACAGAGGAGCCTGGCAGGCTGCAGTCCATGGGGTCACAAAAGAGTCAGACACAACTGAGTGACTGAGCTGTATGCAGTTTAGAAATATGTTCAGAGATAAAGTCTCTGAGGGCATATTGAAACTATTTCACATGAAAGACAAAACATTTACCTATATCCTGCTTATTGCTGGAGTTTTTCTCCCTCTTGAGGACCCATAAGACCCACTCCTGAAGGTGGAAAGATTCCCCCTGGTACTGCTGGGCCTTCCACAACTTCCTTCTGGGTTCCCAGGACCCCAGAGAAGGCCACCACTGGCTGAAATGTAGACTGAAGCTGTGTCATACCTTGGAGGAGGGTTTCTGGGCTTGGAGTAACAAAATCCCCAAGGGATGGAATCTGTGCCTCCTGCAGTGGGAGTTCTGAGACTTAACCACTGGGCCACCAGGGAAGTCTCAGAGATAGTTGTCTTAATCCTTTTGTACATCCCTATGTCTCCTACCACTTAATTTCCTCAAACCTGAGGGTCTCTTTTTACTGTGCTCTTTTAGAGTGTACACCGGGTAGGTTCAGCCAGGAAGCAGGGGGCATGATTTCACTGATAGTCACCCTACCTTCTAGCATATTTACAGGAGAATGAGAGTTTGGCTTTTGAAAAACATGAAGAGAATGCAGTTTAAGCCAGAACCACCAAAAACACGAAGTCTTCCCTGAGACCCATTTCTGGGAATTCTTATCACTGTACAAAAATCACTATTGTGCTAAGCTTAAATGCTGTAATCCTGAGCCTTGCCAGAAAATGCATTTGCATAGGCATTTCTGGCCTGAAGAATTTGCGTCTGAAGAATCTCAAGGACATGTATCTGAGTGCTAAGTATAGAGAGCACCCTAATACTAGTGAGAGGGGATCTGAGAGGAAACTGTCTATTCTTTCAAAGCCTTACCGTAATTCATGAACAGGCAGGCCATTCAAGGGCATAACTGAGTTTTCCATTTCTAAATAGTGATATAATAACATAGTAGTTTGATCCAAAATTTTGTCCTCGAATGTCCCATTTCTTGGCAGTGATTTTCAGTGTTACACGTGAGTTTTATTGGATTTGGGGAGTATTTCCCATTCTTTGCCAGTGCTTTCTAAAGTTGTCTGATTGCTTGATGAAAGATGCTTTGTGAAAACAATGCCTTGTTTTAAGAAAGCATTATTCAATTTTTATGCCATATCATCTCTTCCTAGTATTTGCATTAATAGATTGCCCTAGGTAAATATGAAGTTGCATGGTTTTTAAGCACAGTTTCTATATACATTTATTATCATTTTTTTAAATCATTTCTGAAGATTGTCCTCAGTAGTCGTCTATATATCTTGTTTTTGTTATGTCTGATTCTAAATTTATCCAGAGACGGCTGTGGTTTGATGAGTTTAAAATCACAGGAAGGACATGTGCCAAATTAAAGGCTTGTTGGTAATTTTTTTTTTTTTTTTTGGATGCTGGGTATTTTTAACCCTCTTCTCTTGTTGCGGAGAAATAGGTTTTCTTTTTTTGAATGTATATTTAAAAACATTTTTTGATGTATGACTTCTGAAGCTAAAAAAATGCTACAACGCAGGAAAGGGCTGGGAGATTATTTGCAAGAGAAACATAAAAATGAAATATTAATACAATCAGACACTAGCTTCAAGGCATTTGTTCTCCAGAAAATAAATGCTGCCACATTTCATTTCTTGAAGCCCTGTGTCTAACGTAGTTCATATCTCTGTCCTCATTATTTAATTATAGGCCTAGGAGTCACTGGAGAGGGAGGGCATCTGGCCTGATGATTGATTTTATTTATTGGTTGTGGTCAGGTTTTAGGGGCCTCTGGCAAGCAGGCAGTTTCCCAGAATAGCAGATTTCAGATGTTACTTAGTTGCCTGTTCAAAGAACTGGTTCAGTTCAGTTCAGTTGCTCAGTTGTGTCCCGCTCTTTGGGACCCCGTGGCCTACAGCATGACAGGCTCCCCTGTCCATATTTAACCAGAGTTGAGTTGCTCCCTGACTGTCCACAGGTATAACACACCGACTGTCATTCTCTCTTATGGGGATTTCATCAGAAAATTCTCTGGGCACTCCTGGGAAAGTCTCCTCAGTTAGGATTAGGGCAGAAGTGTGCTTTGACTCGCCAGCTCGATTCGACATGATGAGAGTTAGAATCTTAATTTGGAGTTGAATGGTCACAGACAAGGGGCCTATGACCATTGAAATTATAGGCACCATTTTTTTCTGGGGAGGGAGCTAATAGTTTTTAATGCTGTCCCCTAAAGAGCCACAATCCTGAAAAGAGAAGCAATCTTTTCTAAGCAGATGGCTCACTCAGTCCTCCCCCAACCCTGGACTGGCCCCTATGTCAATGACAGGTGTCACTCACACGTGTCCCTACTAGAGAGGAATGGCAGCTCCTGTTGAGCCCCACGCCAGTTCCCTGAGAGCTGAGATGGGAGAGTTGGAGTCACGCTCAGACCCCCGTAGACCCCGGCAGGTGGTGTAAGCCTGTAGAGCAGGGCCCAGACTAGGGTGGTGGTGGTGAGGGGGGCACATGCCCCTTTGGAAGGGGTCATTTGCCCCTCTTTATGGTGAGTTCTTGTCAAGCAACCATGTAGCTCAGTGCTGCAGGTAGTTTACGGATCTCACAGTGTTTAAATGTCAGCGACTAATTCAAATCTTGAAGAGTCTTGAAGAAACCTCACAAAAATGTCGCTTTGGAGGCTTGGGGAAGTCACTGAAAGACTTTCAGCTTAGGACTTTTTTTCTTGTCTCAAAATGACATTTTAACTACTCAATAAAGTCTTCTATCTTGACTATACTATCTTAAAAAATTTTTTTTTCTGCCACATCCTTTGGGTTGTCGCCTTGCTGCCAGAGCTGTGGTTTACACTGAGGGTGAACTCAATGCTCCGTTTTCCTCACATATATTTGGCATCAGTTTCTTTTCTAGTCTGAAGTGAAACCCATAGATAATACAACTAAGAAGCATGATTTAAAAAAAAGAGAACATGTTGCCTTAACTGTAATACATAGGAGAGGTAACAGGAAAGAAACTTACAATCACAGTGTACATGCGTGTTTGGGCAGTCCTGTCCGACTCTTTGTGACCCCATGAACTGCAGCCTGTCAGCCTCCTCTGTCCTAAAATTTTTCAGGCAAGAATACTGGAGCAGGTTGCCATTTCCTACTCCAGGGGATCTTCCCTGACCCAGGGTTGAACGTGCATCTCCTGTGACTCCTGTATGGGTAAGCAGGTTCTTTGCCACCGAGCCACCTGGGAAGCCCAACAGTGTATATATTAGCATGTGAACGGGAACTTCCCTGGTGGCTCAGCTGGTAAAGCGTCTGTCTTACAATGCAGGAGACCGGGGTTCAATCCCTGGGTTGGAAAGAGCTCCTGGAGAAGGAAATGGCACCCCACTCCAGTATTCTTGCCTGGAGAATCCCATGGAAGTGCAATCTGGTAGGCTACAGTCCATGGGTCGCAAAGAGTCGGACACGACCGAGCAACTTCACTCGCAGCATGTGAACACTCCGGTATGACAGTATTAGAAGTGGGAAAAGCCCCTATAAATTCCCAAAAAGTTCGCTAGGGGGCAGGATTGTCACCATGGGAAATCGCAACGCTAGAAGCTTCTGACCCGTAGGAACCCTATCTTGCCTCCTTCTAACTCATTAGACTTAGCTCTGCCCTCTCATGCACACAGATCACGTTCAGTTTTGTCTTTATGGGGCAACGTTTAAAAAAATTTTAGAGTTTCTGTTTCTCTCCTCACGCTACATACATCTCATGCCCAGATCTTGTCTTCTTCAGTCAAGCATTTTCAGCTCCTTCAGCCATTCCTGACACACTTCATCCTCCAGTGATCTTCGTGAGCCTTGCCTCCGTCAGTTTCACGTGTCTGGGACCCCAGTTCTGAATCCATCCTGCATAGCAGGATGTGTGTGAGTTGCCCTGTCTTTCCTCTCCTAACCCCCAGTGAAAGAAAAAAGTGAAAATGTTGTTAGTCGCTGAGTTGTGTCCGACTCTTTGTGAACCCGTGGACTGTAGCCTGCCAGCCTCCTCTGTCCAGGGGATTCTTCAGTCCGTAGGAACCCTATCTTGCCTCCTTCTAACTCATTAGACTTAGCTCTGCCCTCTCATGCACACAGATCACGTTCAGTTTTGTCTTTATGGGGCAACGTTTAAAAAAATTTTAGAGTTTCTGTTTCTCTCCTCACGCTACATACATCTCATGCCCAGATCTTGTCTTCTTCAGTCAAGCATTTTCAACTCCTTCAGCCATTCCTGACACACTTCATCCTCCAGTGATCTTCGTGAGCCTTGCCTCCGTCAGTTTCACGTGTCTGGGACCCCAGTTCTGAATCCATCCTGCATAGCAGGATGTGTGTGAGTTGCCCTGTCTTTCCTCTCCTAACCCCCAGTGAAAGAAAAAAGTGAAAATGTTGTTAGTCGCTGAGTTGTGTCCGACTCTTTGTAAACCCGCGGACTGTAGCCTGCCAGCCTCCTCTGTCCAGGGGATTCTTCAGGCAAAAATACTGGAATGGGCTGCCTTCTTCTCCCCCAGGGGATCTTCCTGACCCAGTGATTGAACCCAGGTCTCCTGGATTGCAGGCAGATTCTGTAACCATCTGAGCCACCAGGGAACAGTGGGGCAGAAATGGCAGCCCACTCCAGTATTCTTGCTTGGAGAATCTCATGGACTGAGGAGCCTGGTGGGCTGCAGTCCATGGGGTCACAAAGAGTCAGACACGACTGAGTGACTTTACTTACTTACATGTAGAAGAACTTGGACTGTTGTGTTCTGTATGGCAGCCAAGGCCGTCTTGATGTCACAGTGAACTAAGAAATGAAGACCTGGTTACGAGTGCCAGGCTGTCCCCTGGCATTATAGTACACTGGGGCATCTGAACGGGCAGATTGAACTGAACTGGACCTGTAACGTAAGCTATAATCCTAATATTTGTACTGGTGCAGTTAACTGCAGCCACGTCTCATTTGTTGATTCACTCTGGCAACTGCTTTGTTGCTTATTACTTTTGAGTGTTGGTGTTTTCAATGTTTAAGTCAGCAGTTTTATTCGGTTCTCTGACTTTCAGATGAGACCTCTCATGGACGCATAGGAAGCTGATGAATTGTTTTATTTGGCCTTTTGTCCTAATGGGCTTTCTCCATCTAACTTCACATCTACTCCAATGTGAAACTTGGCCAAAGACTTAATTTATTTTTGTATTTGTATATTGATTTATTTTTAAAATTAATTTTTATTTGAGTAAAGTTGCTTTACAATGTTGTGTTAGTTTCTACTCTATAGCAAAGTGAACTCTACATATACATATATCCCCTCTTTTATCCCTTCTCTTTTGGGTTTCCTTCCCATTTAGGTCACCACAGAGCACTGAGTTCCCTGAACTACACAGTAGGTTCTCATTAGTTATCTATTTTATACATAGTAGCAATAGTGTATGGGGCTTCACTGATAGCTCAGTTGGTAAAGAATCTGCCTGCAGTGCAGGAGACCAATAATGTATATATGTCAGTTTCAATCTCTCAGTCTATCTCATCCCCATCCCCTTGGTGTCCATACATTTGTTCTCTACTTCCATGTCTCTATTTCTGTTTTGCAAATAAGATCATCTATACCATTTTTCTAGATTCTACATATATGCATTTAATATACGATATTTGTTTTTCTCTTTCTGACTTACTTCATACTGTATGATAGTTGCTAGGTCCATCTACGTCTCTACAAATGACCCGATTTCATTCCTTTTTATGGTTAAGTAGTTATTACATTGTATATACGTACCACATCTTCTTTATCTATTCTGGCCTAGACTTTAAATCTATAAAATGTTAAAAACACTTGCATTAAGAATTCATGAACTTACTGTTTTTTCTTTTTAAATTTCAGGGTGTCATAGGAGTTACCACACTGCATAGTATGTTGTATGCACAGACTCACGTGTGTGTGGACTTCCATCATCTCAGTTATTTCTCTCTTGTCTTCTCCTCACTCTTTCTTCCTGGATTGCCTGTGAAACTTCAAAAATGCCTTCCTCTTTTATACAGAATAATCCAATTCTCTTTAACTTTGGTTATAGCCAACATATAGGCCCCAGCTAGGTGTATTAACCCCTTTGGGCTGCCATAACAAAGTGCCATAGACTGATGGCTTATAAATGACAGATATCTATTGCTCAAAGTTTTGGAGGCTGGCAAGTCCAAGATTGGAACTTCCAATCAATCTTCTTGATTCAGGTCAAGAAGCAACAGTTAATACTGGACATGGAACAAAGGACTGGTTCCAAACTGGGAAAGGAGTGTGTCAAAGCTGTATATTGTCATCCTGCTTATTTAACTTATATGCAGAGTACATGATGCAAAAAATGCTGGGCTGGATGAAGCACACACTGGAATCAAAATTGCCAGGAAAAATATCAATAACCTCAGATATGCAGATGACACCCCCCTTATGGCACAAAGTGATGAGGAACTAAAGAGCTTCTTGATGAAAGTGAAAGAAGAGAGTGAAAAAGTTGGCTTAAAACTCAACATTCAAAAAATGAAGATTATAGCATCTGGTTCCATCACTTCATAGCAAAAAGATGGGGAAACAATGGAAACAGTGAGAGACTTTATTTTCTTGGGCTCCAAAGTCAATGCAGGTGGTGACTACAGCCATGAAATTAAAAGACTTGCTTCTTAGGAGAAAAGCTGTGACAAACCTAGACAGTGTATTAAAAACAGAGACGTTACTTTGCCGACAAAGGCCTCCATAGTCAAAGCTATAGTTTTTCCAGTAGTCATGTATAGATGTGAGAGTTGGACCATAAGGAAAGCTGAATGCTGATTGATGCTTTTGAACTGTGGTGTTGGAGAAGACTCCCTTGGGCTGCAAGGAGATCCAACCAGTCCATCCTAAAGGAAATCAGTCCTGAATATTCATTGGCATGACTGATGCTGAAGCTGAAGTGCCAATACTTTAGCCACCTGATATGAAGAAAGACTCTGAGGCTGGGAAAGATTGAAGGCAGGAGGAGAAGGGGACAGCAGAGGATGAGACGGTTGGATGGCATCACCAACTCAGTGAGTTTGAGCAAGCTCTGGGAGTTGGTGATGGATAAGAAAGCCTGGTGTGCTGCAGTCCATGGGGTCGCATAGAGTTGGACACAACTGAATGACTGAACTCAGTCCAAGATTAAGCTGTTGGCAGACTCAGTGGTGAGAACCTGATTCCTGCCTCACAGAGAGCCATCTTTTTGCTGTAACATCGCATGGTAGAAGGGGGAGGGATCTCTCTGGGGTCTCTTTTATAAGGGCACTCCTCTCATTCAAAAGAGTACCACCCCCATGACCTAGTCATCTCCCAAAGGCACCACCTCCAACAACCATTGTGTTGAAGGAATAGGCTGCAACATGTGAATTTGGTGGGGGCTATAAATATTCAGTCCATTGTACCAGGGGAGAGGAGTAAAATGGGGAGAGAGGAGAAGGTCTCACTGGGCATCCAGTCTGTTTAAATGATTTTTCGGACCAAACTATTTCCCTTTCTAAGATTCTTATGCTGTGAAAGAATTACAACTTATTTTCTCTGTTCTATACATTTGGGTGGTTTATGCCATCCACTTCTGTGGATGGAGTACACATTTACCATTTATTTGTGTATTGCTTCCACATGCATTTATTAAGTGCCAGCTCTGTGCTGGGAAACGAGCTGAGCACTGGTCTGCACAGCCCTTACCTCAAGGAACTGGTGTTTTGGTGACAGGCAGAGAAGCAGACAGACAAGTCAACCTTGTGTGTTTTGGGTGCAGTGTTACTGGATGTTATGGGTGCACAGAGGAGGACTATGTAATCTGGCTTTCAGAGGTCAGAGAGGCCCAGGTCAAGCAAAGGATGGCCGAGTCTTAAAAGATGAGCAAGAGGTAGCCAAGAGGGGAGGGGAGTTCCAAGTAGGTTGAGAAGCTTGTGCGAAGGGACAAGGATGGAGCTACTAGCACGGGGCAGAGAACATCAGTCCTAGCCATGCTCCAGTGGCTTGCTTGTGATCACAGCAAAGTCTCTTCCCATGCATGCTGAATGCCCCCAACTGTATTTTTGTTCTACAAGTAAAGGCCCATGTGGTTTACTTATGGTATTTGTTCAGCAAAGCCTTTACCCTTGGTATCAAGAGCTTGATTCTTCTCCTTTCCCCCATTGAATTACTATTCTTCCCTTCCTGCTATCTTGGCAGCACTTAAGGAAACGAAGATGTTTGAAGAGGCTCTTCTGAGATCTCATCTCTAAAGAAATAAAAATCAGAATTCTGAACTGTGGGTTTGCTCAGGGTAGAGCACCTTGTAGTTGAGTAGAAATAGGTTCCTGTCCCAGTTCTGCTATTTCTGCCTGGCTGCTGGCAGGCAGTCATTTAACCCTTTGAGCCTCAGTTTCCTTATCCATAAACTGAGAATAAAATAATTCCTGCATTATAGAGTTGTGGTGGTGTGAGGTAACATCCCATAGACCAGAAGCATTCAACAAACGAGAGCTTTCGTCTCAATTCTCATTAAGAACATAAAATCCCGCTTGCTGAGCAGGGAGATGGTGACTGTAGAACTTTCTGCATATGTGGGGGAAAATGGTTGAGAATTGTGCCCGTAACAGGTGGGGAAGGAAATCTCCTGATCTCACTGCCTCTCTTTGTCACCAAAATAAGAAAATCAAGAAGCTGTTATAAGGAATTTCCCAAGCCTCAGTGTCCCCCTCTCCAAAATAAAGGTTGGATTAGATGATGTTTTAAGGCCCTTTCAAACTATAATGCTTCATTTATCTCAGTCCCCTGAATAATTGCTAATGGAGGAAATAAATTATCAAGGTCCAGCTCTTCTAAATCATGGCTACATAGTAGAGTCCTTAAGTTTTTGAGAAACCCTGATGTCCAGTTCCCAACCAGGCATGTTAAATCTGGGTCACCAGTGAGGTGGTGATTTTATGAGGCAGCTGGTGTTGAAGGTTCCACTAGTGGCTAAAGTAAGAGTCTTGTCTTTGATTTCCATCTGATGGCATCCTTTATAGTAAGTCCCCTAGGTTGGAGAATTAGATGTCAAAAGTGAATATCAAAAATTGCTTCTGTTGTTGCTTGTTGAAACATTTTTGTTTTACTCCTTAAAGTGAATAATTAGTCTTCTCAGAGATGTATGTAATTGCCAGTCTTTGAACTTCCTTTACCAAAATATTCCTCGCATAAAGACATATTTACCAATTATGCTTTTAATTAGAATGGAAATGTGTGTAAAGCTCTTTCATAGAAATGCATACTAAATCTGTTTTAGAGAAAATTACTTGTCAGTTTTTTTTTTTTTTTTTCTTTTTACTCAATCCCAGTTCAGGCTTTGGCCTTCAATCAAGAGAAGCCACTACAATGAAATATTTTTTGACACTATGTGGAAATAGCTGTCCTTGATGTGTGTCTTTATTTATGTCAGGGCTCCTAACAACTCCCACAAATAAAACCTGTTTTTTCAATGAAAAACATTTCAAAGTGGAAGAAGGGTGTATGTCATGTTGACCATAATAGCATGAGGATAATGAGCCCAATATTGAAGAGGCTTTAAAGGCCCAAATCGTCATGAAAAATATTTGTTGATTTTACTTCACTATAATTGGAAGACGAAACATAATGGTATTTCTGCATGACAATTGCTTGATGTGTAGTTATTGAACTTCGTCATGTGTGGTCTGTTACAATGAATTTCATAGGAGACATTTCGTAAGTCATATATATATGTGTGTGTATATATGTGTGTGTATATACTATATGTGTGTGTATATATTTGAGAGGTAATAGCTATATACATTGTTTTGTTACTTGCTTTTTTTTTTTTACTATAAGTAGATGTTCTTCCTTGTCAAAATCTTCATTCTCCATTATTTTAATGACTATATATAGTATTCTTAATTTTCAATGCATGAGAATTTACTTAATCTCATTATTGAGCATTTAGATTATTTCCAACTTTTTCATACGTTCCAGTGAACATCCTTGTTCATATATCTTCTTGCCTTTGTACAATTATCTCTTTAGGATGAATTCATAGAAGTGGGATAACTGGGTAAAACAGTGTTCATAATTTTAAAGATTTTGATACATATCACCAAATTGTATTGAAGGTGGTACCAATTTATACTCCTATCTGTGCAATTATTTCTTTTCAAATTCTTTTTGAAAATTTGAAAAGCAGATTTTTTTCAGCGATAGAATGTTGTGAATCATTTGAATCCAAAATAAAACGGTCCCCTTACATTAACTCAGCAAATACCTTCCTAACTCTAAGCTCATTCTGCAACATAAAATGCTAGCCACGGCTAAACACATGTTGAAGTAACAAGGGTGGAGGCCAAGGGAATGAAGAGGAGAAAGAGGTTGTCAACAACGGACTTAGAAGAACTTCACCTTTTTCCTCTTGCCAGTGTCTGACCCAACCTCTTGGACAATGAGCTTCCTCCCAAAGAAAAGTAGAGGTTGGGAAGAAGGGGAAACTAGAAGTTCTATTTGAAATTCCACTGGGTCTTGTATTTGAGATTGGCAGCACCGAGGCATTCCAGATGGCTCTGTCTATTCTTTTGAACCTACCTTTTGATCTTCTTTAAATTTCCTCCTCATTTCACCTGTCTGGGTTTATTGCCTGGGAAACAAGCAGGTGAACATATTAGCTCCTCCTTAAGGTGCCCCTAGACTACAGGGAATTTATGTTCAGGTCAGGAGTCATGGAACATGACTACATGCGCCACATTTATGGGCAAGTTAAGCAACAGGGAATTTTATGCTGGGATTTATGACACAAACTTGTAGCAGACACATTGTGAGGTGGGAGGGAAATTTAAATAAGGAAAAACTCTGCCATTAATATTGATTCAAGTTCTCCACTTGATGGAAAAAACATGTAAGAATTTTATTCTGGAAATTGCCTGTGAGTTAAACAAGGGGCAGGAAAACAAAAATATTATAACACATCACCCCTCCTTCCCCCATATATTGATTCCCCTCTTTCAGATGAAGTCAGTTTTCTAGTCAGTCAGTGTACAGGCCAGAATTATCTAAAAGCTTTTGATTCTTTAGTGACCTTGATCCCCATTAATTCCAGGAGGAAAAGGGGGAAGAAAAGAGAAATGTATGTCGAGTTGAGAGGGCAAGATTTCTACATTTTCTGAAAAAACTGACCTACACCTATGGATCTGTCTTTATAGCCCATAAAAGCCAACACAAAGGAGAATACCAGCTGGAATCATTCAGTGAAGGAAAGGCTTTCAAAGCCCTGGCTAGCAGCAGGTGGAATATGCATTAGGGGTTCTTTTATTGTTCAAATAGTATTTATTTTCCATGGGAAGCAATATGATTCTCATATAGTCAATAAAGAGCATATTCAGGAGTTTTGCCCTTTAGCCAGCATGGCTGATGGTTTGTAATGACTCTGGCATCCATTACCCATAGAACTCAGAAAACCAAGGTACTGATGGCCATGGGTCCTGGCTTATTCTTCAGACCCACGTCGAGGTCCATACGTATACAGCCTAAGGGCCAGAACGATTTTAGAGTCTTGGGCTCCTGGTCAGTGATGGCTTGGAAAACTGCTCCTCCAAGCCAAACTAGCTTCTCTCTGATCACTGCTTGTTTGGCCAGCGACACCACTTGGGTGGATAAGCTGTGTATGGACCAGGGAGGTTTTGAGTAAATTGTTTTGTTTGTCCTGATAACATCTTTGTTTAGGAGTTATACCTATTTCCATCCTAAAAACAGGTGGGTGGTGGTGGTCAGCAGATAGAAGAGGAGGGGATTCCTAACTGGTCCCCTGCCTTGAGAGTTCAGGGATTCTAGGAAAGGTCAACAGTGTCCAATGCCAGGAGGAATCAGATCGTATGCTCCTTGAGGGGAGGCTTTGCTGGTTTTGTTCCCCACTCTTCCTTCAGTGTCTGGCACCCAGTAGGAGCTTCTTAAATGTGTCACGTTGCCCAAGATCAAGTAGCATGGTAGAGGGTGATACCACCAATTCTGACAACAGTAAGCTGGAAAGCTTTACTAAGCCCTACAGACGGATGTTCAAGGGACTTAAAAATACGAAAGATGATTCCCATCATTAATTTCTACTTTTTCTCACTATGTGCATCTCGGGCTGAAGTGGGCCAGGAGGTGGCTTGTTTAGGATGCTTGATTCATCATTGCTGAGAAGTCAGTGAAAGCGCGCGTTCTGAACCCAAGGACTTTCTTCCCTGCTTTTTGTTAAATACAGAATAAGGAGTTGGATCCCCATTGTAGAGGGGATGACAGCACAGGGCAGTGGTTCCCAAACCTGAGTGTGCATCAGAGTCATCTGCCGGGCTCACCGAAACACGGATGCCTGGGTCCCACTTCTCGAGTTTCTGACTCAGTGGGTTTGGGGAGGGGCTGAGGATATGTGCGTCTAAGAAGTTCCCAACTGGTGCTGATACTGCTTTTCTGAGTCTGGACTTTGAGAGCCAATGGGCTCCGAGGAAAAAGCACTCACATTGGAGTCATATAAAGCTGGACTCCTATCTTGCTGTGTGACCTTGGTCAGGTCAACTTTGCATAACCTTAGTTTCCTCATTTGTAACATGGTGGCAATTTCCATCTCATAGGACTGTTGTGAGGATGAAATGGAATAAAGTGGCCAAGATGGCTGGTCCTTGGTATTCACTTGCTTCAAAAGTCTGAGACCTTTCTCCCTAACTCCTCCTGTGGGCTCCTCAGACAACACAGGGCCTGTTTGAGAGCTTATGCCTGTGAACTGAGCATCTGCCCTGTTAGTTTCATATTGAGTCCCTTGGACTGCAAGGAGATCAAACCAGTCAGTCATAAAGAAAATCAGTCCTGAATATTCATTGGAAGGACTGATGCTGAAGCTGAAGCTCCAATACTTTGGCCACCTGATGCAAAGAACTGACTTGTTGGAAAAGACCCTGATGCTGGGAAAGACTGAAGGCAGGAGGAGAAGGGGACGACAGAGGATGAGATGGTTGGATGGTACCACTGACTCGATGAACATGAGTTTGAGCAAGCTCCAGGAGCTGGTGATGGACAGAGAATCCTGGTGTGTTGCAGTCCATGGGGTCACAAGGAGTCAGACACGACTGGGCGACAGTTGACTGACCGCTTGTTTACATATCCTGAGGGTTTTACTGTTGCTGAACATTCGCTTTGTGAATGGCACAGTGTGAGAGTCTTTTTACATTATGTGTAACACTGGATGTTATTCCTGTTTAACAGATGAGGATAAATAACTTGCGCACAAAGCCACAGCTAGTAAGTGGCAGAGCTGAAGTGTTTAACCAAGGTCTCCTCCCCACAAGGCTTTTGGCTTCTTTGTAATAGTGCTTCCCATGATTCCATGTAGGTCCTTTTCTCTCACTCACATGGTGTATCTGGGCTTCCCAGGTAGTTCAGCTGGTAAAGAATCCTCCTGCAATGCAGGAGACCCAGGTATGATTCCTGGGTCGGGAAGTTCCCCTGGAGAAGGGATAGGCTATCAACTCCAGATTTCTTGGGCTTCCCTGGTGGCTTAGATGGTAAAGAATCGGCCCGCAGTGTGGCAGACATGGGTTCAGTCCCTGGGTTGGGAAGATCCCCTGGAGGAGGGCATGGCAACCCACTCCAGTATTCTTACCTGGAGAATCCCCATGGACAGAGGGGCCTGGTGGGCTACAGTCCACAGGGTCACAAAGAGTCAGACATGACTGAGCAACATAGCACAGCATGGTGTATCTATATACACAGGGAACACATCTGAGAGAATTAAGCAATTATTCTGAGGATGTGAGTGAAAGAGGATTTGTTTTCTTGTGTGTCCTGAAACCTGGTACTCTGTTGCTTTGTGTACAGAGGAACTCAGTGAATACTTGTGGAATTAACAAAGGCTGTGAAGGTTCAGATCAACTGACACCCTCATCTGCCTTAAAATTACTGGGTTCCCTCCTTATGATGCTGAAGTTCCAATACTGTGGCTACCTGATGCAAAGAGCTCACTCATTGGAAAAGACCCTAATGCTGGGAAAGATTGACGACAAAAGAGGAAGAGGGTGGAAAGGATGAGATGGCTAGGCAGCATCACCAACTCAGTGGACATGAATTTGAGCAGACTGTGGAAGATGGTGAACGACAGAGAAGCCTGGCATGCTACAGTCCATGGGTTGCAAAGAGTTGGACATGATTCAGCTACTGAAAAACAACTCCTTAAATGACCAATGAGACTTGTCTCATTATCATTCATACCAGTTAGCTGTGGTTCCTGAATAGTTATGGATATTCCCTTTTTAAAGTTAGTTAACTAATTGATTAGGCTGTACCCAGACTCCTTACAGCATGTGGGATCTTTAGTTGTGGCTTGTGAGCTCTTAGTTGTGGCATGTGGCTTCTAGTTCCCTGACCAGGGATCAAACTGGGGCCTTCTGCATTGGGAGAATGGAGTCTTAGCCATCGGACCACCAGGGAAGTCCCAGTGTTGATTTAGAACTTAGTCTTAAGTGTTGATTTAGAACTTTTGCTAAAAATGATCCACAGTTGTTAGTTATTTCCCTTGCTTGGATAATTTGCACTCATGATTTGATTTACCAGAACAATTTGGTAAAGCAAACCAGGGAGCCTTATCACCAGAGGATCATTTTTGAATCCTTGCAGGTAAAATTTCAACTCTGCTCTGTATAAGATAACCTTGAATCTTTCCATACTGAATCCTGGGTACATAGAAAGATAATTCTCAAAATTAAAAAAAAAAAAAAAGTCAGTCATTTACTCCATGATCCTTTGCTCCTTTCATAAAAACTTCTAGCAAATCAGAACAGAAAACTGCTCTGAGCAGGGAAGGCCGCAGGAATGGCCTGTCCTGGTGGGAAAGTTGCAAGCAGAAGGCTTCGGGCAGGGCTGTGGATTGTCAATCTTCCAAAGATGCATGGCAAATAGCCCACTCCTGCTACTTGGCATTCCTGAGGGCAGTGGTGGCTTCCCCCTGGTGACATCTGCAAATAGCTATCAGGGATGTAGAGGGGGCAAGTGGGCTACAAGCTCTGAAAATGTGGCCCGCCTTTCTGCTATTTTGTCACATGCACTGTAGGTCATGGCTTCCTACCTTGGAGCAGATGCAGTCTTACTGTTTTGTCAGTACAAGTGTTTCAAGGACAAATTTTAATTGTGCTATAAGTATTGGCAAAAAATGTCTAAAAAAACCCCACCAATTTCAAATAAGCAATACACAGTCTCTACCAGTTAATGCTGCAGGTATTTGTTCTGAATGGCTAGTACCTATAAGTTACTTGTTGTTAAATTGTCTGAATAGCACTCCTGTGGTTTCTGTAATAGAAACCAGTACAGCATTTTTAATCTACGCTTTGCAAGATCAATGGAGGGCTGATGACATGGCATGATCTCCTAAAATTATCAACACTATCACTTGTCTGATAACGGACAGGTAAGAATGAGTGAGATGGTGATTATACTTGAGTTACGGGACCCAGAAGAATGTCTAACAGTGCAACACAGGCCATGAGATGGACAAAAGGAGAGACTGTTTTAGCTCAGACTCTGATCAGAAAGCAGCTCTTCTGCTTGCATTTTTCTCTGATTCTTTCCCAATCCAAGTCAGAGCAGCAAGGAAGGCAGACCCAGAATACTCAGACTAGAGACAGAGTCCATTTCCTGGTTAGCAGGTAAGGCAGGCAGCCAGCATTTTATGGGAGATTTTAGAGAAAAATTATTTTCTATAGAAATCAGTTGGCAAAGATGATTCTTGAACTTATATCAGTTGCATTGCATGTGAAGAGACCAAGAATATGTGAAAATTAATCAAAAGAGCCTTAGCTCAAGATCACACTCATTGCAGCCGACTGGCGTAGAGGAGCACGTTGTATGGCACAGTATCAGGTGAGCAGACCTGGAAGGAGGGGAATCCAGTGCAAACCCACCACACACTAGGTGCTCATCTCCACAGGCTGTTCTCGTTGACCACAGCAACCTAGCTCATTCATGTCCTGTGTCCTCTGCCGGCCTGACAGCAATTACAGCAGGTTTATCGGACAAGGGATTGACACCAACTAGAGCAAGCCGAATTTCAGTTCTCTTTTTACTAGAACTGAAAAATGGGAACCACTGACATGTGAATAAAAAGTAAATACATTCATTTCTCAAAAGCACGGCCTATTTCCTTTAGAATACAAGAGAATAAAATATCATTTACAAATGTATAATTTTATACTTAAGTTTTGGACTCACATGGAAAAGGCAATAGTCACTCATTTTTTTCCTTGAAGATTCTGTCAAACTGCATAGCAATTACAGCAGGTTTATTGGACAAGGGATTGACACCAACTTGAGCAAGCCGAATTTCAGTTCTCTTTTTACTAGAACTGAAAAATGGGAACCACTGACATGTGAATAAAAAGTAAATACATTCATTTTTCAAAAGCACGGCCTATTTCCTTTAGAATACAAGAGAATAAAATATCATTTACAAATGTTTAATTTTATACTTAAGTTTTGGACTCACATGGAAAAGGCAATAGTCACTCATTTATTTCCTTGAAGATTCTGTCAAACTGCACCATGGCTTCAATTCTTAAGAGAAATTTGGAAACAAACACGATTTTTTTTTTAATTAAGTGAAGTAAATAGACTTAAAGTTCTCTTTGCTCTGTCTCTTTTTTGATATTTTATCCAGGTGGAATGTTTTTCAGTTTAATTCAACATTCATTTATTGGACTGTTCCTTTATACTTGGAATCATGTTAGCTGCTGGGGTATAAAGATGAAAACCACATATCAGAACTCTTTCATTACCAAGATATCTTACTAGTATATGTGTGTATATGTTGGGGGTATGTGTACCTTAATTCTTGCTTTAGATTTGTGTATATGGATGGATATGGGGGTGTGGAAACTTTTTTATTTTTTTAAAGAAAATATCATTGATGTTATCTGATTTCTTAAACATTTTTTAAATACTTATTTATATCTTTGGCTGCTCCAGGTCTTATTTGCAGCACGTGGGATCGTTGGTCTTCACTGGGGCACGTGGGATCTTTAGTTATGGCATGCAAACTCTTAGTTGCAGCATGTGGGATCTAGTTCCCTGACCAGGGATGGAACCCAGACCCCCTCATTGTGCATGTGGAGTCTTAGCCACAACCACCAGGCAAGTTTCTGAAGTTCTCAGATTTCAAAAAAGTTAAGAAAGATCCTTCTGAGTGACAATAGTGGGGTTTTCTTCATGGATAAGTGGAACTCATAAAGGACTTCCTAAGCCAATCCACTCTTGTGTGGTCCCATCCCAAGTGCTCCAGGACACAGGAGTCTCCCTGGGAGAATGTGCCTCCCTCTGGCCTAATACAGGTTCTTCTTGACCTTGGTGTCAACTCAGAACCCACTCTCCAGAGGGATCCACTCAGCCTCATTGTCACCAGGTCAGATGTTCTCAGAGACTCAGTGTTCTCAACCAAATGAACCCCAAAGCAACTTTAAAGGGGAAGAAAGTAACATTTATCATGTTCTAGAAAATAAAGGACTTTAAAAAGGCGAGAGACGAAATAAACTTTGGGTGCAATACCTAACCGACAAGTACAAGCTATAGTAAACAATAAGCAGTTGGGGAACCAGGCGTTCCCCTGACTTGGTGAGACCATTAGTACATGGTAGGTACAGTTGTTTTTTCAGTGTCAATTCACCACTGTAGTTATTAAACAAACAAAAAAAACCCTGAGTCATTTGAGAGCGAATTGAATCAATAAAAGAAGTCATCCTTTCAGCCTGACAGTGGCTTTACATCCAAGTCCCCCATGGTCTCTTGGCCCCCCGGAGGCAGCGTGAGGGTCCTAGGCCCTCACATTCAAGTATCACCTGGTTTCCTTGTCTCTATAAGGTTTGAGAGACCAACTAGTTTTATGAGACAGAGTGTGTGCGTGTGTTTACGTGTGTAAAACCTATCTTTTCTGCCACCTTTGCTAAGTCGCTTCAGTCATGTCCGATTCTTCGTTACCCCATAGACTGTAGCCCTCTGGGCTGCTTTGTCCTTGGGATTCTCCATGCAGGATTCTCTGTCCATGCAGGAATACTGGGTTGCCATGTCCTCCTCTAGGGGATGTTCCCAACCCAGGGATTGAACTTGCGTATCTTGTGTCTTCTGATTGGCAGGCATGTTCTTTACCATCAGCACTACCTGGGAAGCCCCAGTTGAATACTAATTCTGTAAGATTCCTCTGTGATCATCTGGGTGTTACTCTCATGCGTATTTCCCAAGAGCCCTGGTCTCATCACTTCTGGGTAGACATAGGTCACTATGACACAATCTCAATAACAACCTTTGGTGATCAGATTATCAAATTAGAACCCCTCAAAGAATCTCTTTGAGGGCAAGGTACAGAGACTATTTTGAATTTCTGAGAACAATTAGAAGCTCTGAGTTCTGTCTCTAATTTTATCCAAAGCCCCACCCTATGACTACACCAAGAGGGTTCAGTATTTGTTCCCTGGGGAATAATTTGTTGGCTTGTGGACTTAAAAATTCCTGTGGAGTGAAAAGGAGTGGATACCCACACATATCACCCCACCAAGGAACCCCAAGGCCCTGGACCCTAAGACAACCTCATTCTGGCCCTAATTCCATCAGTTTTCCTAGATCCCTCGGAACTCAGGGATTCTAATGGTTCTCATTCATTTAACTGAATGCTAGTCCCTGCAGGGCTCCTGGAGTGGGTAGGGGTAGGGATTAAAAGTAAAAAATGTGTCTTTTTGTAGGAAGTGAAAGTGAAGTTGCTCAGTCATGTCTGACTCTTTGCGACCCCATGGACTGTAGCCTACCAGGCTCCTCCCTCCATGAGATTCTCCAGGCAAGAGTACTGGAGTAGGTTGCCATTTCCTTCTCCATTTTTGTAGGAAGGACCAGCATAATCTTGAAAAGCTTTAGATCTACAAATATTTTCAGCACAGAGCAGGACTCAGTCTGCAGTAGGTGATAAAAAGTAGAAAGCATTAGTTGCTGAGTTGTGTACGACTCTAATGAAGGCAATGGCACCCCACTGCAGTACTCTTGCCTGGAAAATCCCATGGACGGAAGAGCCTGGTGGGCTGCAGTCCATGGGGTCGCTAAGAGTCAGACACGACTGAGCAGTTTCACTTTCACTTTTCACTTTCATGCATTGGAAAAGGAATGGCAACCTACTCCAGTGTTCTTGCCTGGAGAATCTCAGGGATGGGGGAGCCTGGTGGGCTTCTGTCTATGGGGTCGCACAGAGTCGGACACGACTGAAGTGACTTAGCAGTAGCAGTATGACTCTAAAGAATCAGCCTACACTGAAGGAGACCCAGGTTCAATCCCTGGGTCAGGAAGATCCTTTGGAGGAGGAAATGGCAACCCACTCCAGTATGCTTGCCTGGGAAATTCCATGGACAGAGAATTCTGGCAGGTCAGGTATGGATGTGAGAGTTGGACTGTGAAGAAAGCTGAGCGCTGAAGAATTGATGTTTTTGAACTGTGGTTTTTGAGAAGACTTTTGAGAGTCCCTTGGACTGCAGGGAGATCCAACCAGTCCATCCTAAAGGAGACCAGTCTTGGGTGTTCATTGGAAGGACTGATGCTGAGGGTGAAACTCCAGTACTTTGGCCAGCTCATGTGAAGAGTTGACTCATTGGAAAAGACCCTGATGCTGGGAGAAATTGGGGGCAGGAAGAGAAGGGGATGACAGAGGATAAGATGGCTGGATGGCATCACCGACTCGATGGACATGAGTTTGAGTGGACTCTGGGAGTTGGTGATGGACAGGGAGACCTGGCGTGCTGTGATTCATGGGGTCACAGAGAGTCGGACACGACTGAGCAACTGAACTGAACTGACAGTCCACGAGGCCGCAAGAGTCAGCACAACTTAGCGACTAAACCATTACATTTTTGACCCCATGGACTGTAACCTGCCAGGCTCCTGGAATTCTCCAGTCAAAAATGTTGGAGTGGGTAACCATCCCCTTCTCCAGGGGATCTTCCTGGCCCAGGAATCGAGCCCAGGTCTCCCACATTGCAGGCAGATTCTTCACGTTCTGAGCCACTAGAGAAGCTCCACAGTAGATGATAACTTAATGTTAAATTGAATGAGGAGCTGACTTTCAGGGTGCACCTTGGTTTGACAACTTACTTTAACATCACCAATTCTCTGCAGGGTATGTAGGTTTTTCGTTTTGTTTGTTTGTTTCCAATCCTGGAATTCTGGGGAACAAAGAAAAGATTGTTAGATGGGGAGATTCTGCTCCATGACTCTCTGCAGACAATTTACAAAGCGAATGGATGGTTCTGTGGTTGACCAAACCACAGATGAGTTCCTTAGGGACCGATATGGAATGCATATCTAAGGCTTGCTTGATTAGGCCTGTTCCAATATAATTTATGGCATTAAAAGATGTTCCCAAAACATAGTATTTCAGAAGTCTATCTTGGAGCCTAGAGTTTCTCAGGGGGAAAAAAGCCTCCTTTCATATAATGAACTCTTAGTTGCTTTGGTGTAGAAAAGCTAAAAAACATGTGAATAAGGGATGGCCTTGGAACAATCTCAGAGAGATCCACTCTCCATTTCCCCCACCCTCATCCCACCAAGTTGTTAGGTGCCTTGTTGCATCCTCTGAGTCCATGTTCCTTTCCTCCAGAGTACAGGCCTGGAGTGTACATATCATAGTATTTATCCATGTGTTTGTTTGATTACGGTCTACTGTCTTTCTCTAGGATCCATAGGTGCAGCAATTGGGTATGATTGTAGTGACTACTGAGCTCTCAGCACTTGGTATAAGGCACACAGTCCACACTGAATGGACCAGGACTTCTGTGAATGGACTTGCACTCTATTTAAGAGCCATTAGTGTCAGTGTCATAACGCACTTGCTGCTATTTGCTTTGTCACCTTGCAATTCTACTCACTCTCTGACACTATTAAAAATATGTGTACTAGGGATATATATACACACATATACACATATGTATACATGTTATATACAGATGTATATATACATATTTGCATATGTATGTGTGATGTTGAAGAAGGAATTCTTAGGGCCTGGACTCCATCTTAGGCCTGTTCATGCTAATCATGCTCAGCCACCTTTCCAATGGACTCTGAACTCTGTGTTTAGTGCCTATGAAAACAGCAACAGAAGGATAAGACCCCCCTCCAGACAGGGGAACATTGAAGATCGTATCTAGGTTACTCATCCCTAAGAGAAAACATACATTAATCACCCCTTCCTCCAGACAGGCCATAAATTTTTCTGTATCAATCGGAGTGTAACCTCAGGTTTATTGATTATTGGCTAATTGTTTGACTGTTTGAGCACATAGCACGTGAATGATGGGGTTATTGGGATTGTATTTTCCTTGGTTTATGTAAGTCTCAAGGAATTTGGAGTGATGGGTTCAGACACATACACATGGGGTACAAAAGATTTTCACAAACGCTTGGTCGAGGTCCTTGGCTAAGAGGAGACTCTCCCTTGGGCCCGCCGGTGTAATAAACTGCACTCCACTATCTGCATTGTCCTTCTGAGTGAGTTTGTTTCTTGGAACGCGTGGCTACAACAATGTATACACATGTGTATATATATATGTGTGGGCATGTTATATATACATACACACCTCTGTGTGTGTGAATGTGTGTGTATATCTGGCAAAATCATGGAGACAAATGGCAAACTGAGAAACACATGCAGTAAATATAATATGTTAATATTCTTATTATGTAGTGGGAAACATCAGTTAAATAAAAGAAAAAGAAAGAGTTTAGCTACTTGGAGTTGCCAAGAGCCTCTTATGTGCAATACAGCTGCATGCTGGAATCATTTGGGAGCTTAAACAAACCCTCATGCCTGGGCTTCATCCCCAGATAGGTATGGGTGTGGCCTGGGCAATAGCAGTTTCTAAGAACCACTCAAGAGATGCCAGTATGGAGCCAGGATAGTGAAGGACTGGCTGAGAACCAGTCAGTCCTTTTGGAGCAGATTTTGTTACCTTTGTGAAGACTCACTGTATATCTCAGGTGGGTTGTGCCCCTTTTTCCAGGCAAAGTGCTTCAGAAATGTGGCCTTTCCTTGTGGTTTAACAAAGGGAATGAGTGTGGAGAGGAACCCAGGATCCTTTCTGAAGTGAAGCAATCAAGATTTTGACCCCTACTTTTTTGAGATTCAACCTTCCAGTGGATTGAGATGGTCCCAGGGAAGGTCCATCACCAGGAAAAGATCCAAGAAAAGTCTTTCATGAGAGAAGGGGGTATCTGATAATTTGGGTCCAATACGAGGCCACATTTTAATGATTAAAACGGTGACAGATTGCTCCAAGGCTGTTTTACCCTCAGTAATGTTGATCTGGTTGTATGTGTTTAGCCTGCAAGTAGGTGGCCTACAGTGATGAATTGTCCCATCAGAATGACATGGCTGGGAGAGTGTTGGTTCTCTAATGGGAAGATGGGTAGTCGGCTAGCAAAAACCCAACAAATGTGCATCCTTCTTCCAGTTAGTTGGTGAACTCCTTGAGGGCAATGACTCTGCTTGGCTTTTCAGCTTCAACCTTCTTTGAAGAGACTATGAATGCGGTTAATTATCAGCTTGTTCTACTTCTTTTTCAGTTGAGGCTTTACCTTAGATTTTTGCTCAGTTTCCTTGCCACTAAATTATCTTCCTGGACTTGTGAGGGACACCTTGTTGGAACAAGGAAAGGTGTTCACACAGAAGTACGTGCTCTATGCTGGACGGGAAAGACAAAAGGGACCTCAGTTGTGGCGTTCAGCCTCCAGGACCCCTTGAGCAATGGGGGAAGAGGCTGCTGGCACAACCACTGGAAGACAGAATTCAGTCCAAGTCTCAACAATCCTTGAAGTCCTTTGCATGCTCTTAGAGCGTCTGAATGAGTGTCACTTCAGATGTGGTGAGAAGCTGAAATGGAAACTATTACATCAAAACATTTCATTTGGTGGGGGCACTGTTTGGAAAAAATCTTAATTTTTTTTTTTTTTTAAGGAACAAAGAGAAGTTGATGAAAGGATTTGAGGTTATAATGACCAAAGTCTCCACTGCCTCCCTTCTCTCCCCACCCTTCTTCCAAAATGGAGAAAAGAAATGAAGCCAGAGAAATGTCTTAAATATTGTCAGTCTGGCAGGCCAAGCTTTTAGCTAGGACAGCATGTAGTAGTAATACCTTTTAATTACAGTTGTACAATTATAAATAGGAAAGAAATGAAAAGATGAAGATGCGGTTTGTAATGAAATACCATAAATACCATGGCAAGCTTTAAAGTCGTCACGAAAATCCATAATACCAAAACATGAATGTGGAGGTTAACTTCTACGAAGGGTTGAAATTAAAATTTTGTGGATTTGTGGTCTTCCTTGTTAGCTTGGTATTTCCTCCTAAGTACACATAAGCACCATTATTTTGCAGACAAAAACAGACTTTTAAAAAGTCAGAGTCCTGGTTGGCAACTCTTATGTTCTCCAAGCCACTTGGGCAAGCTGACATAGAAATGACTTGGGTTCCCAAGGCAAATGGTAGAAACATCAAAAGAAATCTCGTCCAACTGCCTGGACGGTTTTGATTATTTCTCCTTTTGGAAGCAGACATGTATTTGTTTGTGATGCACAAGTTTATCTTTCAGTCTGTCTTTAAAGACCCATTTTACTTCCCACTGAATGGACATTTTTATGACTGAGGATAGGGGATCATTCTGAACTGCTGCATCAGTCCTGAGGCGAATGTTAAGCTATTCGATGGGAGCCTTTAGACATTACATCACCTTTCGGTGCCTTTGCTTTTCTCACAAGTTAGCTCCTGTTTGTTAAAATACTGCTAATGAGATCAACATCACGAGGTCAATTTCCATAAGCCTGTTTCCTAGCTGCATACTGCTAAGACATCTTGAAAACATGAAACCTTGATCAGAAGAGAGATCAAATAAATGAGTTTGGCTCACTCTATTGCAAACCTTTCTCCAACATTATGAAAATGCTTAACACATGTCCTAGTGATGGTAGATTGTGTCCTCTCTTTGCACGTGACAAGAGACTTTTTTCTTTTTCTAAAGTGAGAACAGAGATTTTGCCACTTTTTACTGCCATTTAGCTTATGGGCTAGTGCAATCAAGAGGTATGTTTTTACACCTCTGCTGTGAATAAGATATTACGCTGTGATGGCGATCTAGGATTAAAGATGGGTCAGCAAAGTAAATCTGAGGATGCCAAATAGGGGAAAGTATTGAGGAAAAAGGGCAGGTTAGAGAAGGCTTTTTATGTGACTTAAAAATCCCTGGTAGCTCAGAGGGTAAAGCGTCTGCCTGGAATGCAGGAGATCCAGGTTCAATCCCTGGAGAAGGAAGTGGCACCCACTCCAGTACTCCTGCCTGGAGAATCCCATGGAGGGAGGAGCCTGGTAGGCTGCAGTCCATGGGGTTGCAAAGAGTCAGACACGACTGAGCGACTTCACTTCACTTCACTTCAAAAATCCAATGGATAATGGAGAGTCACTGAAAGTATTTGAGCATGGAAATGACATCATATGGTATTTGGGGATAAACTGAAAAGTAAATAACTTAGAAGCTGGTCACTGCCTGCCCTGGATACGCCGTGGGGGCAGGAACAAAGTGACAATCACTTTTCCTTAGCTTGAGGCAATGGGAAACTTAAAGCCCAACTACCAGTGTCAGTGGTGGGTGGGAAGTCTGGCTCCTGAGAATTCTCTCTTCCTTCTTCCCACTGCCTCTACCAGCTGGGCTAGGTGATTTCCAGTGAGGGCTGCAGCTCTCCAAGTATTGCAGCACCCCAAGTGGAAGGAGAGGGAGGTTCTTAGAGTACAGCACCTCTTAGTTGAGGATGCCTGTAGTTGTGTGTAGTAGTGGTGGTGGAGTTTGAAATGGTCAAGAAGAAGTGGTCTCATTCCTTTCTGCCCCTTTCTAAACTCTCAGGAAACTATCAATCTGGATGACTTTGATTTAGCCTCTCCATCTGTTGCCACTTGCTAGCCAAGAAGCTAATATGCTGAATTCACTGGGGGAAAATAAGGAGAGATTGGAGGAGTCTGACTTTTATGAGGACAAGCTGAACAACCTACAACAAAGAAAGTTAGAATTAATGGATCAGAGCATAAGAATATAAAATGTGCATAATAAATATCTTCAAAGGAAAAAAATATCAGAAATAGAAAAAAAGCAATGAGTAGTCCTAAAGAAGATCCTGCCAGAGATACTGGGTAAGAAGAAGACAATAGATGAAGAACTCAATAGAGGGATAGAATAATAGAATGAAAATCTTAGGTGAACTATTAGTGAGCTGGAAGACCAAGCCCTTAGGCATTAGAAAGCAACAAAGAAAGACTGACTAAAAGAAAAATTAAGAGAAAAAGATAAGTACCAATATAATGGGCATCCTAGAATGAGAAAAGAGAAAGTAGTGAAGAATTATTTTGAGAACTAACAACTCTCTATATAGAAATATAGAGAAAAGGCTTTAGATTGAAAGGGCTTTCAGTAGAGATAAAGAATCTGATACGGTAGAGATAAGGGGAAATCAACACAACATATTATGAAGACATTGAAGAACTTAGCAAGAAATTCCAGAAGATTCTTGAGAGGAAAGAACAGAGGACCTTGAAAGGAACAAGAATAAACTGCCATCATCTCTCAACAGCAACACTCGATGCAAGGCAACAATGGAGTAACACTCTCAAAGTGCAAGTATATTGTTTCTGGGGTTTTACACCTTGTTAAACTATCACTAAAATGCAAGGGGTAGAATGAAGATATTCTTAGCTATACAAGGTCTAAAAATGTTTGCCTCATAAAGACATGCTTTAACATGCTGTTGGAAGATGAAAAATCATTCTAGGATGCTGAGAGTATAGGATATGTATCAGTCAGCCAAGGAACAAATCATTTTAGATGTTTCAAGCTGATTTAATGCAGGGAATTGATTACAAAGATGCTGAAAGAGTCAAAGGAATAGAGCTCAAGGAGCTGCTATTCTACCTGAGTTGGAGCCTCTGACCCCACACTTGAGTGGGCTGCTGCTTGAGCTGCCCTGCCAGTGCTGCTGGAAGCATGGGGCTGACACTGGGCTGGAGCCACCACTGTTGCAGCTGAAGTTCTGTCAGAAATAGAAGGCCTCTGATCATCTTCTACCTGCTGATCAGGTGCAGGTGCCTCCCCCTGGGAGAACCTAGCTAGAATTCAGTGAGCAAGGAAGTCTGGGAAAGGTAGAACCTTTTGTTTGCTCTTCTTCCAGAGAAGAATACAGAAGAATGCATTTGGGACTAGGAGCCAAAGATACATATCGAGCCCGGGAACTAGCGAGTGTCAATAAACTAGAAAAGTTAATTCTTGTCTAAATAAGAGGAACAAAGAAGAAAGACATGTCCATTATAATCTAGAACATAAATGAACAATTCCAATATGGCAGGGAGATGAGAGTATGCTAAGATATGTGTGCTCTGGGTAAAGATACAGATATTGAAAAATGTAACAAACTGGTAGTGTTCAATCTTGCTAGTTGTTGTAAGAAAGATGACTAAAACAATAGTGAGATAACACTTTACAGACATCAGGATGGCAAATATTATAAAATTGAATGACTCCAAGTATAGGCAAGAATTTGGTTAAAAAAATAAAAAGGAATCCTTGTGCATGTAACTGGTACAGTCATAATCTGTCAGTACTGAACAGAAACTGAACATTCAGCCAAACCTCTCCTGGGAATATAAGCCAGAGAAATACTTGTATCATAAGGGGACAGGAACAATGATGTCCATTGCTGTATGTGTGTGGTAGCAGACAGGTGGAAACTAAGAACTCAGATGCCTATCCCTAGGAAACTGATTAAGTAAAACATGTGGGAGCTTACTATGGAATATGAACTAGGTATCTAAGAATATTATGAAAACAGAGAAACATAGTGTTAAGTGAAAATAGGAAGATCGAGAATAAGATATAAAGGAAAATATTACTTGTGAAAAATAACATAATTCAGTGGCATTGACAGTATAATTAGAAGTATAAATCTTTTTTCTGTTCAAACACATCAAGTACTTTCAATTTTACCTTTCTCCATTTTCCTCCAATCTGAATGGGTTGCTGCTGCTGCTGCTGCTGCTGCTGCTAAGTCACTTCAGTCGTGTCCGACTCTGTGCGACCCCATAGATGGCAGCCCACCAGGCTCCCCTGTCCCTGGGATTCTCCAGGCAAGAACACTGGAGTGGGTTGCCATTTCCTTCTCCAATGCATGAAAGTGAAAAGTGAAAGAGAAGTCGTTCAGTCGTGTCTGACTCTCAGTGATCCCAAAGCAATTGTAATCTCTCTATGTGGCTCAGCTATAATAATATTAAGGGTTTCCCTGGTGGCTCAGAGGTTAAAGTGTCTGTCTGCAATGCAGGAGACCTGAGTTCAACCCCTGGGTCGGGAAGATCCCCTGGAGAAGGAAATGGCACTCCACTCCAGTATTCTTGCCTGGAGAATCCCACGGACTGAGCAGCCTGATGGGCTATAGTCCACAGGGTTGCAAATATTTATGAAATAAAAAAAGAAAAGTAACACACACACACACACACACACACACACACACACATATATATATATATATTAAACCTCTACATGACATTTAAGAATACCAGAGTGATTTGAATGGTAACCCCCTCAAAGATATACCCACATCCTGAAATTTGTGAATGTGATTTTTTTTTTAGAAAAAATTAGTGAAGATCACAAGATGAGATCATCCTGCATTATCTGAATGGGCCCTAACAGTAACAAGTGTTCTTAAAGAGACACACAGAGTATGTGAAGAAGACAGCCGGATGAAGACAGGCTGAGACTGGGAAGATGCAATCCCAGCCAAGGACATCTGGAACCTGCAGAAGCTGAAAGAGGCAAGGAATAGACTCTCCCCTGGAACCTCCAGAGGGAGTATGAGCCTTCTGACACCTTGACCTTGAAATTCTCTACTTCCAGAGCTGTGAAAGGATAACTTTATGTTTTAAGCTACCATGTTGGAGGTAATTTGTTACAACAGCCACGGGGAATTAATACAGATGCCTTTTTAAACTTTATTTGATAAATGTCTAAAGCTGTGCATGAGATGAGTCAGTCAACCAGGGGTCTGCAGGGACTAAGTAGCAGTGGCAGGAGACTGTCCTGGTGCCCCGTGCCCTGTACTCCTCTTCCACACCATTCCTTCTTTCCCCGTAGAGTCTGTTCTTATCCTGTATATTGGTTATCCACTGCTGGGTAACAAGTGACCCTTGTATTCAGCAGCTTAAAACAACAAGCATTTGTCATCTCACAGCTCCTGTGGATTAGCAATCTGCGTGGTGTGGCTTAGTTGAGTGCCTCAAACTTACGTCTCTTTAGAAGGCTGCAGTCAAGATCCTGGCCAGGGCTGGAGTCATCTCAAGGTAAGATTTGTTTTCAAGCTTACTCCCATGGCTGTTGGCCGGCCTCAGGTTCCCACTAGCTGGAGACATCTGTCTCATAACCCATGGGCTCCACAGGGCTGTTCACAGTGTGGTAGTCTGTTTCCCCCAGAATGAGAGAGAGAAAGAGGCCAAAACAGAAGCTGTGATCTTTTATAACCTCATCTTGGAAGTGACATCCTGTTGCTTCTCTCTATTCTGTTCATTAGAATTGAGTTACCCAATCCAGTCCCTACTCAAGGAGGGGGTAGATTACCCAAGGGGTGGGTACCAGGAGGCAGGAATCACTGAAGGCTATCCAAGAAGTTGCCTAAAATACTCCACGAGGATAACAGAGACAGAGCACTGTCTCCTAGTAAGGAGTAGGATGTATACAAGTGAAGGAGCCATGGGAGTTCTTATGAGAAAACATGTTTTAAGCAGAGTTTAACATTTACTCTTCACTTTCATGCATTGGAGAAGGAAATGGCAACCCACTCCAGTGTTCTCCCCTGGAGAATCCCAGGGACAAGGGAGCCTGGTGGGCTGCCGTCTATGGGGTTGCACAGAGTCGGACACGACTGAAGCAACTTAGCAGCAGCAACATTTACTCAGACCTCAACCATTTCTCTCTGACCTCCTCTTTGTGTTCTAGTTTATTAACCAAACCAACTGAACAAAAACTAAGTAACTGACTTCCATGCTTCTCACTTCTCCAGGTTTCAGATTCTATCCCCTCCACAACCTGTTTGCTGTTGTTTACTTTCTGAAACCTTCAGGAGTTATTTTTTATGTTTTGTCCAGAGTTTATAGTAGTTAGTGGGAAAGTTGTTCTGTAAGCAGCTTATGCCACCATAGTAAACATGGAAATCTGTTAAAATACATTTGATCAATGTTTGCAAATATGTTACCGTGGTTATAGTGGGAGGGACAATGATGAACAAGCCTAGGAACTGCTGGGTCAAAATGACTGTTTGGGCTTTCATAAAAGACTCTAAGGGTTCTACAATTCATGTTTCTTCCTGAAGTAGAAAGGATATGCACTGGGGAGCTTGGTGGATCTGGTTTAAATTCCGGTTCTACCATTATTAGCAGAGTGACCTCATGCAAGTGAATTAACCTGTGATTTAATCTCCTTGTCTGTAAATATTGAGTAAAAGTATGTAAGTCTTTGGAATGTACAGGGTTAACCAAAACAATGTATGCGAAATGAATGCAGAGCCCTGCGTGGAACACAGGTGGCCTTCCTCAGAGCTCTTTAAGCCTTCCCTCCCTCCCTTCATTATCTAGTTATCCTCTAAGTGCATTGCACCAACACATTTTGGCATTTGCCAGACCATCATCTAGAGCATCCCAGAAAGAAAACAGCTCAGTGAGAATGGCTTTCTTTGTAGGGGAAAGTGTGGTGTGCGCAGGGCTGGCTCCCAGCCTGGGATGCAGGGGTCAGTGGGGCTGCCGCCAGCCGTCTGCTGTGTTAGCCAGGGAAATCGACTCACAGCCCTCCTGGCACCTACTGCTGGCCTTGGGTAAACATAATTACAGTCTTTAAAAAGAGAAGAGGGAACACAACCAAGATCCCCACTCACCATGTAAACAGGATGTCCACTGAATGGCAGCCATGGAGATGTTTATGTTCTGTTCAGGGGACAATTGACAAAAGGCCTCTGGGAGCTTTATTGCTGCCTGGAGCAGTGGTCTGCCAGCCATGGAGGTGGCTGGGTTCTTCCCGGGTTTGTGAATGCTGAGTTTTAGCTGAGATCTCTGGGACTGTGCTGTCTAGAACTGGATGCAGTCCTTTGGGATGCTGGGTCTGGTTATCTGCTCAAAGGCCCTTTAATCAGAGATGGGGCATTCTGTGTCTGTGCTCAGCTTTCAGAGTGCCTCCTATGAGCTGGAGGCTGACCGGTGGAGGCCCTTATGAAATAATCCTCATTGATAAGCTACCATTTACTCAGAGCAAGGCAGCAGGCCAAATACTTCATGTGGATTATCTTTAACCCTCATCACAACCCTTTGTGGTGATTTTATTGTCTTGAAGAGGCCCTGCAAAGATAAGCAACTGGATTAGAAGTCAATTCAGTTTAAATTTTTTTTTTACTAATATATTTATCCATTTTGTTTTTTCAGTTGTGCTGGGTCTTTGTTGCTGTGCACGGGCTTCCTCTAGCTGCAGGGAGCAGTGGCTGCTCTTTATTGTGGTGTGTGGGCCTCTTATTGTGGTAGCTTCTCTTGTTGCAGAGCACAGGCTCTAGGCACACAGATTTCAGTAAGCTGCAGCATGAATGCTTAGTAGTTGTGGCGCACAGGCTTTAGTTGCTCCATGGCATGTGGAATCTTCCCAGACCAGGGATGGAACCTGTGTCCCTTGAATTGGCAGGTAGACTCTTATCCACTGTACTACCAGGGAAGTCCATGAAATCAGAGCAGTTTTATCTCAAACATGTGTTTAATGGTAAGCTACATGAAGGCAGGGACCTGTCAAGTTCAGCATTCCATCTCTACAGCCCAGCATAGTGTGTGCTAAAACTTTTGTTGAATGAATAATTTGTTTAAAATTTCCACCAAAATACTGCTCTCCACTAATTTTGTTACCAAACCCAAGCTCGATCTTCTCAGCTCACAACAGGCTAATAATTGGGAGACGAGGTGTTCAGGCAAGGAATAGTGACTTGATTCAGAAAGCTGTGCACTCGAGAAGATGGTGGGCTAGGGCCCTAGAGTACTATCTTATGGGGTGTGGATGCCAGTTTCTTTTCTAGAATGGTGAGAAGGAGGACGTGAGGAAGTAAAGTAAAAAGGCCATAAATCTTGCAAAATTTCTCTTGACTTGGCCAACCTTGGGGAGGGGATGTGTTAACTGCTTCTTTTTCTGTAGTTCTTTGCCGGTGGGCAAGGTCAGAATGTCTTCCTACTAGCTGAACAAAGGTACTTGAGTTTAATATTCAGGCAGAGGGGCAGATTCCCCAAGGCAGGCCATTAAGTATGCTTACACTATAAGACAACATCCCTTTAATGCTATAATAACAAAAGCAATGAAAAGCAAAGATTAAAAGAATAGAAATAGATCCAACAGGAGTCATTTCCTGGGGAGCATATTTCCCCCTAGTAGTGAGAGTGTGTGGGGGCATGGTGTACTCCACACATTTCTTTTCTGGTAACACAAGGTGTCACTGGTCAATACTGGCTGCAGTAGAGTCTTGGGTATAGATTGAGGCACCAAGGCAGTGACTACTTGGCAAAGTGTCTAACTGAGAAGCCAAGTTCTGTTGTAGTCCCATCTTCTCTGGAACTGAGGGCAGGGAAGGCATCTCTTGGGTCCATCCAGTCCAGCCTGCTTCCAGGGCAGCAGAAACAGTGAAAGGAGATGCTCATCTCAGCTGGCCTTTGTCTCTGGTACACGAGCCAGCCCTGGAGAGCAGTTTCGCGGCCGCTCTTCCAGTCGCAGGAGGGTTTAAGTGGAGTTGGGAAGATAGGCTGAGCAAATTTTCCAGGAATGCCAGGAGGGGATCCCTCTCCCTTTATTATTCTAGATGCACTAGGCAGGTACCCAAGAGCCCTTTAGTCTTTGAATTCCTGAATAGAAGGGAGGGGCATGTTTGTTCTGCAGGATGGATTATAACATTACCAGGTTCTGAATAGAGCATGGCCTTTATCCTAAGTCTGAATTTTATATTAGAGGGAGATGCAACCTTATCACTCTCTATTCAGGTCTCCTTCTGGGGAGGCACCTGAGTGCTGATCATTCCACTGCCTAGAGCTGAGGTCCTAGTGACCTCCATGTTGTTACTAAGTCTCAGGCAAGAGCAGATGGTTGTTTTCAATGGCCCAAGATGTCAGGTTACTGCTGAAAAGTAAAAGCATGCCAAGGCTTGCCTAGACTGGTGTTATTTGGTTGATGCTGTTAAGTAGTTAGAATAGGGAAAAGGAGTCCAAAATGGCGGTGGCTAAAAGACAAGGGAGGGATTGGGGGCAGGAGGAGAAGGGGACGACAGAGGATGAGATGGCTGGATGGCATCACTGACTCGATGGACTTGAGTTGAGTGAACTCCGGGAGTTGGTGATGGACAGGGAGGCCTGGCATGCTGCGATTCATGGGATCGCAAAGAGTTGGACACGACTGAGCGACTGAACTGAACTGAACTGAACTGACTGAAAAGACAAGGAAGAGAAAAGCCTGTGAAAATAGAACAGAGGAAGGTCAAAGGAAGGTCTGAGGACTGGGATGAAGACTTCAGGTAGAACAGCACTCCTGACTAAGCCCAATTTACATAGGGCAGGCCAAGGGGGAAGAAAAAAACATATAAAAAGAGGAGCCAAAGAGCTCTCTCTCTCTCTTTCTCACACGCACGCACGAGCGCTGGGGCACTCTTCTCTTTGCGTCTTTGGATCGACGTGCTCGCATGCCTCAAAGGTGGATTTTTCGTGCTATCTTCTAAATAAATAGAGCTGTAACACTGATTTATCTAAGAGCTCTAACACGGTCCGTTTGAGACCTGAGAGCTATAATACGGTCTGTCCAAGACCTGAGAGCTGTGACACGCTGAGGGGGCTTTAATGTCCGTCATTCCAAATCTTTGTTGTGACAAGACAAAAACCGAGGAGCATACACTCGCGTGACAATGCTAGAATGATGGAAAGGATGCGGTCTTGTGCTGTGTGTGTTCATTGTTGGTGGTGAATTCTTTTTTAAGCATTATAACCATCACATTCCCTCTGTCCCAGATTCTGGACCCGTTGGTTGATGATATGACCTGTTAGGATACACCAGACTCACAGATAGGCCTGGGATTTCAGAGAGCAGCCTGGGAACAAAGGTATAATTCAGCGTCCTTCTCAGCAGTCTCCTTTCTTTATGTTTATTCAGTCCTGCACACAGCACAACCTTCCACCATCTTGCTTCCTCTCATCATTCAGTGTCCAGTCTAGGCTCCAATTCCAGATGCTTCTCACAGAGAGTGTAGCCTTAGGAAGCAGGGTGGGTTGTATAGCTCCCCTGGCATGCCAGCGTATCACACCTTCTTTATCATGCCTTATGAATTAGCAGCTCTCTTCATAAGAGGGAATTTAGGCTGGAAAGAAATAGCCTGGGCCTCTAACCACCACTTCTGCCCACATTTTATATGCCAACTGGGTTGGCTTTTCTACCTTCAGTCTGCTTGGTCCACTGCAAATTGTGGGCTTTATGTTCAGCATATGTGACCTGTTCCCTGAGCTTCCCTGATGGCTCAGATGGTAAAGAATCTGCCTGCAATACAGGATATCTGGATTCAGTCCCTAGGTTGCAAAGATCCTCTGGAGAAGAGCATGGCAACCCACTCCAGTATTCTTGCCTGAAGAATCCCATGGACAGAGGAGCCTGGCGGGCTACAGTCCACAGAGTCGCAAAGAGCTGGACATGACTGAGCACACACACACCTGGGTATGGCATAAGCCCTCTTGGAGGAGGTCGCTATTAACCCCACCATACAGCCGCCAGAACTTACACAGGACTGGGGAAACAGACTCTTGGAGGGCACAAACAAAACCTTGTGTGCACCAAGACCTAGGAGAAAGGAGCAGTGACCCCACAAGAGACTGACCTAGACTTGCCCATGAGTATCCAGGAGTCTCTGGCGAAGGCATGGGTCAGCAGTGGCCTGCTGCAGGGTTGGGGGCACTGAGTGCAGCCGTGCCTGCATGGGATCTTTTGAAGGAAGAGTATCTTCATTACCTCCACGATAGTTTGTCCCAAGCTCAAATGAGCTCTGCCCATCAATAAAAAATTGGATTAAAGATTTACTGAGCATGGCTTCACCCATCAGAACAAGACCCAATTTCCCTGTCAGTCTCTCCCATCAGGAAGCTTCCATAAGCCTCTGATCCTTCTCATCAGAGGGCAGACAGAATGAAAACCACAATCTCAGAAAACTAACCAATGTGATCACAGCCTTGTCTAACTCAATGACACTATGAGCCATGCTATGTAGGGCCACCCAAGATGGAAAGGTCAAGGTAAAGAGTTCTGACAATATGTGGCCTACTGGAGAAGGGAATCACAAACCATTTCAGTATTCTTGCCTTGAGAACCCCATGAACAGTATGAAAGGCAAAAAAATAGGACACTGAAAGATGAACTCCCCAGGTCAGTAGGTGCCAAATATGCTACTGGAGATCAGTGGAGAAATAACTGCAGAAAGAATGAAGAGATAGAGCCAAAGCAAAAACAACACCCAGTTGTGGGTGTGACTTCTGATGGATAAAGTCTGATGTTATAAAGAACAGTATTGCATAGGAACCTGGAATGTTAGGTCCATGAATCAACGCAAATTGGAAGTGGTCAAACAAGAGATGGCAAGAGTGAACATTGACATTTTAGGAATCAGCAAACTAAAATGGACTGGAAAGGGTGAATTTAACTCAGATGACCATTATATATACAACTGTGGGCAAGAATCCCTTAGAAGAAATGGAGGAGCCGTCATAGTCAACAAGAGTCCAAGATGCAGTTCTTGGGTGCAGTCTCAAAAATGACAGAATGACCTCTGTTCGTTTCCAAGGCAAACCATTCAGTATCAGAGTAATCCAAGTTTATGTCCTGACCAGTAATATTGAAGAAGCTGAAGGTGAAAAGTTCTACAAGGACCTACAAGATCTTCTAGAACTAACACCCCCCAAAAATGTCCTTTTCATTATAGGGGACTGGAATGCAAAAGTAGGAAGTCAAGAAACACCTGGAGTAACAGGCAAATTTGGCCTTGGAGTACAGAATGAAGCAGGACAAAGGCTAATAGAGCTCTGCCAAGAGAATGCACTGGTCATAGCAAACACCCTCTTCCAACACAAGAGAAGACTCTACACATGGACATCACCAGATGGTCAATACTGAAATCAGATTGATAATATTTTTTGCAGCCAAAGGTGAAGAAGCTCTATACAGTCAGCAAAAACAAGACCAGGAGCTGACTGTGGCTCAGATCTTGAACTTCTTATTGCCAAATTGAGACTTAAATTGAAGAAAGTAGGGAAAGCCATTAGACCATTCAGGTATGACCTAAATCAAATCCCTAACGATTATACAGTGGAAGTGAGAAATAGATTCAAGGGATTAGATAAAACAGACAGAGGCCTGCAGAACTATGGACAGAGGTTCATGACATTCTACAGGAGGCAGGAATCAAGACCATCCCCAGGAAAAAGAAATGCAAAAAGGCAAAATGGTTGTCTGAAGTGGCCTTACAAATAGCTGTGAAAAGAAGAGAAGTGAAAGACAAAGGAGAAAAGGAAAGATATAAGCATCTGAATACAGAGTTCCAAAGAATAGCAAGGAGGGATAAGAAAGCCTTCCTCAGTGACCTGTGCAAAGAAATAGAGGAAAACAATAGCATAGGAAAGACTAGCGATCTCTTCAAGAAAATTAGAGATACCAAGGGAATATTTCATGCAAAGATGGGCTCAATAAAGGACAGAAATAGTATGGACCTAACAGAAGCAGAAGATATTAAGAAGAGGTGGCAAGAATACCCAGAAGATCTATACAAAAAAGATCTTCATGACCCAGACAGCCATAATGGTGTGATCCTTCACCTAGAGCCGGACATCCTGGAATGCAAAGTCAAGTGGGCCTTAGGAAGCATTACTACAAACAAAGCTAGTGGAGGTGATGGAGTTCTAGTTGAACTATTTCAAATCCTAAAAGATGATGCTGTGAACGTGCTTCACTCAGTATGCCAGCAAATTTGGAAATCTCAGCAGTGATCTCAGGACTGGAAAGGGTCAGTTTTCATTCCAATCCCAAAGAAAGGCAATGCCAAAGAATGCTCAAACTACCACACAATTGCACTCATCTCACATGATAGCAAAGTAATTCTGAAAATTCTTCATGCCAGGCTTCAACAGTACATGAACCATGAAATTCCAAATGTTCAAGCTGGATTTAGAAAAGGCAGAGGAACCAGAGATCAAATTTCCAACTTCTGTTGGATCATGGAAAAAGTGAGACAGTTCCAGAAAAATATCTGAAGTGAAGTGAAGTGAAGTCGCTCAGTCGTGTCCGACTCTTTGCGACCCCATGGACTGTAGCCCACCAGGCTCCTCTGTCCGTGGGATTTTCTAGGCAATAGTCCTGGAGTGGATTGCCATTTCCTTCCCAGGGGATCTTCCCAACCCAGGAATAGAACCCGGGTCTCCCGCATTGTAGACAGACGCTTTACCATCTGAGCCACCAGGGAAGTCCAGAAAAAAAATCTACTTCTGCTTTATTGACCATGCCAAAGCTTTTGACTGTGTGGATCACAACAAACTCTGGAAAATTCTTTAAGAGATGGGAATACTAGACCACCTGACCTGCCTCTTGAGAAATCTGTATGCAGGTCAGGAAGCAACAGTTGGGAACTGGACATGGAAAAACAGACTGGTTCCACATCAGGAAAGGAGTACGTCAAGGCTGTATATTGTCACCATACTTATTTAACTTATATGCAGAGTACATTATGAGAAATGCTGGACTGGATGAATCACAAGCTGGAATCAAGATTGCCAGGAGAAATATCAATCACCTCAGATATGCAGATGACACCACCCTTATGGCAGAAAGTAAAGAAGAACTAAAGAGCCTCTTGATGAAAGTGAAAAATTAGAGTGAAAAAGTTGGCTTAGAACTCAAGATTCAGAAAACTAAGATCATGGCAGCTGGTCTCATCACTTCATGGCAAATAGATGGGGAAACAATAGAAATAGTGAGAGACTTTATTTTGGGGGGCTCCAAAATCACTGTAGATGGTGATTGCAGCCATGAAATTAAAAGATGCTTGCTCTTTGGAAGAAAAGTTATGACCAACCTAGACAGCATATTAAAAAGCAGAGACATTACTTTGGCAACAAAGGTCCATCTAGTCAAAGGTTTGATTTTTCCAGTAGTCATTACTGGATTTGAGAGTGAGAGTATAAAGAACGCTGAGTGCTAAAGAATTGATGCTTTTGAACTGTGTTGTTAGAGAAGATTCTTGAGAGTCCCTTGGACTGTAAGGTGATCCAACCAGTCCGTGCTAAAGGAAATCAGTCCTAAATATTCATTGGAAGGACTGATGCTGACACTGAAACTCCAGTACTTTGGCCACTTGATGCAAAGAACTGACTCATTTGAAAAGACTCTGATGCTGGGAAAGATTAAGGTGGGAGGAAAAGGGGCCAACAGAGGATGAGATGGTTGGATGGCATCACTGACTCAATAGACATGAGTTTGAGTAGGCTATGGGAGTTGGTGATGGACAGGGATGCCTGGTGTGATGCAATCCATGGGGTCACAGAGAGTCAGACATAACTGAGTGACTGAAATAAACTGAACTGAATTGGAATTAGGGATTTGGAAAGTATCAGATGGCCTCCCTGTTCTGGAATAAGTTTTATTTAGTATCAAAGTGATTTAGAATCATTTTCCCTCGATTATCTCTTTATTGTCCAGGTCACATCAGGCGTCATTACACACAGAACCTAACCTCGACTGCTATTTATGATGTGCCTGGGCATGGTGTTCCCATCTATCTCCCCAGCCCATTCTCTCCTGCCTTGTGGACTTCCTGCAACCTACTGATATGTGTGTGCAGGGAAGGCTAAACTCCTTCCCTCTGGTTTCCTTTTTTAAAAAATGTATTTATTTGCCTGAGCCTAGTCTTAGCTGCGGCATGTGGGATCTATTTTCAGACCAGGGATTTAACCTGGGCCCTCTGCATTGGGAGTGTGGAGTATTAGCCACTGGACTACCAGGAATGTCCCTGGTGTCCTTCTTTCCCATAGATGCCACATGGCCAAGTTGCTGCTGCTTTCGCCCAACTCTTTCCCAGTTCTCACCACCTTCCCTATGGCTGGGGCCTTCCGTTTAGCAGGGTTCCTGCCATGCTGGATGGGTTCAGATGGCATCGTGCTCTTTCCACCAGGCTGGGACAAGAGTTACAGTTCTTTCCAACTCAAGGTGGAAGGACATTTTTGTATCATTTTCGTGACAGATCTTTCAACCAACCTTCAGTTCAGTTCAGTCACTCAGTCGTGTCCAGCTCTTTGCGACCCCATGAATCGCAGCATGCCAGGCCTCCCTGTCCATCACCAACTCCCGGAGTTCACTCAGACTCACGTCCATCGAGTCAGTGATGCCATCCAGCCATCTCATCCTCGGTCGTCCCCTTCTCTATTACCTTATGCTGCTGTTGCTGCCAAGTCATGTCAGTCATGTTCGGCTCTGTGCCAACCTTATAGGCGGCAGCCCACCATTCTCCTCTGTCCCTGGGAGTCTCCAGGCAAGAATACTGGAGTGGGTTGCCATTTCCTTCTCCATTACCCTGATAAGTCAATTTTTATAACTCTCACTAAGGACTTGACACAGAATAAGTTCACTCCTGAACACCATCTAAGTTCAGGCTCAGGAAATGAGACAAAATTGTTCAGGTGTGTGGGGTGTGGGGCTCTGATTGTCAGGCCCTCGGTTTCCTTTTTTCTCTCTCAAGGAGCCTGGAGCCTTTGTATAGTTGGAACTTTCCTTGGGGGTCCTCCTTGGCAACCTGAGTGCCCATGGGTATATAAAACTCTCAGCAGCATTTTTAACCACATGAAGACCTGTTGGGGCTCATACAGATCTTTTCTAGGCCAAACTCAGTATATTGTATTTTTGGAAAAATGAAGATATTCACTGTAATTATGTTTTGGAGGCAGGAATTGTTTATTTTCTAATTGCCTTTATGTATTTTCTACACTTAAAAAAATAGGACAAAGTGAGATTTGAAGAAGACAGCAGATGTTTATTGTTAAACCTGGAGATATTTCTCAATCCCTTTTACTGTCATTCCTCTCACTTAAGAATCTGTACAGAGAGAGTCATGTTTTCCGAGGCCCTGAAGTGTCTTAAAGTTTTCCCTATTGGTCATTGCTTAAATGAACACCCGGGGGGGGCTATTTTACAGATCCTCAGTTCAGTTCAGTTCATTTCAGTCGCTGAGTCGTGTCCGACTGTTTGTGACCCCATGAATCGCAGCACGCCAGGCCTCCCTGTCCATCACCAACTCCTGGAGTTCACTCAGACTCACGTCCACTGAGTCAGTGATGCCATCCAGCCATCTCATCCTCTGTCGTCCCCTTCTCCTCCTGCCCCCAATCCCTCCCAGCATCAGAGTCTTTTCCAATGAGTCAACTCTTCGCATGAGGTGGCCAAAGTACTGGAGCTTCAGCTTCAGCATCATTTCTTCCGAAGAACACCCAGGACTGATCTCCTTTAGGATGGACTGGTTGGATCTCCTTGCAGTCCAAGGGACTCTCAAGAGTCTTCTCCAACACCACAGTTCAAAAGCATCAATTCTTCAGCACTCAACTTTCTTCACAGTCCAACTCTCACATCCATACATGACCACTGAAAAACTATAGCCTGTACAGATCCTAGGATATAGCAAATGGGCCCCTTTCTTTCTCTGTATTCCATGTCTTGCTCCTGGCTTTGGGGGCTGAGCTCAAGTCCTCCGTCAGGCTGAGGGAAAGCAGACAAAGCTCTGGGTGCCTCAACTCTAAGGCAAAAGGACATCCTGCTGGAGACTAGGGTGCAGCCATGGGAGCTGGGAAGACTGAACCTCATTTGGCTGAGTCAATATAGGAGCAAACCTGATATTGGAATGGATTCTCTTGATTGATACATACTGATAAAAATCTTGGTGGAGGCTGTAGGAGGAGGGGGAAAAGATTTAAGATCTGAGTAGAAAGAGTTTAAAAACAGATTCAGATTCTTTACAGTTGCTGGATGAGACTCTTCATGATTCAAAGTGTTTCTTTGGATCAGAGAGTCATGGGGCTTTTTAAAATTGAACTTTTGTTTAAAAAGGAATTAGCAGATTCCCCCAAAATATGAATTGGGCTTTGGCAGGAAACTGCTTCTTCTTGCCATCAGAGAGTCTCGTGAGTCTCAAAAATGGCAAACATCTGTTTGCCGGGCGTCCCGACCTTGGCTTGGCAGAGAACTCAGAAGAAACATCACCACTATGCAATGTGTATTTTCATTTGCAATAGCAAGTATAGTGCGTAGCAGTGTGACCAAGTGTTAAGAACAGAGCAGCTATTTAATAAATATTTATTAGGACACACCTAGGACTCAAATAGCTCAGCTTCACTCAGACACTGGGATAAAATTCACGGAGTGTTGTCATAAATATTCGGTACCTTACTGTGGTTCTTTCTTGTGCAGGTTAGAATTTGTGGGTAATTAAATGCATGTAATAGAAGCCACTGGGCTTCCCTGGTGGCTCAGCAGTAAAGAACCTGCCTGTCAATGCAGGAGATGCGGGTTCAATCCCTGGGTTGGGAAGATCCCCTGGAGTAGGAAATGGCAACCCATTTCAGTATTCTTGCCTGGGAAATCCCATGGACAGAGAGAAGGCTGGCAGGCTCAGTCCATGAGGTCACAGAGTCTGATACAACTTAGCAACTGAGTATGAATACACACCACTGGGCAAGGTTAAGCCTAGTTCACGATCATGCATGTGAACTAGACAGGCAGTCATTTGTTCCTCTTGACTCTTTACTTAGTTCCTCCTTACTCACTGGGCTTCCCTTGTGGCTCAGCTGGTAAAGAATCTGCCTGCAATGCAGGAGACCTGAGTTCAATCCCTGGGTTGGGAAGATCCCCTGGAGAAGGGAAAGTCTACCCACTCCAGTATTCTGGCCTGGAGAATTCCATGGACTGTATAGTCTGTGGGATTGCAAAGAGTTGGACACGACTGAGCAGCTATCACTTTCACTTACCCATTAACATATTAGCAGACCTTTCCAGGGTGCTTGCATTAAGATTAAAATCATAAAAATCATCTGAAATTCATGAATGCATGTTTGCTCTTATAAACCTTATGTCAGATACTTTTCAGAATTAATACTTTTTCAGAATTTTATATAAGTAAAATGGTAGATTTTATAATATATAATATCCCCAGCAGGTACTAGGGCAATATCTTTTAATAAAGCATTTAAATATTTTTGGCACAAGGTGGATATGTATGAACATAGACACTGATCATGATAAAGACTGTAAGTAACCTGAAATCACTTCATGGCAGGCATTTTTGCCAAATGAATTATGAAAAAGATTCAGTTTTCAAAGACTTAAAGAATGTACACAATTTTAAGTAAAGGAATGGTAGACTTAAAGTATTGATGAAGACATTCACTATGACCAATATAGTTTATTACTTCATACAGATATTGGAATAAAAGTTTACAAAGCATGTTGCCAGGAACATATTCACCTTTGCTGTGACTATTTTATCAGATTACGTAGAAAACAGTTTTGACTTTTCCCTACAAACAAGTCTAATTAGAGGAAAATCAGCACCACCAGCCACTGCAGATCTTCTGCCATTTGTGTTTGGAGTCTTTCCCTGGGCTTCGAGGTTGGCATTCTGTTGGCATCACTCTGTGGTTGACTTCTCATCAACTGTCATGTGAAGTGGGAAATAGAATTCCATCAGAGCCACACTAAAGCTTCTGAATTAGAGCCAAGAAGTATTTTTATTTGATGCACGAAACAACATAAAGCCAGCATCCTGGCCCACGTGCCCCGTGGCATCCACATCAGTGGCTGGATGGAGAGCAGGGGCAGGATGGAGCTATGGATGAGATGGTGCATGTAACCACACTGGTCTTGTTTGTGTATCTCACGTGCTCCAGATTTCTTCGCAGCCTCGGACCTCTGCGCTTTCTGCTCCCTCTTCTTGGAACACACTTCTTGTGACTTCTGAAGAACTAATCCCTTCTTTTCATTTAGGCATCTCCTAATGGTACCTCCTGCGACAGATGTTCCTTGATCACCCTATTTAATGCTGTCCAACTCCAGTGACTCTTTATAATGTTACCATATTTTATTTTCTTCAAAGCATTTCTATGAGATGACCCTGCTGTTTGTTTACTTGTTTACTCATTCATCGTTTTTCTCCTTCAGGGTAAAGGCTTTTCAGACTCATTGTCAGGATGTTTAGTCCCTGGCATATGAGAGGGCTCACTAAACATTTGTTGGACGCATAAATGCTCCCTGCAACGTCACTAGTTCCCCCACTGTAGCTTGCCTCCTCCTCCTCCCATTCCAACATCCCAATGTGCCCTTTGTGACAAATGTCCCAGAAGAAAACATATTGCAAATGTGGGAAACGTGATAGAGCACGAAGTGGGGTAGAATATAAATTAGCTTCATAAACTGTGAATCATAAATCATGGTTCCATCTGTTCTGTGACAGAGTGAAAACAGCAAAAATTTTCCACAAGATAGGAACTGAAAACAGAGAGTTTGGACTCATGGAAAGCCTATTACTATTATTTTCATTATCATCTTTCTCCCACGCTCCTCAGCAACAGTTTTGGTCATGCTATGCCCTTCTGAAACAAGCCCAGGGATTTATTCATAGTAGACATTGGTTCCTTCCAATCTACAAGTTTCTACCCCTTACTCCAGACCTGACACCTAGAAGCCATTCAACAAATATTTGAGGGCTATCAATGGTAAATTCCACTGTTACAGATTTTTTCTTCCAAGTTAATTACATTATTTTTTCTAAAATAAAAGATTCTTTAAAACAGATAACCTACAGAAGAAAGTCCATTCATTATAGTCTAGTATTAAATGATAAGCCTCCATGAAAGATTTGATGGGGTTTGGAGCACTGAACAGTTTTTAAGGCGTGAGTCACGACTTGAGCAGGAGAGGCCTGGGTGAGGCATGGTCACGGGCAGCACAAGGGCACAGGGTGTGCTGAGAAAGGATGAGACATTCAGAGGGGACAGAGGAATGAAGAAGGGTTTCTAAGACAACTGGTTCACATTAAAATTTTGCCTAAGGCCTCCCATGGTTCTGGGAGACTTGGTGCCTTCAGATTATGTCTACTGGCTAAAAGCATGGTGAAGACAGGAGGTCACCAGGACATCCTGGGGCTGACAAAACTGTAGTTTTATCTTGGGGAAATTAAACTAAAATAAACATCAATACCCAGATTGACATTTCTGACAGGCTGCCCAAGAAGTTGATGGCAGTGACCGCCTCTGGGGAATGAAAATGAGGGCTGGTAGGGTGGCCGGTTGGTCTGCAGAGTTTTGTTTTCCTCTCTATAACCTTTTGTAGAATTTTAACTTTTCCCCATGACATGTAATTTGTTTCACAATTACAAATCTTAAAAAAGTCAATATCTTTTAAAGACTTTACCATGTTATGTTAGCTAAATGAAAATGAATATCACAGCAATTGTACATAATAATAGTAAGGGGGCTTCATGACAGGGTTCAAAGAAACATTTTTGGGTATTCTTTTTGACTGCACTGGGTCTTCCCTGCTGTGCACACAAAGCCCTCTCTAGTTTTGGCAAGTGGGGGCTAGTCTCTAGCTGTGCTGCACAGGCTTCTCATTGCAGCGGCTTCTCTTATTCGGAGTATGGGCTTGAGGCGTCTGGGCTTCAGTAGCTGCAGTGCACAGGCTTGTTGCCCTGAGACATGTTGAATCTTCCTGGACTAGGGATCAAACCCATGTCTCCTGCACTGGCAGGCAGATTCTTAACCACAGGACCCCCCAGGGAGATCCTAACGTATTAATACAAGAGGAAAACCCTTGCATTTATAAAACACTGTTCATGGATAGCTTTCAGCCTCCTGTGTTGAGTGTTGCTGAGTCCCGCAACACACTGTTAGAGTTCCAGGAAGAGACTCAGGTTTAAAATTCTCTGACACAATACCTCCTGTTCTACTCCTTCCACTCTTCTTGTGGGTTAGTCTCCATTTTCCCCCCTCTCTTATTACCAGTTAGATTGCTGTCTCTCTGAGTGTTTTGAATTTAAGCCCTGCAAGACCAGAATTGACTAGCTGTGCTGTACTCAGGGTAGCAATAGTTTCCTAGACTTATTCACTCCCTGTATCTTTATCATAAAATGAAATCACCTGAGGTCACATGCAAATCCATGTGATCTTTTCAACCTCAAAGCTTCTAACACATAACTCCTGTACTTAAAAAATCCAAATACTACTTCCTTACATTGATAATACACTGAATAAATTTTCAAGTTTTCATACACAGTCCTACTTCATCTCTAGCAAAGAGAGGTGTGCAGCAAAGCACACAAACGCACAACCACATGGAGAAGGATGTATTGTTGTCGTTCAGTCACTAAGTCTTGTCTGACTCTTTTTGACCCCATGAACTGCAGCACACCAGGCTTCCCTGTCTTTCACCATCTCCTGGAGCTGGTTCAAACTCATGTCCATTGAGTTGGTGATGCCATCCAACCATCTCATCCTCTGTCATCCCCTTCTCTTCCCGTCTTCAATTTTTCCCAGCATCAGGGTCTTTTCCAATGAGTTGTCTCTTTGCATCAAGTGGCCAAAGCATCAACGCTTCAGCTTCAGTATCAGTCCTTCTGATGAATATTCAGGGTTGATTTCCTTTAGGATTGACTGGTTTGATCTCCTTGCTGTTCCAAGGGACTCACGTGACAATGTAAGTCAGACTCCCTGTTGTGATCCCTTCCTATAATGGAAAGGGTTGTTTAAGTCACAATTACATGCAGGGAAGGAAGACTTGCACCACAATAGGTAGGTATGATCTATAGATGCTGAGAATAAAAGCTTTTTCCAATTATCTAATTTTGGAACAGCATACCTTGTTTCATCTAAAAGACAAAAAGTGAGCAGGCCACTATGGCTTTACCCAAGCATTAGTCAAATGCTTTGGATAACTGTAATTTGTATAAGAGAAGAATTGTACACAGCTGCAGTGATATGGCAACCCACTCCACTGTTCTTGCCTGGAGAATCCCAGGGACATGGGAGCCTGGTGGGCTGCCGTCTATGGGGTTGCACAGAGTCGGACATGACTGAAGCGATTTAGCAGCAACAGCAGCAGTGATATTAGAGTTGCGCCAAAAAATTTGGGGAGTTTTCCTTTCTATTTTCTACTCTTATGATTTTGAAAAGGCAGGTGACTTTCATGGGGGAGAGCTGTGAGAGTGACCTTATTTCAAGCAGCAGAAGGATCATAGAGACGGTTGAGTAGGCTCTGTGTTTGTTTGTTTTTTTCAATGTCCACACAGTTAACACTTGTTTGATTTCCTTGAAATTGAAGTAAGTTACAACCACTTCCCTGACCTTATAAGAGTAATTTGTTGCTGAAGAACTCTTTGCAGGCAGAATTCTTATAGGTAAAAAATGGACTATCCATTGAAATTATTAATGCACGGTTACTTTAAAAATGAACAAAGACTGTGTACTATTGAACCTTGGTAGAGAAATCTGTCTACCAAACATGAAATTTCCCCTTTACCAAGAAGGCCTGTGCTCTGCCATGTTGTATGGAAGGGGCAGTTTCCAAAGAGGTGGTGTCCAGACAGAGGCAATCTTTCCCAGCTCCCATGCCCCATGGGTGACCACATGATCATTTCTTGACAATGAAAGTGGTAGCCGTATGCATGACTTCTGGGCTGGAGTTTTAAGAAGAGATGCACATTTTCCAATATACTTGTATCCATGATTCCACGGATACACAGTACACTGAGGCTTTAGGGGCTACTGTAGCCAAAGGAAGCCTGGATCCCTGAATCACTATGAGGCAAGAAGCTTCAGGTCAACCAGAAATACCTACATTGGACTATTACTCAGCAAGGACAAAAAAAAACAAACAAACCTGTATTGTGCAAAGCCACTGAAATTTGGAGTTTATTTATACCCCTAGTTTGAGGATCAGGATACTTTTTCTGTGAAATCCAAGATAGTAAATATTTTTGGCTTTTTGGGAAAAATATGGTTTTTCTTCTTTTAGCTGAAAAAAATACATTTTTTTCCAGTTTTTTAAGGTATAAGTGACATATAAAATTGTAAATTTAAAGTGTATAGCATGATGGTTTGATACATATATATACTTATATATATGTATCTTCTTTTTTATAGCTCTATAAAAATGTAAAAATCATTCTTAGCTTACAGGCTACAAGAAATAGCTACAGGCTTAACTAAAATAAACTTTTAATACAAAACAACAGCAAAAGCTCACACAACAAACAGTGTCAACAGTACATGAGCTATTCCTCCTGTTGACTGTAGAGAAGACCTTTAGACCACTTGAGCCAACCATTTCCACATGAGGATGGCTACCTGCGGTTATACCTTGTGGGGCCCAAGTGTTCCCAAGGCACAGACAATCCAAATTGGTTCTCATAAATGCAAAGAATGCCTCCAAAGTTGAAGTTGGAGTAGTATATCAAGCTACTAAAAGAGTTGAAATCTCATAACTGAATTGGTATACCTAAGGATATGACTGGATCATGGCTTCCTTTCCCCCATCTTGCTTTGTTACCATACAGCACTTCTTCCACCACTCTTTACATTTGTTTCCTGTGCTCCTGTTACTGTGGTCTTCAAACAGTAGATTAAGATCAACTAGCAGATCTTGAAGCTCCACATGGTAAGATTCCAAGACAGTGTCTCCATTTCACAGACATGTTACCTTCACAGCCCAGGTTTCCCAGGTGGATGGTGGGGCTGCCAGCCCTGGCACCTTCATTCCACCCAGGTCCTTGTCTCAGTTAGCACAGAACCCAAGACCATTCAGCTTTCAAGAAAATCAACATCCAACAATAGGATGAGCTAATACATGAGACTCTTCTGCAGTAACTCCCATGAAGATTTCAAAGAATTTCCAATGGTGTGAGAAAAAGCTTGTGGAAGAATATTAAATGAAAAGAGCAGAAGTGAAAATTACAGATTTAATATGGTACAAACTGTCTAAATGGGTGTTCATTGGAAGTACTGATGCTGAAGCTGAAACTCCAATACTTTGGCCACCTCATGCAAAGAGTTGACTCATTGGAAAAGACCCTGATGCTGGGAGGGATTGGGGGCAGGAGGAGAAGGGGACGACAGAGGATGAGATGGTTGGATGGCATCACTGACTCGATGGACATGAGTTTGAATGAACTCCGAGAGTTGGCGATAGACAGGGAGGCTTGGCGTGCTGTGATTCATGGGGTCACAAAGAGTTGTACACGACTGAGTGACTGAACTGAACTGAAACTGTCTAAAAACAAAGACTTGAAGGAAATACACCAAAATGTTAACAGTGGTTTTCCTGGGTGGTAGATTATGAATGATTAAAAAATAATAATTTTGTTCTGTGCCTTTCTGAAATATATACAAATGGGCCTAAGTTATTTTTCAAAAAGATCAACAAAATTAATGGTAGTTCTTGCTACAAAGTCTTTGGAGAGCTCTGCTCTGCAGAGTGAGTTCCCAGCCCGAGTCTTGCTCTCTGAGAGTTTTTGCTCTGAGAAGTTCTTAGGGGACCCTGAAGCCCATGTTCAGATCAGGAACAGGAAAGGGAAGAGGAGAGTGAAGGACAGAGCTCTGAATATTAGGGAACATGAGATTTGAACCAGAGGAGATCTGGAGGCCCAAAGCAATGTTTGTTTGGTGAGCTGTTTCTTGTCCAGTGTCTTATCCCCAAATATGCTCTGTTCACTCTGGTTGTTCTCCATCCCTCCTTGGTACTCCACAAGTCCTGGCACAGGAAATGAAGCAAGAAAGGTTGCAGGCCAAGGCTGTCCCCTCATTCTCACCCTTCCACATGGGGGTCAGAGCAGAAGCCTCCCACACTCTCTTCTTGTGCCCCCAGCCCTGCAGTGCAGACCCTCCTTACTGTCCCTTGTCTTTCTCAAATGATCATTGTAGGGTTATGCTGTGGTAGCCCCACACAGGTTACTTTGTTTGCACACAGGCATGCGTATGCCTGTGCTCCCTCCTGGATCCTCTGCTGGGCACATGGTTTTGCAGAACACCTGTTCGTTCAGCTAGTCAGCAGATGGCCCTGTAGGTACCAGGGTACAAAAGAAGCCAGACAGGAAAAGGTCCTTCCCTCTTGCAACCGACTTTCCACTACGGAGACAGACCATAGCAAATACACATAAGCTGTAATGTAGAATAGTGCTGCAAAGAAAAATAAGGCTGAGGAAGAGGCCAGTGATCTGGGGTGAAAGATGTCTTTAGATAGATTGGTCGGAGAAGGCTTCTCTGCGGAGGCTCCATTTTACCAGAGACTTTGATGCAATGAGTGAACTAGCGAAGTACAATGTAGGGATATGTGTTTTGGCTAAGGGAACAGTAAGCACAAAGGTCTTGAGTCAGGAACAAGCTTGAATCCTGTCCTCAAGTTGTTCCCATTCTAGTAAATCAGACATACCAATAAATAGGAAATTGCAATATTGTGTGAGAGACATTTATCACTCCATGTTTATAACTAAGTTTTATTGCCTTTAAAATGTATATTATCTCAAAAAATATATGCTATCTCTTTCTGACTTACTTCACTCTATATGATAGTCTCCGGAGTCATCCAAATCTCTACAAATGACCCAGTTTCATTCCTTTTTATGACTCAGTAATATTCCATTGCATCTATGTGCCACATCTTCTTTATCTAGTAACACATATATGTGGAATCTAGACAGATGGTGCCCTTGATCCTATTTCCAGGGCAGGGATAGAGTTTCAGACGTAGAGAATGGACATGTAGACCCAGGAAGGAGGGAAGGGGTGAGACGAATTAGGAGATGGCATTGACATATGTTCATTTCCATGTGTAAAATAGACAGCTACTGGGAAGGTGCTGTATAACTTAGAAGGTTCAGCTTAATGCTCTGTGATGACCTAGAAGGGTGGGATGGGAGTGGGTCTTGGAGGGAGGTCCAAGTTAGCTGTTTTACTTTGCTATGCAGCAGAAACTATCAAAACATTGTAAAGCAATTGTACTGCAATGAAAAGTATATTATCTATTCTCTCTGCCCCTAATTGGAGAAGGAAATGGCAACCCACTCCGGTATTCTTGCCTGGAGAATCCCGTGGACAGAGGAGCCTGATGGGCTGCTGTCCATGGGGTCGCACAGAGTCAGACACGACTGAAGCGACTCAGCATGCACGCGTGCATTGGAGAAGGAAACGGCAACCCACTCCAGTATTCTTTTCTGGAGAATCCCAGGGACAGAGGAGCCTGGTGGGCTGCTGTCTATGGGGTAGCATAGAGTCAGACATGACTGAAGCAACTTAGCAGCAGCAGCAGCAGCAGTGCCCCCAATAGAAAATAAACTCCATGCAGGTGGGGATTTTTGCTTTTTGTTGTTGTTGTTCATAACAGTATCTCCAAGTCCTAAAACAGCTACAGGCACATAGTAGGTGCTGCTATTGTTTAGTTGCTAAGTTATGTTTGGCTCTGTGCAACCCCATGGACTATAGTCTGCCAGACTCCTCTGCCCCTGGAATTCTCCAGGCAAGAACACTGGAGTGGGTTGCCACTTCCTTCTCCAGGGGATCTTCCCAACCCAGGGACCAAACCCATGTCTCCTGAATTGCCAGGCAGATTCTTTACCACTGAGCCACCAAGGAAGCCCAGGTAGGCGCTCAGTATTGTTTAAATGGAGGAAAGAATCCCACACTTGTCCCCTTTTCCCCAGTTTCCCTCCCTGGAGGCAACCACTGTTATTAGGCCTTGGGAGGAGTATACTATTTAAATGGACCACCACACCCTCCACCCAGCTTTCAGGTGAGTCTCTGCTTTTGCCAGGAGGTGGGCTGCCCTCCCACAGCTGTCACATGAGCTACAGTAGACATTGATTCTCCTAGGCTCCTCAGGACCTGGGTGCCCTTCCTGACTGTGGAACACAGGAGTTATTAATAATCAGGCAACTCAGGCATCCTGAATTCAGGCTTCTATAAGGACTTGGCACTTGGGAAAGACTATGCCCACTGTCCTAGGCACTGAGGACCACTCCTTCAGCTTATGGTGTATTATACACAGGACATCTGGCAACAGCTATTCTTTCTGCATGTGAGTGTGTAAAGTCAGGGCTGGCACAGGCCTCAGTGCCCTAAATGTTGGTAGCTTTTGCTTCTGCGGTGGACTTGATGCACGATCCCTGAAGAGCACCCTGGCCAAGGACCAAGCTGGGGTGCAGGAACTCAGTTCTCATCTCAGAATGGGAACTACTCCAGTATCAGATCATCCACACAGAGCCTCTGGGGGAGTCAAACAGAATTTTCCGTCATTTCCTTTATAGACAAAAGAGGCCCCTGAATTTTATAATGGGCGCCATTTACAATTTACAAGTATTAGGGAGGGAAGAAATCAATCATTACTGAATATCCATTATTCTTATTAGATGAATTACAAAACTATGGTCCAGAAAATTTAAATGTGCCCAAGACCACACAGCAAGTAAGACAGTGGTTATTTTATTAGTTTTAGAAATTAGAGCAGATTTCCTTGCCTTGAAGAACATCTTCTAAAAGGCAGTTTCCTTCTGGTGCCTGCAAGGCCCCATTCAGATTTCATTCCATCTCTCTAAATCCTCTGGATCGAATTACTGCTTCTTAGGGTTGCAAGTACCTACCACAAAGCCTAGCACTTTGTAGACACAATAAAGGTTTGTTAATAAATGGAAGAAAAAACTTAGTCACTAACACTTTGTGTGAATTGGCATTAGTCTATTGGACTTCGCTGGTGGTCCAGTGGTTAAAACTCCACCCTTTCAGTGTAGTGGATTTGATCCATGGTTGGGAAAGTTTTGCATGCCACATGTTGTGGTCAAAAATAAATTAATTTTTAAAAAAGATTAATTTTTTAAAAGACTTAGTCTCCCTCCTCCACCCCCGCATATAGAAATAGCATACTTCCCTGGTGGCTCAGACAGTAAAGCGTCTGTCTACGATGAGGGAGACCTGGGTTCGATCCCTGGGTTGGGACGATCCCTTGGAGAAGGAAATGGCAGCCCATTCCAGTACTATTGCCTGGAAAATCCCATGGACAGAGGAGACTGGTAGGCTACAGTCCATGGGGTCGCAAAGAGTCAGACACGACTGAGTGACTTCATGTACACGTTAATTTAAACAGTTATCATGACTTTGCCTTCTCTGTTAACAGCCACAGAATTCATCCATTTGCTCAGTCCAAAGTTCCGGACTTCTTCCCCTCATACCTTACACGCAATATGTCATCAAATTCGACTGTTTCTCCCTCAAGAGGTGTCCTGATCCAATTCTCACATCTCCCCCGCTACTACCTGATTCAAGTCACTATCAGCTTCTACCTGGATCACTGCACTAGCTTCCTTCTGCCTCTTCTCCCTCCAGGGTATTCCAGGACAGCAATCAGAGCAAATCCCATAAAAATGTGTCAGATCACATGACTCCTACATGGTCTGTGCCCCCCTCCCCACCTTCATCCTGGGGCCCATTCTCCCCTCCCTCAGTTTTATTGAGAGATAATATTGCCTAAGTTTAAGGGGTTCAACATAATGATTTGATGTGTGTATACAAATCATCTGTATGTATACAGATTGCAAAATGATTGTCATTAACATGGTGATGAGAACACTTCATATTTACTCTCTTATGAGAACACTTCATATTTATTCTCTTAGCAACTTTCAAATATACAACATAGTAGCATTAACTATTGTCACTATGTTGTACATTACATTCCCAGAACTTACTTTTCTTGTAACTGGCAGTTTGTATCTTTTGATCACCTGCACCCATTTCCATCACCCCAACCCTCCACCAACCCTCCACCTCTGGCAGCCACTAATTTGTTATTTGTCCCTATGAGTTCTTTTTTTTCTTTTAATTTCACATATAATTGAGAACACATAGTATTTGTCTTTCTCTTGACTTCTTTCTCTTAGTGTAATGCTATGAAATGAAAGTAGCTCAGTCCTGTCCAACTCTTTGCAACCCCATGGACTATACAATCCATGGAATTCTCCAGGCCAGAATACTGGAGTGGGTAGCCTTTCCCTTCTCCAGGGGATCTTCCCAACCCAGGGATTGAACCCAGGTCTCCCACATTGCATGTGAATTCTTTACCAGCTAAGCCCAAGGGAAGCCCAAGAATACTGGAGTGGGTAGCCTATCCCTTCTCCAGGGAATCTTCCCAACCCAGGAATCGAACTGGGGTCTCCTGCATTGCAGGCGGATTCCTTACCAACTGAGCTATGAGGGAAATCCAGTGCTATCAAGGTCCATCCAAATTGTTGCAAATGGCTGGAATTCCTTCTTTTTGTGACTGAATAATATTCCATAGTGTGTGTGTGTTTATGTCATATCTTCTTTATCCATTCATCTCTCTTGGACACAGATTGTTTCCATGTCTTGGCTATCATAAATATCAGTGCAGTGACCCTGGAGGTACAGATATAAAATGTGATATCAAAAAGTGATTTTGGCTATCAAAATCACTTATTTATCTAAAAGTGATTTCATTTCTTTTAGATATATACCCAGAAATGTAGTTGCTGTATTATATGGTAAATCTATTTTTAATTATTTGAGCACCTCTATACTGATTTCCACGGTAGAGCACCAATTTATATTTCTCCCAACAGTGTACAAGAGTTCCCATTTTTCTACATCTTCACCAACACTTATTATCTCCTGTCTTTTTGATGATAGTCATTCTAACAGGTATGAGGTGATATCCTGTGAATTAATTTGCGTTTCTCTGGTGATCTGTGTTGCTTAGCATCTTTTCATGTTCTTGTTTGTTGTTTGAATATCTTCTTTGAGAAAATGTCTATTCAGGTCCACTGCCAGTTTTTAAACTGGTTTTTCTAGTGGGGCATATGGATTCATATATATTTTGGCTATTACCTGTTAAGAGAATTGTGGTTTGCAAATATTTTCTCTCATTCTCTATGTTGCCTTTTCATTTTGTTGATTGTTTCTTTTGCTATGTGGAAGCTTTTTAATTTGATGTAGTCTCTTCAGTTTATTGTTTATTTTATTACTGTGCTTTAGGTGTCAAATCCAAAAAAAAATCATTGCTGAGACCAGTGTCATGGAGATTTTACCCTATACTTTCCTCTAGGAATTTTGTGGTTTCGGGTGTTACATTTAAATCTTTAATCCATTTTGAGTTAATTTTCGTGAGTGGCGTAAGCCATGGGTCCAGTCTCATTCTTTTGCATATGAATATCATATTTTCCCCAGTGGCATTTATTGAAGAGATTGCTTCTTCTCCATTGAGTATTCTTGGCTCCCTTGTCAAATATTAGTTGATCATATCCTGGAACTTTTTGATCTCATCTCCTATCTCTCTGTTTTTCTTCTTTGGTATTTTTGACTCAGTAAAAGATTTGTATTTGTTTCAGTTTTATTTTCCTGTTGGATGCTGTTACTTTGAGTTTATCTACCTCCTATAGTACCATGAGCTTACAAAGGTTATCCTATTAATACAATTTATTGACTTCTTAGTCTTGCCATGCTTTATGTAATTTGATTGTTTTCTCCTCTGGCTGCACATTAGAATTCCCTGGACAGTTTTAAAGAAATAACCATTCTCTAGGTCTTCCCTGAAGAGATTCTGAAGTAACTGGTCCTGAGAGGTAAGTAGCTACACAGAATCAGTATTTTTTTAAAGCTCAAAGCTGAAACTCCAGTACTTTGGCTACCTCATGCAAAGAGTTGACTCATTGGAAAAGACTCTGATGATGGGAGGGATTGGGGGCAGGAGGAGAAGGGGACGACAGAGGATGAGATGGCTGGATGGCATCATGGACTCGATGGGCATGAGTCTGAGTGAACTCCGGGGTTGCTGATGGACAGGGAGGCCTGGCGTACTGCGATTCATGGGGTTGCAGAATCGGACACGACTGAGCGACTGAACTGAACTAACTGGAGGGTTTAGTATGCAGTTGTAACTAAGAAGGATTTATGTAATCCTTTAAAAGAATCTCCTGAAATATGTGTTAGTAGTCCTATTTTGAGCCCCGGGATGGTAGGGACTTCACACTTTTTTTTTTTTTTTTTTTGTATTTTCAGTGCCTATTAGAGTGTCTGACATATAATTATTGCTCACTAATGTTCCATCAATGAATGAGCAAACGGAGGCATTACAGGCTTAGCTACCTTATTTAAAGGTCTAACTACCTTGTTACTAAAGGTCACACAGTAAGTGATGAGAATTATTAATGGAATCCATATCTGTTTCCAAAGCCAGCGCTCTTAGCCATATATTATACTCTGTTCCTAGACCCTTACCTTGTAAGAGTAGGGAGCAGTACTCTCCCTACTCTTACATGATAGAAAAGCAACACTGAAGACAGAATTTTATTTCTCCACTTTTCCTGGCATTTTTACAAAAATACTGCTTTGTTAAAATGGGTTAGAATTAATATAGAAGATGTTCCTGAAATATTTGATGAGACTCTATCTTTCAGGAGCAGAGTGGAGAAAAGGGCTTATAATTTTGTTTTCCCTGGACTAAACTGACCCACGGTGTATTTTAGGGTGAAAACAAAAGCTTTCTGTAACAATTCTGTTTTATAGTAATTGAACCACAAGTCATTTCTATAACAGCATAAATCTATGTTTCCTGAGATGAAAGTGTATGCCACAAACCATGTCTTGCCATTTCACATATTATCATGTGGTTAGCCTCTACTTTTAAGCTTTGGTTATCTTAATGATAGAGATTTTCCATAAAGCACTGTGTGAATGGGCATGTAAGTGTGGATGTTTGTATGAATGAAAGAAAGATTACAGAAAAAACATGGGAAAAGTATTACATCAAGAAGCGAACAATGTAATATCCAAATACCTTTTGTTTTAGACTAAATGTTTGTGCCCTACCCCCCCAAATTTATGTGTTGAATCTCGAAACATCAGTGTGGTTGAATTTGGTAATGGGACCTTAAGGAAGTAATTAAGGTTGAATGAGGTCATAAGGGAGGGTCTTGATTCAGTAGGATTAGTGTTCTAGCAAGTTATCTAGTGCCTCTTTTAAAGCTTTATAAGCTCTGTCTTCCTGTAAACAAAAAACCATGTGAGACATAGTGAGAAGAGGACCTTCTACAAGCCAGGAAGAAAGTCCTCACTGGAAACTGTATCAACTGGAACCTAGATCCTGGACATCTGGCTTCTACAACTAAGAGAAAATAACTTTGCTTTGTATAAACCACCATCTATGGTATTTTATGGCAGCCCTAGCAGACTAATATACCTTTGGAGGAGTGTTGGTGGCTATAAAGACAAGAAAATATTATTTTTGTATCAAAATCACTAATACTGTGCCAAAGCCTTTTATTGGAGTTTATCACCAGAATCTTAATTGGAGGGAAACTTCAGGAAATGGGGTGGACTTTACATGAATTATTTTTTTCTAGATGAAAAAAGTAGATTAGTGCCATCTATAAGTTAGCTCTTAAACCAGGTTAGAATATTACAGAGAGAAAATGGCTATGCAGACTCATGGGAAGCTGTGGGCAGAATTATTCCCCATGGCAGGGTGGAAATAGGTTTGGTAGGCCAAGAGGACTTTTTTAAATAAAAAATAAATTAATATATTTTGTTCATGCTTAAAGTAATATCATCTAACCAAGCTTCTTAATTTACTTTATTTTGTATTTTGTGCCTTGAGGTTTTGCACTTTTTAAAGAATATTTATTTAGTTTTGACTGTGCTGGGTCTTATTGCCACGCAGGCTTTTCTCTAGCTGTGGCGAATGGGGCTACTCTCTAGTTGCACCAGCTTCTCTTTGCAGTGGCTTCTCTTGTTGCATAGAATAGTCTGTAGGTTGTGTGGGCTTCAGCAGTTGTAGCACACAGGCTTAATCACCCTGAGGCATGTGGGATCTTCCTGGACCGGGGACTGAACCTGTGTCTCCTCTATTGGCAGATGGATTCTTTACCACTGAGCCACCAGGGAAGATTTTAGTTACTTTAAATCTGCTAGTCCTTCAACCTTCTCTTAACACATTATATTCTCTTTGTTGTCCTTAACAAATCTGATTTGCCAATCTTTTGGGGCTGTCAGGATAAATTAAAGTCTGAAAAGCCCCAAATGCTGGGACAGATTACTGGGATCAGGAGTTCTTTCTGCTATTTTGAAGACCCTCCCCAACCATGAGTTTTGCAAAGATAATAACAGTGGAGAAAGGGCTGGTGCGCAGAAAGAAATTGCTTAGGTCTGTGCATTCCTGTGGTGTTTACATTCCGGATCCCTGCCTGGAGGTGAATCCAAAGATTCAAAATATTGCAAAAAGTATATGAATCTGCAGCCAATCTTCTTGCAGCTCAGCTACTGAAAACATAAAAAGTTATGACTCAAGTGGTTAGGGTTGGACTAATCATAGGTGATTTCAATCAATTAAAAGCTGTATCCCAGAGATAGCTCAACTTGACTCTCTGAAAGAAATACTAATGATAAGCTCCTCATCCTAACTTCCAGATAGATAAAAGGGCTTGTATTTGCTGGAAAATAAAATGAAGTAAAACAAAACTAAATATTATACTTTGGTCACCACTGTTCTTTTATATACATTATTTGGAATATAACAAAAGAATTATGAAGCACACTAAGAAACAGGAAAATGGAATATATAGTCAAAAGAAAAATTAGTCAATAGAAACAGACCCATAGATTACTCAGTTACTGGCATTAATAGAACTTTAAAACACTAATACACATATGTTTTTAAAATTTGCAGGAAAAGATGGATATAATGATTAAAAAGATTGGGTATTTCAGAAGAGATATGGAAAACTCTAAAAAAAATAGAACTTCTAGAACTGGAAAATATAGCATCTGAATCAAACACTCATTAGATGGGCTTAACATTAGGTTGAACATCATCAAAGTGAGGCTCAGTTCAGTTCAGTTGCTCAGTCGTGTCCAACTCTTTGCAACCCCATGAACCACAGCACGCCAGGCCTCCCTGTCCATCACCAACTCCCAGAGTCACTCAGACTCACGTCCATCAAGTCACTGATGCCATCCAACCATCTCATCCTCTATCGTCCCCTTCTCTTCCTGCCCTCAATCTTTCCTAGCATCAGGGTCTTTTCGAATGAGTCAGCTCTTCACATCAGGTGGCCAATATATTGGAGTTTCAGCTTCAACATCAGTCCTACCAGTGAACACCCAGGATTGATCTCCTTTAGGATGGACTGGTTGGATCTCCTTGTAGTCCAAGGGACTCTCAAGAGTCTCAGTGTACCTGAAGACAGATAACCCATGTATTTATATTAATATCAGTATAGGCAAGAAGTGTTACCAAATGAAAGAAAGACATTTCATAATGATGAAAGGGAAAATCTTTAAGGGATAATAATGCTAAATGTATATGAACATCAAAATATATGAAGCAAGAATGAATAGAAATAAAGCGAGAAATAGACAGTCACAAGCATAGTCGGAGATCTTAACACACTCCTTCCTCAGTAACTCGTAGATTAAGTAGACAAAAAAATGAGAAAGGGCATAGAAAATCTGAACCACTCTCTCTAACTTAATTTAAATTTACATAACGCTACATTAAACAACTCCAGAATACTCCTTCTTTTCAAGTGCATTTAGAATGTTTACCAAGATAGAACTCATGCCAAACCGTAGAAAGAAGTCTGAATAAACTCAAAAGACAGAACCTATACAGAGTATGCTCTTAGAATACAACAGAAAATAACAAAAAGATATCAAGAAAAATCCCCAAATATTTAGAAATGAGAAACACTTCAGAGAAGGAATCACAAGGAAAAAGCTAAAAGGTTTTGAACTGAATTATAACAAACACATATCAGAATTTGTGAAATTGAAAGACGTGCTCCTTGGAGCAACCTAGACAGCATTTTAAAAACCTGAGACATTACTTTACCAACAAAGATCCATCTAGTCAAAGCTGTGGTTTTTCCATTAGTCATGTATGAGTGTGAGAGTTGGACTATAAAAAAGCTATGTGCTGAAGAATTGATGCTTTTGAACTGTGCATTGGAAAAGACTCTTGAGAGTCCCTTGGACTGCAAAGAGATCCAGCCAGTCCTTCCTAAAGGAAATTAGTCCTGAATATTTATTGGAAAGACTGATGCTGAAGCTGAAGCTCCAATACTTTGGCCACCTTATGTGAAGAGCTGACTCACTGGAAAAGACCCTGATGCTGGGAAAGATTGAAGGTGGGAGGAGAAGGGGCTGACAGAGGATGAGATGGTTGGATGGCATCACCAACTCGATGGACATGAGTTTGAGTAAGCTCTGGGAGTTGGTGACGGACAGGGAGGCCTTGTGTGCTGCAGTCCATAGGGACGCAGAGTTGGACACAGCTGAGTGACTGAACTAACTGAAAGATAATTTTATATTTGTAAAGGCTTGCATTACAAATTAAAGAAGGTTTAAAAATCAGTGCGCTCATCTTCCACCTTCAAGATCTACTAAAAAAAATGGAAATTAAACAAAGTAAATAGAAAGAAGGAAAAAAAAAGAACAGAAATCAATGAAATAAAAAAAAGAAAGTCAACAAGGCCAAAAGTTGGTTCATTGAAACAATTGCTAATATTGATAAGCCTTTAACAAAAGACAGAAAAGGCAAATTATTACTGTTAGGAGTGAAATAGAAGTCTTGTTAGGGACCCTGTAAACATAAATGAACCCCGGGAGTTGGTGATGGACAGGGAGGCCTGGCGTGCTGTGATTCATGGGGTAGCAAAGAGTCAGACACAACTGAGCGACTGAACTGAACTGAGACATAAAAATGATAACGAGTATCATAGCCTATGTTATGCCAGTAAATCCAGTGACTTAGATGAAGTGAGCGAACTCCTGTATGATAAGAATTAGCAAAAAGAAACAGAAAATCCCACAAAGAAAATCTCAGGCCTAGACGACTTCACTGGTGATTTTTCCAAAATATTTAAGGAAGAAGTAATACATCCCCTGGAGGAGGAAATGGTAACCCACTCCAGTATTCTTGCCCAGAAAATTTCACGGACAGAGGAGCCTGGCAGGCTACAGTCATGGGATCACAAAGTAAGGCATGGCTAAGTGACCGAGCACACACACACATGAATAATACCAATTTTACACAAACCAGATCAACATTAGAGGCTGCTATTACTGCCATCAATATGATTTTCTTAAGTCTATTTCCTCAGTTTTTAGCATCTATCTAAAAGCAAACAGAGCAGAACTTTTTATAGTCTTCTAGAAAAAGTCTTGATTCAACAGGAAGTTATTTTAAGTCTTTTGTTTTTTCCTATCTGTGTTCTTTGACTTCGTGATATTTTGTGTTTGCAAAACACTCTGCATTGCTGTTGCCTCTGACTTAACCTTTTTACACAAAACCAATTATTCCTCTGGGACTTGAGAAGAAGGTCTGCCAACCAGTGTAATCAAAAAATTTTCAGAGTCCTATCACAACTGGTTTTCTGGTGTCTTTTAATAACAAGTAAAACTTTGTTTACTTGTTTCTTCAGTTCTTTTGTATAAGCCTTTTCTGAAGAATGACAAAGAATTGTTCAGATCAAGTGTTTCCTGCTTTCATTTTGTTTCATATAATGGGCTGAGATTAAAATTTTTATAGTAAATGGAAAATTTGTGAACAATCACAATAATGGCTGGAGGAAGCTTTTCTCCCTGCCCTTCTTCAGAAATACTAAGAGGCAGTTAGACTAAATCCTTCAGAAGCGTTCTTTATTGCTGTTGTTTGATGTAGTTCCAGCCACATCAAACACACGAGGCATCCAAACTTCTCTGACTTGAAATGACTGAGGTTGCATTTTTCAGAGACCCTAGGAAACCGGTAGTAATGAGCGAAGAGTGGTCCCAGTAAGAATGCCTGACCTGAGTGACTAATCATTCATAACTGACTAAATGAGGAGGGATCTGTTACACTGGACACTCCTTCTCCCTATCTGTTCTTAGTTGGTTTTTTTTTTTTAACTTGATTTCCCGAGTAGCCAAAAACTGATTTTTATAGACTTCAGATAAAGGACAATTTCTGAAGAGCTGTAATATTCCACTTTATTAGAGTACAGATAAGCTGCTATAGCAGAGACTTTAAAATGCAGCAGCTTTATTTTTTAGGAGTTAGTTTACTTTTTGGCTGCACTGGGTCTTGGCTGCTGCAAGAAGGTTTTCTCTAGTTGGGGCCATTGGAGGCCACCCTCCAGTCGTGGTGTGTGGGCTTCTCATTGTGGTGGCTTCTCTGGTTGCGGAGCATGGGCTCTAGGATCAGTAAAGGGTTCAGCAGTTGTGGGGCATGGGCTTAGCTGCCCCAAGGCACGTGGAATCTTCCCAGACCAGAGATCTAGCACATGTCCCTTGCATTGGCAGGTGGATTCTTAACCACCAGCCCACCAGGGAAGTCTGACAGTAGCTTTAATAGTTTGTTTGTTTTTCTCTCTCTTTATGTAACAGTCAGAAGGTAGGTTGGAAATCCATGGCAAAGAGGTGGCTCTGTTCCACAAGGTCAGCCTTTGTCTTATTTCTTCATTATCCCCACCTTGGGAAGTCATGTATGGAATTTAGAAAATCTGTTGAACTTGGAGGGAAAATGCTATCTTTCATTCACCTCTAAATAAGATTTAGTATTCCTTTCACTTTTGAAGGTAGACAACAACCAACAAGGATTTTTTTAGTACCTATGACTTTGCCACCAATAGTAATTACAGTTAATTTTATATCATATTTTTATTGCAAATATCTTAATATTATACCACATCACTACTAATGGTAGACCTGTCTGTAAAGTTTGTTATTTAGTAGGTTAGTAAACATATTAATGCTTCTAAACACATTTTGAGAAGTATATTTTAATAAATTTCCCATTTTAACCTTTAAATATTTTAATATATGCATTTATAAACATTAAGAAGAATTCCATAGGTTTTACCAGGCTGCCTAAGAGATCCACAGCACAAAACTGCTTAACATCTCTGCTCTGAGATGCTTCCCTGGTCCTCATGTTAGAATCTTGCTTCTCTGATCCATGTCAACCCATTCTAGTCAGAAGGAAGGGAGAAAGAAGTAGGGTTAAGCATTTTCCTTATAAGAAAGCATCCAGAGGTTGCAAGCATCCCTTCTACTCATATTAGGCTAGTGGTAATATGATCAAAAGGCCACATCTAGCTGCAAGAGATACAGGGACTGTAATATCTAGAGGCCATGTGCAGTGCTAAATATGATGATAATGGTGGGGTGCTCTAGTATTAAGATGAAGGGAAGGAGAATATATTCAGGGTGTAGTTGACAATCACTCAGTTCAGTCAAGTTCAGTCGCTCAGTCATGTCCTACTCTTTGCGACCCCATGGACTACAGCACGCCAGGCTTCCCTGTCCATCACCAACTCCCGGAGTTTACTCAAACTTATGTCCATTAAGTTGGTGATGCTATCCAACCATCTCATCCTCTGTCGTCCCCTTCTCCTCCTGCCTTCAATCTTTCCCAGTATCAGAGTCTTCTCCAGTGAGTCAGTTTTTCGCATCAGGTGGCCAAAGGATCGGAGTTTCAGCTTCAACATCAGTCCTTCCAATGAACATTCAGGACTGATTAACTTTAGGATAGACTGGTTGGATCTCCTTGCAGTCCGAGGGACTCTCAAGGATCTTCTCCAACACCACAGTTCAAAAGCATCAATTCTTCAGCACCTAGCTTTCTTTATAGTCCAACTCTCACATCCATACATGACTACTGGAAAAACCATAGCCTTGGCTAGATGGACCTTTGTTGGCAAATTAATGTCACTGCTTTTTTAATATGCTGTCTATGTTGGTCATAACTTTTCTTCCAAAGAGTACATATCTTTTTATTTCATGGCTGCAGTCACCATCTGCAGTGATTTTGGAGCCCCCCAAAATAAGGTCTGACACTGTTTCCATTGTTTCTCCATCTATTTGCCATGAAGCGATGGGACCTGATGCCATGATCTTCGTTTTCTGAATGTTGAGCTTTAAGCCAACTTTTTCACTCTCCTCTTTCACTTTCATCAAGAGGATCTTTAGTTCTTCTGCACTTTCTGCCATAGGGGTGGTGTCATCTGCATATCTGAGGTGTTTGATATTTCTCCCAGCAATTTTGATTCAGCTTGTGCTTCATCCAGCCCAGCATTTCTCATGATGCACTCTGCATATAAGTTAAATAAGCATGGTGACAATATACAGTCTTGATGTACTCCTTTTCTTATTTGTAACCAGTCTGTTGTTCCATGTCCAGTTTGAACTGTTGCTTCCTGACCTGCATATAGGTTTCTCAAGAGGCAGGTCAGGTGGTCTGGTATTCCCATCTCTTTCGGAATTTTCCACAGTTTATTGTGATCCACACAGTCAAAGTCTTTGGCATAGTCAATAAAGCAGAAATAGATGTGTTTCTGGAACTCTTTTGCTTATCTGATGATCCAACGGATGTTGGCAATTTGATCTCTGGTTCCTCTGCCTTTTCTTAAACCAGCTTGAACATCCGGAAGTTCATGGTTCACGTTTTGCTGAAGCCTGGCTTAGAGAATGTTGAGCATTACTTTACAAGCATGTGCTGCTGCTGCTGCTGCTGCTGCTAAGTCGCTTCAGTCGTGTCCCACTCTGTGCGACCCCATAGACGGCTGCCCACTAGGCTCCTCCATCCCTGGGATTCTCTAGGCAAGAACACTGGAGTGGGTTGCTATTTCCTTCTCCAATGCATGAAAGTGAAAAGGGAAAGTGAAGTCGCTCAGTCGTGCCCGACTCTTCATGACCCCATGGACTGCAGCCTACCAGGCTCCTCCATCCATGGGATTTTCCAGGCAAGAGTACTGGAGTGAGTTGCCATTGCGTGAGAGGAGTGCAATTGTGCGGTAGTTTGAGCATTCTTTGGCATTGCCTTTCTTTGGGATTGGAATGAAAACTGACCTTTTCCAGTCCTGAGGTCACTGCTGAGATTTCCAAATTTGTTGGCATATTGAGTGCAGCCCTTTCACAGCATTATCTTTTAGGATTTGAAACAGCTCAACTGGAATTCCATCACCTCCACTAGCTTTGTTCATAGTGATGCTTTCTAAGGCCCATTTGACTTTGCATTCCAGGATGTCTGGCTCTAGGTGAGTAATCACACCATCATGATTATCTGGGTTGTAAGATCTTTTTTGTACAGTCTTCTGTGTATTCTTGCCACCTCTTCTTAATATCTTCTGCTTCTGTTAGTCCCATAACATTTCTGCCCTTTATTGAGCCCATCTTTGCATGAAATGTTCCCTTGGTATCTAATTTTCTTGAAGAGATTGCTAGTCTTTCCCAATCTGTTGTTTTCCTCTATTTCTTTGCATTTATCACTGAGGAAGGCTTTCTTATCTCTCCTTGCTATTCATTGTAACTCTGCATTCAAATGGGTATATCTTTCCTTTTCTTGTTTGCTTTTTGCTTCTCTTCTTTTCACAGCTATTTGTAAGGCTTCCTCGGGCAGCCATTTTGCTCTTTTGCATTTCTTTTTCTTGGGGACGGTCTTGCTCCCTGTCTCCTGTACAATGTCATGAACCTCCATCCATAGTTCATGAGGCAGTCTGTCTATCAGATCTAATCCCTTAAATCTATTTCTCATTTCCACTGTATAATCATTAGGGATTTGATTTAGGTCATACCTTAATAGTCTAGTGGTTTTCCCTACTTTCTTCAATTTAAGTCTGAATTTGGTAATAAGGAGTTCATGATCTGAGCCACAGTCAGCTCCCGGTCTTGTTTTTGCTTACTGTATAGAGCTTCTTCACCTTTGGCTGCCAAGAATATAATCAATCTGATTTCAGTATTGACTGTCTAGTGATGTCCATGTGTAGAGTCTTCTCTTGTGTTGTTGAAAGAGGGTGTTTGCCATGCTCAGGGCATTCTCTTGGCAAAACTCTATTAGCCTTTGCCCTGCTTCATTCTGTATTCCAAGGCCAAATTTGCCTGTTACTCCAAGTGTTTCTCGACTTCCTACTTTTGCATTCCAGTACCCTATAATGAAAAGGACATCTTTTGGGGGTGTTAATTCTAGAAGGTCTTGTAGGTCTTCATAGAACCATTCAACTTCTGCTTCTTCAGTATTTCTGGTTGGGGCATAGACTTAGATTACCGTGATATTGAATGGTTTTCCTTGGAAATGAACAGAGATCATTCTGTCATTTTGACATTGCATCCAAATACTGCATTTCAGACTGTTTTGTTGACTATGATGGCTACTCTATTTCTTCTAAGGGATTCCTGCCCGCAGTAGTACATATAATGGTCATCTGAGTTAAATTCACCCATTCCAGTCCATTTTAGTTTGCTGATTCCTAAAATGTTGACATTCACTCTTGTCATCTCCTGTTTGACCACTTCCAATTTGCCTTGTTTCATAGAGCTAACATTCCAGGTTCCTATGCAATATTGTTCTTTCCAGCATCAGACTTTACTTCCATCACATCCAAAACTGGGTGTTGTTTTTGCTTTGGTTTCATCTCTTCATTGTTTCTAGAGTTATTTCTCCAGTGATCTCTGGTAGCATATTGGGCACTAACTGACCTGGTGTTCATCTTTCAGTTATCTTTTTACCTTTTCATACTGTTCATGGGGTTCTCAAGGAAGGAATACTGAAATGGTTTTCCATTCTCTTCTGCAGACAGTCTCTATGCCCACATAATTTGATTTGAACTCTGAAATAGTTCAGTGATACTTTAGTAAAATATATGGTTTCTCTTGATCTGGAGGAAAAAGCACATTTTTTAGGAATATTTGGAATTTGTCAACACTTTCTCCCAAAAGTTCAAATCACATTGTAGACATATCATGAGAAATTGGTCTGTAAGATTTTCAGACAGACTACTATGGGTTGTTTTGTTTTGTTTTTAGTTATAAGGAATGTACTTAATTTTTAAAATTAAGTTTAAAGTTGATTTACAACATTGTGTTAGTTTCAGATGTACAGAATAGTAGCTCAGGTGTTTTTGTAGATTATATTCCATATAGGTTATTATAGCATGTTGGGTATAATTCCCAGGGCTTCCCTGGTGGCTCAGTGGTAAAGAATCCACCTGCAATGCAGGAAACCAGGGTTTGATCCCTGGGTCAGAAAGATCCTCTGGAGAAGGGAGTGGAAACCCATTCCAGTATTCTTGTTTGGAGAATCCTCATGGACAGAGGAGCCTGGCGGGCTACAGTTCACAGGTCGCAAAAGAGTCAGACACAACTGAGTAACTAATTGCATAGTAAATCCTTATTGCTGATCCATTTTATATATAGTGGTTTGTATCTGTTAATCCCATACCCTTAACTTGTCCCCTCCCCTCCCTTCCCTTTAGTAAACATAAGTCTGTTTTCTATGTCTGTGAGTCTATTTATTTTGCATATAAGCTTATTTGTATCATCTTCTAAGATTCCACATATAGGTGATAATAGTATTTGTCTTTGTCGGACTTATTTTCACTAAGCACAATATTCTCTAGGTCTGTCCACATCACTGTAAATGGCAGAATTTCATCCTTTTTCATGACTGCGTAATATTTCATTATACATATAATAAGCAAACCTAACTCAAGCCTTTTTGAACAATTAGATTATGGTTAAGAGAGTAGGCTTTGGAGTAAGACTGCTTGGGTTTGAATTCTGGCTATAACCTTCTAGTCTTGAATAAGCTACTTATAACTGGTATTTCAGTTTCTTCATTTCAATTAAATAAAAGCACTAAATTAAATTGATAAATGTAAAACACATAGAAAAGTGGCTTCTGGCAAGTTTCCAACAAGTCATAATTACTATTTGTTAATATTATGTTAGTAAAACTAACATCCCAAACCTAAATATATTTGCAGACGTGCACCAGGTAAAAATTCCCAGATGATGATAGTAGTAAAGAACTTGCCTGCCAGTGCAGGAGGCGTAAGAGACGTGGGTTCAGTCCCTGGGTTAGGAAGATCTCCTGGAGAAGGGCATGACAACCCACTCCAGTATTCTTGTCTGGGGAATCCCATGGACTGAGGAGCCTGGAGGGCTATAGTCCATAGGTCGCAAAGAGTTGGATATGACTGAAGGGACTTAGCATGCAGCACGCTCCAGATAAAAGGAAATAATAAGATTCTTTACTTTGCTGTTCAGTTCAGTTCAGTTCAGTCACTCAGTCATGTCCGACTCTTTGCTGTAGTTCCATTCAATTAGTGTTTGAAATCATTATATTCAAACTGTGCCATTGCTCTACAAAATTATGTGTGCTTATGAATCATGGGGCTCTAATCTGAAACTCTGAGCTAAATGCAAATGTAGTCACTTTAATTGTACAACAAACCTACAAAATATTTAAGTGTAAATTATGATGATGACTAAACACAGAGAAGCTGCAGTTACCCAAACCTGCGTCTAAACTGACTCTACAAGAAGAACAATAGGACAGTGGTATAAAGAATGCTTGGGAAGACCAGGCTGCTGCTAATTAGATCTATGCTGTTTCAATGCTGAACCAGCTGCACTGGCCAGAAAGTAGTCGAACATTAGCCTGTGGCTTTTGGGGGTGATTTACAGTCTGTCAGCGCAGGGGTGGTGTAAACACTCTGGGACTCCCCAGGCTGCTGCTGTAGTTGTAATCCCTTAAACTAATAAATGAAGGAGAGAAAAAGAAGCCCAGACTGTAACTGGAGGAAAAGAGAGAAAGAAAGGGAAAACAGGAGGAAGAATCATTTTCATGAAATGTCTTCTTTAGGCCAGATATTTTCTAAGAACTTTCAAATGTTATGCTTACATCAACCCTGTTGGAAGGTATTCCTGTCCCCACTGATAACAGACATCCTTGGTTGCCTATGTAACAGCTATTTCTCTCCTTTTTTCCTTGCTGGTAGAGCTTCACTTCTTTTGCACGTTTACCTCCTTCATGTGACTGAGGTCCTTCTGTGTCCCATCCCTCAGTAACGAGGGTAAGCCTGGTAGGTCATTGCTTTACATTATCCTTAACAGGAATTCTTTAGACACGAAGAAGAGATAAAATCCTAGTCAGTGAAACGTGGTGACAAAGCTGCTAGGAGGATTCTGAGCAAGATCTCTTTATTCTTTAAATGAGACCCCTGAAGGAGAAAGGCCTCTTGCCGCTGTGCATGTTTGCATCTGGATGGGTTGCATAGAAGTATAGGGGTTGTCTTGAGGTCAGAAGAGGAGCTAGCCTAATTGAGAGACTGGGATTGACATAAAGACACTATTGATACTATACATAAAATAGATGACAACCAGTCTAGTATTCTTGCCTAGAGAAGCTCCTAGGGCAGCAAGCAGATCAAATCAGTCAATCCTAAATCAATTCTGAATATTCATTGCAAGGATTGATGCTGAAGTTGAAGCTCCAATACTTTGGCCACCTGATGTGAAGAGATGACTCATTGGAAAAGACCCTGATATTGGGAATTATTGAGAGCAGGAGGAAAATGGGGGAATGATGGTTGGATGGCATCATTGACTTAATGGACCTGAGTTTGAGCCAACTCCAGGAGATAATGAAGGACAGGGAAGCCTGGTGTGCTGCAGTCCACAGAGGCACAAAGACTCGGATACAACTGAATAACAACAATAAAACAGAAAACTAATGGAAACCTACTGTACAGCACAGGCAACCCCACTCAGTGCTCCATGGTGACATAAATGGGAATCCCCAAAAGAGAGGATATATGTATACATGTAGCTGATCCACTTTGCTTTACAGTAGAAACTAACACAACATTGTCAAGCAACTATATGGCCAGTGCTCAGTCGTGTCTGACTCTCTGTGACCCCATGGACTGCAAACTGCCAGGCTCCTCTGTCCATGGGATTGTCCAGGCAAGAAAACTGGAGTGGGTTGCCATTTCCTCCTCCAGGAACTACGCTCCAGTAAAGCAACTGTACTCCAGTAAAACTTTTAAAGAAAAAAGGAAAATACACAGAAAATAAAAGAGAGAGAGAGACAGCAAGCAGCTAGCCTGAAGACAAAACAGATACACTGAAGCACCCCCTCTCTTTGGACTTTAGTGAGTGATTGTAAACAGCCTCATTGTTCAGTCCTCTTTGAGATGGGGTTCTGTTACTCATAGACAAAAAGATTTAGCTGATGCACCATTTTTCATATTATGAGAAAACTGAGGTACAGGAAGGTGAAGAGACCCGTGTGTGCATCATAAGGAGTTAGAGAGAACGGGTTATGCTTTCTGGTATGGAGATAAGATGTGTCTCTTCTAAACAGCACTGCCCTTTCCTCCGATACACTCATACTCCAATCTACAATTTCTTACTTTGAAACGTCAGTTGAGTCCATTTTCACTTAATGTAGTTACTGACATATTGATCCTTCACTCTTGTTTTGGTGATGACTTCAATTTGTTCCACTTTTCCCACATTTCTTTTTAATACTTTTTCTTAGAAAAGCAGACATCTCTATCTTCCCCCAACAAGGTGAGAAGTATACATATGCTTTTGCTTTTACAACTCTCTCCCTGAAAGTGGAACTAAAAAGCCTCTTGATGAAAGTGAAAGTGGAGAGTGAAAAAGTTGGCTTAAAACTCAACATTCAGAAAATGAAGATCATGGCATCTGGTCCCATCACTTCATGGGAAATAGATGGGGAAACAGTGGAAACAGTGTCAGACTTTATTTTGGGGAGCTCCAAAATCACTGCAGATGGTGACTGCAGCCATGAAATTGAAAGACATTTACTCCTTGGAAGAAAAGTTATGACCAACCTAGATAGCATATTCAAAAGCAGAGACATTACTTTGCTGACTAAAGTCCGTCTAGTCAAGGCTATGGTTTTTCCAGTGGTCATGTATGGATGTGAGAGTTGGACTGTGAAGAAAGCTGAGAAGTGAAGAATTGATGCTTTTAAACTGTGGTGTTGGAGAAGACTCTTGAGAGTCCCTTGGACTGCAAGGAGATCCAACCAGTCCATTCTGAAGGAGATCAGCCCTGGGATTTCTTTGGAAGAAATGATGCTAAAGCTGAAACTTCAGGACTTTGGCCACCTCATGTGAAGAGTTGACTCATTGGAAAAGACCCTGTTGCTGGGAGGGATTGGGGGAGGAGGAGAAGGGGACGACCGAGGATGAGATGGCTGGATGGCATCACGGACTCGATGGACGTGAGTGTGAGTGAACTCCGGGAGTTGGTGATGGACAGGGAGGCCTTGCATGCTGCAATTCATGGGGTCACAAAGAGTCAGACACGACTGAGTGACTGAACTGAACTGATACATGAAGAAAAGTCTTTCCCAGAGGTTCAGTGGAAAAGAACCCGCCTGCAATGAAGGGATGTGGGTTAGGTCCCTGGATCAGGAAGATCCTCTGGAGAAGGAAATGGCAATCCACTTCAGTATTCTTGCCTGAAAAATCCCATGGACAGAGAAATCTGGGGGGCTGTGATCCATGGGGTCACAAAAGAGTTGAATACAACTGAGTGACTAAAAAATAATACATGATTTCTAAAGAGGAATGTCTTATCTTTCCCCCTCTCTATTCAATGTTTGAAGGCAATTTTTCCTTAAGTGCTTTGGAGTGATGTTTATGATTTACATTTTATCCTTATACTGAGAGTGAGGGCCTTTGGGATCCTTGCTTTGTCAATAGGTCTCCCAATATATGACCTACCTTGGGAGGGTCTGGGACTTGTTTCCTAAACCCTATTGAGGCTTTGGCAGCTGGTGGTCAAGACTTACTGATTTGGTAAATTTTCAGAGGGAAAGATGTCCCTTATGTTTCTGGATTCCCACTTTTACCTTGTTTTTAGCTGAAGTATTACTTATTTTCTTGCTAGTTCATGGATACTTTGCAGATGTTTCTAGTTTTTTTCCCCAGTGGTTTTTTTTTTATTTAAATAAGAGAAGTGAAAGTTTGGGTAATACATTAAACTTTCTGTTGATGATATTATATAAGTGTGCTTATAGAGGACCTCTGAAGAGTTAGTCTCTCTCTCTCCCTTAATTTGGATTTAAGATGTCTTAGTCCTGAAAATTGTTGATTAGTCTTAGGGCATGTATATCTTTTGGTAGAGTCCTGGTCCTCGTATCAAATTAAACTGATGAGAATGAAAAGAAACTGTGTTGATCTTAGTATGGAGCTGACTGGACCATTTTGTTGGTGCTCTGTACAATATTAGTCAGAGTTCTCCAGAGAAACAGAACCAGTAGGATATGTATGAATGTATATGTACATACATATATATTATTGGTAATTGGCTTATGCAATTATGGAGAGACTAACAAGCCCCATAGTCTGCAAGCTGAAAACCTATGAAAGCTGATGATGGGATCTGTCTGAGCCCAGAGGCCTGAGACCAGGATGGTCTCTGTGAAGATCCCAGTCCAAGGGTTAGAGAACATGAGATAAGATATCCTAACTCAATTATTGAGGCAGGATAAAGGGGGGAAATGGAGCTAATTCCTCCTTTTCCACATTTTGTTCTGTTTAGACCCTCAATGGATTGAATAATGCTGATCCAATGAGGGGAGGACAATTTACTGCATCCATTGATTCAAATGTTGACCTTATGGCAACTGGACTTGGCATGGTGATCATTTTGAAAGGCATAGAAATACTGGATCATTACAGTATATAACGAACTAAAATGTTGTTAGTGTGCTAGGTCAATTATACTTCAAAAAACAAACAAGCAAACTCATAGAAAAAGATCATATTTATGGTTACCCAGAGGTGGAAAACGGAGGGAGGGGAAATGGGATGAAGGCAGTCAAAAAGTATAAACTTCCAGTTATAAGATAAATAAGTATTAGGGATGTAATGTACAACATGAAAAATACAGTTAACACAGCTCTATGTTATATATGAAAGTTGTTGAGAGTAAATCCTAGGAGTTCTCATCATAAGGAAAACTTTTTTTTTTCTCTTTAATTTTGTATCTCTATGATGATGGGTGTTCACTAATGTATTGTGGTAGTCATTTCATGATGTATCTAAGTCAATTCATTATGCCGTTTACCTTAAACTTGTACAGTGCTGTATGTCAATTATACCTCAATAAACCTGGAAGAAACCACCCCCCAAATGCTCATCTCATCCAGAAACACCCTCACAGACAAACCCGGAAATAATGTTAATCTGAGCCTCCTGTGGCCAGTCAAGCTGACACATAAAATTAATCATCACACATAATGATGTTTAAAATAGGTAACCCAGACTTTAGGAATTGTACTGGTTTATTGTGAAAGTCTTTTTCTGGACATAACAGTAAGATGATATCCTTCCTAATCTTGGGGGCAAGATTGTAATAAAAAGGAATGGTTGTTCCCATTCATTTCTTCTAGAATAGAAAAAGAGGTGGGTGTTTGACTTGGGAAGGAAGGTCACCCCAACCTGTCAGTTTTCAGGAAGAGGACTGGGAAGAATTGAGCTAAGACTCAGAGAAAAGGAGAAGTGGCAGGTTCTTGATGCTCAGAGTTTTTGCTTCTGATGTTGTTTTTAATGTAGGTAGCAATAATTACAGTTGTTGATATTTTGTTTAATACTCAAGTTATTTATATATCTAATAAAAGTTGAAAACATATATAACAATTTTTAAAATTCTAAGTAAACTTTAATTTACTCTAAAATATCAGTAATATAATTTAAATCATTTTTTTTTGCTGCCATACTGTTATTTCTTCCTTCTTAGGATTATCACTATACTTATTTTGATATCTTCTTTAAGCTTCAGTAATATTATTTTGATACCTTTCTGGAATCTCAGTTATCTTAGCAGAGCCTGAACAGTTAAGCTGTGGATCCCCTGTCTCTGTTTTAGAAGGATTTGTGAACTTGGGTTGGAAAACATCACAGCTTGATGTTTACTAAACTCTAACTAGGTTGCACAGAATCTCACTGAAATGTAGCATTTACTTAAATTGTAGAAAAAGTTATCATTTAGCTACTGCTGCATAACAAACACACATGTCAGTGTCATTCAACAACAGCCATTCATTTCTCATGCATCTATAGGTCAGTTGGAATAGCTTTTCTGATCTTAAACTTCCTCATACCTTGGTGGGTTGTGTGATCTACAGTGAGTCAAGCCAATGGATTCTGCCTTTTGCCGCATTTTTGTAGGCTGGCTGGACAGTTCTGTGCCAAGTGTCTTTCATTCTCCTTAGACTAGTAGACCACTCTGGGCAAATTCTTCCCATGGTGATGAAGAATGCACTAGCACACCAGTGAAAACACACGAGGCTTCCTCAGGCCTAGATTCAACACTGGCACACAATCTCTTTGGCTGAAACAAGTCATGTACTAGAGTTCAAAGCTTAGTGTGGGGAAGTACACTTTGCATTTTGTGAGTGGAATTGCAAAGTCACAAAGAAAAACTGAGTACAGAAGAAGTGAAAAATTCAGCCTATCTCAGCAGCAAATCTCAGAAGTTTAGGTACAATCAAGGGGTTTATCACCAATAGAAATCACAGATACTTTGATATTTCTAGGCAGTAGCTCCAGAAATCTATAAAATTATTTTTGTTCATCATACTTTGAAATTGTGATTGTTATTCAACCTGCAATAAGCAAATATTATTTCATGGGAGCAAAGTTGACCTATCTGCAAATGTTCAGGTGATGTAGCTGGCCAACATTTGGGCAGCTTTCTGCCACCAAAGATTGGAGTACCACCCTGGTGATCCAGACATCCATGTTGCTTTCTAGTGTTTTTGTATTAATATGTGGAGAGAAATAAGGTCCACCCCAAAGTTTAATGTTCCAAATCAAATGAAAACCAATTGCCTTCACACTGCTATGCTATTGCAAAATAAAATTTAACTTTAACTTGTCAATATTTCAAACATATTGTCTTACTATTTACTATATTGATAAAGAAACCCAAGATTACTAGATCACATTTGTTTCATTTTAATATTTTGCTGACTATATTTCAGTATAACAGGTTTCCTTTATAACTCTTTATTTTATATATTTTAAAATATTATTTAGGGGTTCCAAAGACTTTACCAAAGGGCCCAAGTGCTCCATGACAGGAAAAGGTTCATGAGATCTCTACTCTATGTACATGTTATCATCTAGTCCCTCCCAGATACGGTTTCTCTAAATAAGCCAACCTATTTCATCATGCTATGGGCTACTGAGGGAAGAGTCACATGTTTACACATGAGCCAGAGTATTTATTAAGTGGACAGAAACATGGCCTGACTCCTCACTGGCCACCACGGTGTTAGACATCCCCCGGGAGAAATCGCATCTGGAAGAAGAGAGAATAGCAAAGGCTATCTGGTTTCTTACCATATCCCCACAGAGAGAGTCTCTTGCAGAGAAACTTAAGTTTTCTTTTTGTTAATGAAGAGATGGACAATTTTCACTCTGTACCTCGACCCTCTCAGTGGCTTCACAGGGCAAGTTTTCCTAGAGGATTCTGAAGCTGTTCACTCATTACGTACTATCAAGCCTCTAGGAAGGCTGCTGCTAAGTCTAAACAATTGCAATTCTTTTTCCTACAGAGCTGCTCTGCCTCCAGACTCCTCAAAGCAGAGCTCCAGGCAGCAGGCAACACTAATGGTGAGGGCTGGCACACTGGATAAAACTTACTCACCAACCCAACTCTGCCCTTTTCCTATCTTCCCTCCAGATGGAAATACAGTCGTGCCCTGCCAACTCTCTGAGGTGCTGTCTTTGCTAATATATAAGGCTTGTTAATGGGCTGATGTTATTATTATTTCCTTCCAGGTAATAATCTCTGTAGGGAGTGTTTTCATGTGGAGGAATGATCTAAAACCCAGACGTTTCAGTGAGTCAAGCAAACAAGAAGGCAGCTAATATGACAAAAAGAGAACGATTTTTGGTATAATAAAAGTGAAGTGAACTGAAAGTCGCTCAGTCATGTCTAACCCTTTGTGACCCCATGGACTGTAGCCTGGCAGGCTCTTCTGTCCATGGAATTCTCCAGGCCAGAATACTGGAGTGGGTTGTCACTTCCATTTCCAGGGGCTCTTCCCAACCCAGGGATAGAACCCACGTCTCCCACATTGCAGGTGGATTCTTTACCGTCTGAGCCACCAGGGAAGCCTAGTCACTCAGTAAATGTCAGTTCCAGCTGTTTGTGTGTGAGTGCTTCCTGATTACCTAGCTCTGTGACAAAATGTAAGTCAATCCTGAAAGATGATGCTGTGAAAGTGCTGCACTCAATTTGCCAGCAAATTTGGAAAACTCAGCAGTGGCCACAGGACTGGAAAAGGTCAGTTTTCATCCCAATTCCAAAGAAAGGCAATGCCAAAGAATGCTCAAACTACCGCACAATTGCATTCATCTCACATGCTAGTAAAGTAATCCTCAAAATTCTCCAAGCCAGACTTCAGCAATATGTGAACCATGAACTCCCTGATGTTCAAGCTGGTTTTAGAAAAGGCAGAGGAACCAGAGATCAAATTGCCAACATCCGCTGGATCATGGAAAAAGCAAGAGAGTTCCAGAAAAACATCTATTTCTGCTTTATTGACTATGCCAAAGCCTTTGACTGTGTGGATCACAATAAACTGTGGAAAATTCTGAAAGAGATGGGAATACCATATGGGGAAACAGTAGAAACAGTGTCAGACTTTGTTTTTTTGGGCTCCAAAATCACTGCAGATGGTGACTGCAGCCATGAAATTAAAAGGCGCTTACTCCTTGGAAGAAAAGTTATGACCAACCTAGATAGTATATTCAAAAGCAGAGACATTACTTTGCCGACTAAGGTCCGTCTAGTCAAGGCTATGGTTTTTCCTGTGGTCATGTATGGATGTGAGAGTTGGACTGTGAAGAAGGCTGAGCGCAGAAGAATTGATGCTTTTGAACTGTGGTGTTGGAGAAGACTCTTGAGAGTCCCTTGGACTGCAAGGAGATCCAACCAGTCCATTCTGAGGGAGATCAACCCTGGGATTTCTTTGGAAGGAATGATGCTAAAACTGAAGCTCCAGTACTTTGGCCACCTTATGCGAAGAGTTGACTCATTGGAAAAGACCCTGATGCTGGGAGGGATTGGGGGCAGGAGGAGAAAGGGACGACCGAGGATGAGATGGCTGGATGGCATCATGGACTCAATGGACTTGAGTCTGAGTGAATCCGGGAGTTGGTGATGGACAGGGAGGCCTGGCGTGCTGCGATTCATGGGGTCGCAAAGAGTCGGACACGACTGCACGACTGAACTGAACTGAAGATGTGGACCTTTTCTTTGCCTGTGTGTGTGCATAGTCATGTCTGACTCTTTGCAACTCCATGGATTAGCCCACCAGGCTTCTCTGTCCATGGAGTTTTCCTGTCAAGAATACTAGAGCAGGTTGCCATGTTTTACTCCAGGGGATCTTCCCGACCCAGGGATCAAACCCGTGTCTCTTGAGTCTCCTGTATTGGCAGGAGGATTCTTTACCATTGCACCACCTCGGAAGCCCCATTTCTTTAAGAAGGTTTTATTTATATTGTTGAGATGTTAGAGGACAATCTTTTCTTTTCCCCAGTGATTACTGCGTGGCAGGCAGCAATGTGGGCAATACAAGCAACTTAAAATTTGGAAGGAAAAAACAGCTGTCTGTCTGTTGTGTTGTCTATACAATCTCAGACCAGCAGCTGAGTTTTTTCACTGAACTCTTGAGTATTAGAAGGCAGACTAAATTCTTTACTTGCTGCCCAGCAACTTGAGGATGGAAAACACATCGTTTGATTAATTAAAAGCAAAAGGTTGGATCTTACTTACCTTTCCATTCTTTAATTAACGAAGCCCACAGGCCACATGAGGAAGTAATAACACTCATTATGTTGTGATGAAGGACTGTGATGATGAGTTAAGTCAGACGGGACTCCAGGCATGATTTCCTTCAAGGCTTCCCCAAGATGTTGCCCCGAACATAGACAGATCCTTACTTGTTGAAGAATTCCATCTCACCAGTCCAAGCACGTGCTTCTTCAGAGAGTACAGTTTCTATTGCAAAGGAAAGAAGAGGCCTTGAAACAAAGGATTATATCTTAATTAAGCCTAGGCATCCTTTCTGGAATTTCCTTTACTGAAAGAACACCTCCGTTGATTTGTATCTGTTTGTGTTAGTCTTTGGAAAAAAAAAAAAAAAAAAAAAGATTGATTCCTTCCAGAAGAACTGCCCCATTTGAATGATCAAAAGCCATGTCAACCGACTTACAAACCAACAAATTATTTTCTTATTGTCCTTTAAATCTCCCAGGAAGCACTAGGAAACTTTTGAAGACAGTCTTCATTCCCCAGGCTTTGTTCACCATCCTTCATGTCTGTGGGTGGTCTCAGGGAATTTGAGGAAATGACAAGCACTCATTCTGTGCAGGTGGAAACCTCCACCCCACCTTCCCACTTCCTCCAGAGTCCTTGGCTCCAGTGATCAGAGGGTGAGAGCTTCTCTTACTGTGTCACCAAGGCACTGCTGAAATTTTTAGTTAAGTGACTTCTCACCCACAGGGAAAGTGAGCTTTAACACCCGCTGCTCATTCAACTACAGCAATATCAGTTAAGATGCTGTGTCCACATAAAGGTAAAAGAGGAATGAAATAGCACACTCACTCTCTTAAGTCCACTCTCTGATGGGAATAAGGAATAACCCAGTAGCATTGTTATTATGAGACACTGAGTGTCAACATTTTTGCCCTCACTTCCCTTTTTTTTTTTTTTTAGGCTAAAAAAAAAAAAGCATCTCCATTATCTTTAAGAATCAGAGAAGGTGGTGGCTTTCCAACTGGATTTTTTTTCCCCAGTAAGGAAATAAAGGCCTGTGATAAGACTCTTTTTATTTAATGATCTCCTGATATGCCCCAAATTGAGCAGCAGTTGAGTTTTCTAGAAGTCCAACAAATATGCTTTTTAAGTGACTCTCTGATGGAATACCTATAAAAATCCTTGCTTCTTCACATGAAGATTCATTTGCTAAGTTTGACGGTATAATAGAAGTCACCATTGTAAGTTAAATGAATTCTAAACTAAAACATTTTCATCTTTTTTTTTTTTTAATGATGTGAAGGAGTCTTTGCTGGAAATTTAGAAAATGTTTGTGGTTGACTTTGCATGCCACGTTTCAGCAAGTTGTAAATTTTATGTCTCTGGAAATACAATGTTAGCAGTGGAAATGCTGACCCTTCTCTGATTATAGTACACAAATAGCAATGCTATAATCTCTGTCATTGAAAAAAATCTCAATGCTAGAACCTTGAACATGATCTGAATTGTAGAATATTTTAAAACTAAGTGAAGAAAAAACCCCACAACTCTGTGGAGTCAATGCCTGTCTTTACCATGTTGGTTTAGCTATAGGTATGGAAGCCCTCCAAACATATTCTCTCCTTCTTATAGATCTGGACATAGTTGGCTAGGTTGTGGGTAGCCCCATTTCCAGTAATAGGCAGGTGGGATCTGAATTGAAATCTCTCATTAAATCTGATATGTGTTGTGATTAGCATGAACCTGGGCTGACACCACCTGGTACAAACTACCATTAACTCTTGCATGGCTTATTGATATTACTGAAGCAAAATCCAGCCTCTGTACTCTGATAGCAAATTAAATCTCAGAGACAAAGAGTTTAGGGTGAAGTAGAAAGAATAGCTTTATTGCTTTGCTTGGAAAGAGGGCCACTACAAGCTAATGTGCTCAAAACCATGTGTCCTAACTTGGAGAGGGTGGTAAGAAGTTTTTACATTAATAGTTAACGGAGAGAGTGATCACTGTGTGGATATTCTTCTGTTTGGTTGATGGTGAGATAAATAGGAGTCACCATCATCAACCTTCAGGTTCTAACCAGTCTTGGGTCTATGAGTTCGTGGGTAGCATACCATTGTTAACTGTTAGCTTCTCCTATTTGGAGGGGGTTTCAGTATCTGCAAAACAGCTCAAAGATGTTGCTCTGTGTAATGGTGGGGAACCAGGACCTTGCCCCAAGGCTGCACTGCTTTTGTCCTTGACTGTTTGTTTCCCCCTGGTCTCACATCCTCTCCCTTCCCTAATTAAGAGCTGCTTGAATCTGCCCCTTGAAACTCAGAGATGGCTAGGGAGGTTAAATGAAGGCTGTTTCCTGTAATTAAAGAAATGGCAAACATAGAAAAGCTTTGTGCCCAGGAGGCCCACAACACAGGACCCTGCTCAGTATCATTACCTTTATCTGGTCTTCCCAGATTCTCTCTGACACTCCTCTCATCCGTTCTTAGGAAGCCTCCAATTGGGCAATTTGATTATATCTTTGAATTCCGTTAGTTTGCATCCTCTGAGAAGCATATGCCAAAACAGGATTAAATGTGTCTGTTTATTAATTGGGGGATAAAGAGAGAGAGAGCTAACAAGATGAAGACACTTGTCGGACAGAGATACAGGCCTGGTCCCTCTGGAGGACATAGGTGGGAAGAATGTCAGACTGCAGTGGAGTTCTAAGAAAATGTCTATATGCCTGATGAGGAGTCTGTGAGTCAAAATTGCCATATGCCATGTCTTGTGAGTCTTCATTGGTATCCTTATGTCAACAAAAACCATCTGGTAGCTCAGACGGTAAAGAATCTGCCTGCAATTCAGGAGACGAGGGTTTGATCCGTGGGAAAATCCCCTGGAGAAGGGAATGGCAACCCACTCCAGTATTCTTGCTAGGAAAATTCCATGGACAGAGGAGCCTGGCAGGCTACAGTCTATGGGGTCTCAAAGAGTCAGACACAACTGAGCAACTAACATACACACACATCTTGTGAGTCTGCATTAGTATCCCTGTGTCAACAAAATAATAATAAGTTGATCTAAGAAAGAAATGGAAAATTTTATTTAAGCTAAGTTGAGGATTATGACCTGGGAATAACATCTCAGAAAGCTCCAAGAGCTGTTCTGCCTGTTAGAAGTCAAGGTAGAGTTTTATATAAGTTTTTGGAGATGAGGACTGTATAGTAATCAGGTATTATTGTATATATTATTGACGATTTACACAGTGAAGATCTAAGCATCACTGTGGCCTGTTACAAGATCAAGAAGGAATGTTATCTTTTAAAGAGTTGCTTACTGTGAAATACGGACTTTATTTCTGAGTACGTGTGCTGAACTCTGTCATTGGCTGACAGCAACTGTGGCAAGTGTCCCTCAGTGTGCATGTGGTAATAGATTCAGAGCTCAGAACTTGGGGCCCACCAGAGGCAGCCACCATGTGTGTGCTCCTTCCTAATATCACCTCACAGCTCTATCAAAGAAACAATCTTAATAAACAATGTTTGTTCTGCAAATCAAGCTAGGCCTTTTCAAAATTACATTGTCACCACTAAGTACTGGGTTGCCCAAAAAGTTCATTGGGGTTTTTCTGTAACAGCTTATAGAAAAACCTGAAAGAACATTTTGGCCAACCCAATACTTCCAAAGAGAAATCCTGAACTATCTTTTGTGTTTTCCTCTTTGTGATGGTTAATTTTATATATCATCTTGACAGAGCCACAGGTGCCCAGATAAAGTTATTGTTTAGTCGCTAAGTATGTGCAACTCTTTTGTGACTCCGTGGACTGTAGTCCGCCAGGCTCCTCTGTCCGTGGGCTTTCCTAGCAAGAATACTGAAGTGGGTTGCCATTTCTTTCTCCAGTGGATCTTCTGACCCAGGGATCAAACCCTCATCTTCTGCATTGGCAGGTGGATTCTTTACCACTGAGACACCAGGGAAGCCTGCCCAGATAGACAGTTAAACATTATTTCTGGGTGTTTCAGATGAGATTAGCATTTGACTCTGTAAACTGAGTAGAGTGAAAGCAGACTGCCCTCCTTGATGTGAGTGGGCCTTGTCGAATGAATGCAGTGAGGGCCTAAATAAAACAAAAAGGCTGAATAAGAGATAATTTGCCCTCTTTGCTTGACTGCTGACCTGAGGTATCAGTCTTCTCTCAGACTAGGATTTCTGCTGTTGGAGCTCCTGGTTCTCAGGCCTTTAGACTCAGAGCAGAACCACACACTGGCTTCTTGGTTCTCCAGCTTGCAGATTACAGTTTGGCAGATTTGGGGACTTCTCAGCGTCCTTCATTGTGTAAGCCAATTCCTTATAATAAATATTTCTCTCTCCATGTCTCTCTCTATATATATATATCCCCTATCGGTTCTGTTTCTCTGGAGAAGCCTGACTAAGATGCTTTGTAAAACCAATGCTTTTCTATGGATTTCCCTGGTGGTCCAGTGGTTAAGACTTCACCTTCCAGTGCAGGGGGTGTAGACTTCACCTTCCATCCCTGGGCTGGGAGCTAAGATTCCACCCGCCTCAGGTCAATGCCCCCCCCCCCAAAAAAAACATAAAACAGAAACAATATTGTAACAAATTCAATAAAGACTTCTAAAAAAAGGGTCTACATCAAAAGAAATCTTTGAAACTAGAGCGCTTCTGTTTTTTCTTCAGATAAAGCTTAGCATTCTTTTAAAAACCTTGGAAGACTTCACTTCTCTACCTGTATTCTTGCCTGGGAAATCCCATGGACAGAGGAGCCTGGCAGGCTACAGTCCATGGGGTCACAAAAGAATCAGACAGGACTTAGCAACTAACAACAACCATAAATTTTCATATCATTTCTATAAAGCATGGAGAGATCTGAACACTTTTTGAGTTGATGAGGGTTTATTGGTTAAGATTTTTGATCATAAGTAATAGAAGCCAATTCTTGTTAACCTAAATCGAACAAGTGAAGTCGCTCAGTCATGTCCGACTGTTTGCGACCCCATAGACTGCAGCCTGCCAGGCTCCTCTGTCCATGGGATTTTCCAGGCAATAGTACTGGAGTGGATTGCCTGGAAAGAGAGGAAAAAAGACTGAAAGGATGATATAGGGTAACTCACACCATCAGATGGCTTCTTGCCATCAAACAACTGTTGAATTTTACACTAGGTGGGAGAAACTATATTCTCCAGTGTCATGATAGTGTTTTGAGTCCATAGCAATGAAATCTTTAACTTGGATTACCTGTTAAATCCCTGTTTGGCTAAACATTAAGGCTGGAAAATCATCGATTACAAATGAGAATGGGCTTGAATAAGACATAAAAATAAATAGAAAAGGAGCAGTTGGACAGGCATGAGGCAAAGCTCTCCAGAGCTCAGGATGCTGGCTTCTATGTAGTAGCCAACTCTGGTCTGTAAAATCCAGTAATCAATTGTATGAGACTTGGAGGAAATGCCAGGCCAAGGATTCATCAATGCCATGTGTATATTGCCACGCAATAGTCAACGGCTTAGGAACTGTGTGAGGCTGTTTTTTGGCTGGACTGATTTATGGATTTTAAAATGCCTTTTGTTCAAGTGGGAATATTCAAGGGGGAAAGGTCCATCTTTTTGATTTCCCCTTGTGATGATGGACTCAGAGAGGCTATGAAGTTAGTGGATTTGGTAGATACGACTTTTACTCTTTTTACTTTTCCAACAGCTACGCTCAAGATAAAGCACTCTGCAATCTCAGCAATAGAACCAGGGAGACACAAACTTTCTCTGGCAGGAACAACTTCTAGGCTTTTTCAAAGTTGCCAAAGATCATGGGAAGAAGGGAACATTAGAGAGTAGTGGAACATCCAACATATTTTGAAAGAGTCACAAAATTCAGCATGAAAGGAAATAAATATTAGAGATGACAATGAAGGAGAAAATAAATTCCAGAATCCCTGTACTACTCACTGAATTGAAACTGGTCTGCAGTCTTGAAGCTAATGAACAGAGGGTGATCTAGAAAGTCAGGCCATTTTATGATTTTAGATCTACTGCCTATAGAAATTATTATTATAGAATTTGAGTTTGAATTATATTATCTCCTATTTCTCTCCATAAAGTTAGCTGCTGCTACTGTGATAGAGAACAGGGAACAAGGAGGTAAGCGTAACACTGTGGCTTCTTTAGAACTGTCTTGTTTATTGGAACATGTTGATGGAAGGCGCATTAGAGACTTTTTAGCCTACTAGTCCTATGATTGAGGTCCAAAGAGAATCAATGACTTGTCTGAAGTCACACAGTTAAAGATGAATGGAGCAGGACTTTTGGATTCTGTGTAGACTGTAGGAAGCTGGGAAGAAAATTGTTCTCACTCTGCTGCTGCTGTTGCTGCTCAGTCTAACAACCACAAAAAAATGGCCACTATGCAAATTCATAATTTTCTTGAACCTATCAGAGTACTCAGAGCTATAGGACAATTTCAAATGGTCTTAGATTAACAATGATCTGAATGTTGACTTCCAGTAATATTTGACACAGTGGCTACTTCTTTTCTGTGATGAACTTTCTTCCCTTGGTTTCAAGGGCGCAACACTCTCTTTATTTCCTTTATTCTTCACTGGCTGCTGCTTCTCAATTTCCTTCAGAGGTTCCTACTTTTCTTCTAACGCATAATGTTGGAGTCATATAGGACTCACCCTTGGTCTCTTTTCCCTTCTACAGTCACTCCATTGGTGAGCTCATCCAGTCTCAAGGCTTTAAATGCCACTTCTGTTCTGGTGACTCTCGTATTTCTATCTTCAACTCAGCTTCCTTCTTGAACTCCAGACTTATATATTCATTGATGTATTGTCATATCTTCCTAAATGTCTAGTGAGCATCTCAAACTTTATTGCATCAACTTCAGCTCTAATGTCTCTCCCCACAAGGCTGCTCCTCTTGGAGCCTTCCAATGTCAGTTGTAGCAGTTCCATTCTTCCAGTTTCTCAGGCCGAAAACCCTGGTGTCATCCCTGATGTCACCCTTTCTCTCACATTCCAAATCCTAATCATTAGGAAATCCGACTGACTACCTTAGAAATGTATCCTGAATCTGACTCTTCTTCTTACCTCTCCTGCTATCACTCAACCCAGTCACCCCCAATTTCCACCTAAATTATTGAAATATCCTCCTAATCAGTCTCCTTGTTTCTAGTCTTGTCCTCATTCCACTTTAGCCTGTTTCAAACAGCTACCAAAGTGGACTTTAAAACATAAATCAAATTATGCCACTTGTCTGTTTAAAATTATCCAGGACTCCCCACATTTAGAGTAAAAGCCTGGTATGGGCTGGATCATATCCCCTAAATTCATATGTTTAAGTTCCAACCCCCCAGCATGTCAGAGTGTGTATTTGGAGATAGAATCTTTAAAAAGGCAATTAAAGTAAAATAAGATGGTATGGGTGGGCCCTGATCCAATATGATTAGTGCCCTTTTAAGAAGAGGAGATGAGGACACTGATAACACATAGGCCAAAGGATAATCACATGAACACACAGCAATAAGACAGCCACCTGCAAGTCAAGAAGAAAAGCCTCGGAAGAAACCAACCCTATCAACACCTCGATGTCAGAGTTTCAGCCTCTGGAACTGTGAGCCAGTTTCTGCTGTTTAAGCCACCTGCTGTGGTACTTTGGTATGACAGCCCTCGAAAACTAATACAGAGCTCAGATCCTTTCAATGGCCCATGAGGACCCGCATGATTTGGTTCCAAGTTCCACATCTCACCTTGTTCCCTCCTCTCCCCTTCTCCCATGTGACTCCAGCCACACTGGTTTTGAGCAAGCCAGGTATACCCTTGCTTTAGGACTTTTGCTCAAAACTGTTCTTGCCTGGAGTACTGTTCCTCCAAGTATAATGGGCTCATATACTCTCTCTGTCTAGTCTTTGCTCAAATGTGACTTTCTTAATGAAACCTACCCTGAAGACTCTACCTAAAACTTCAATATTTCCCCTCTTCCTTCCCCAGTATTCACAACCCATGTTCTCTGTTCTGTTATCTTCTAACATGATATAATTTACTTGCTTGTTATGTTTGATATCGTGCCAGAAGTGTCTATTGCTCCTCCACATCCTCTCTTTACCATTCTGCATCCTGCTCTGTGCCCTGAGAAGGTGACATCTGTGGGTGGTATCAACAATCTTCCTTGCTCTCTGGCTTCTAGTTGAGTTCAATCACGAGAAGCTCAGTCAAAAATTGGATGTGGGGAAAAGAGAGAGTTTAGGCTGTGTGTTTCCCCCAGTTCCTCTGTCAAGGAGACTAGACTGGTCAGCAGTGTCCCCTTGCTGTTGGGGAAGCAAGGAGTTGAGGGATTGGCAGACTTTCAGGGGCTCTGGTGGGCTGACTTCATCTGTGGAGCCTGTTAGTCACAAGAGTATCATTAATTAGTTCACTCTCAGAGGTGTGTCTCCTGAGTGAGTCTGAGCTTGTCCAGCTGACTTTCAGAATGAAAGCCTGACTATAGTTGGCTTGCAAAACCATGTTTGCTGAAGTGTGTTTTTGTTGATTATTTGAACCAGTTTAAAAGTGGTTCTGATGACTACTTATTACCATGGCTATTACCTTCTCTAACTGAGTGGCAGGTTCTGGATTTTCACCTCTCTGCCATGCTGTGCTTTCTCCTTTTCAAGCCTCCAGTAATAGCTTCTTCCTGTTGCTAACCTCAAGGTGCTTTGTTAGGAAAGCGTCATTGAGCTATGTGTATTCACTCCATTTGAGTGTATAGTCTATTTTCTGAAGGATCCTAACACACTGCTTGTTTGTTTGTTCTTCTACCCCTCCTAGAAAGTACACTCCATGAAGACAGGGACTTTCCCCCCTAGTTTTGCTTCTAAGTGCCTGGAACAGTATCTGGCATATGATGGTGTTCAATACATATTTGTTGTTTACTTGATAGCTTATCCTAGAATTCTTATCAGATATAAATTGATACCTCTCAATCCATACTCTACATCTCTCAATCACTTTTTAATATTTATTTCTCTTTTTGTTCTCTGTATAAATATCTCAGTACTATTTCCTGATTTATATTTCTCTCTTCATCTTGTCCTGTCCAGAATTTATGTCATGTAATAAATGCTTTCTTTCAATGACTATATACTTAATTTTATTTCTAATGGTTCATTTTCTAATCCATCTGTCCTGAATTCATTTCTGGCTGTTTTTGCATCACAGTTCTTTGTTCTTTTTATAGCTACTGTGGCTTCTTTCTTCTCTCTTAGGCCCATAGACATACTTACATTAAAGTTGTTTTTAGTTCAATAGTATTTTGCTTGGGTTGATATTTTTTCTCTCTTGATTGTAGATTTTATCAACCATTTTTCTTAGTTTTCCTCATTTGTTTTTGAATTTTGGTATATAGGCTCATCTTGAATTGGAATTTTCTTTTTTTTCTTTGGTTTTGCTCTCTTTCTCTCTCTGGGCTCACCTTACCCTAAGTAGGTAGTCATCTTGTGGTTGACTCCATTCAATACTCAAGGGATTTAATAGAGAACCAGGTTGTACTTTGGACTCCAGACCTATGGTAATATTAAAGAGAGAGTAAATCCTATCACTAAGCATGTGGACAGCTTGGTCCTGGATTGGGGATTATAGCTGCATTCTCCTACAATAGTAGATAAGTGGGCATAATTAAGGCATAGCTTCAGGATGTGGTTAACTGAAGTATTTTCAGCCTTTTTAAGGGCAGAAAACCATACTCCAGTCCCTGGATTTAAACAGTGATTTGGCTCGGGTCCCAGACTATCTACAGCTTTACCACACTTTCTGGTTTGTATTTCTATTTGGTCTGTGGTTCACAAAAGGATAATATTCTATTTGAAGGAGCTTAGGCTGTTTCTATTTTCTTTAAAAAAAATATTTTGTCTATCAATGCTGTGTGATTAAACTAGGGACAGTACTTTGAAGCATAGATTTCTATACATCTTGATTAGGAGTCAAATAGCCTCCCATAACAATTTTTAATGAATACATGACATTTATTGGGGCAATTGCAGATTAAGCTTTGCAGCTAGATATGTACATTTACTTCTACCTATTCAAGTCTCACAAAATGACAGCTATGGTCCTATTTAAGAATGCCTGTGCCCAGCCCTCCTACTCCACTTCTCTGCTTGTCTTTCTCCAAAGAGTTTACATATAACCTTTGAAAAAACTATAAAATTACTATATATTTTACTTATTATCTATCTCCTTCCACTAGAATATAAACCCCACAAGGGGAGGGCAGAGATTTCGACTTCTGATTCATATCTGTATTCTCAGCACATTGGATAGTGCCTGATACCCTGGTAGGTCCATAAATGTTGGTTGTATAAATGAATGAAAAAGGGAATTAAAAAAGCATAAGTCACAATGATGATAATGAGAGCAGAAACAACTGATGGCCATAAAGTCAGCATCTTGGATGCTGAAAAACTGATCCATCAGAGATATGAATACATTGATTGCAAAAATAATTAGTTCTTCTTTACTCTCTTTATCTATGCTCATTGCAGTGTGACTTTACAGGTCCTTCCATGAAGAAATGAAGTCTATTTCCCTGTTTCTTAAATGTGAACTGGCTTTGTCATTTGCTTTGACCAATAGGACAGAGTGCAGTTTTACCAGTTTCAGCCTAGACTTCAAAGGTGAAAGTGAAAGTGAAAGTCACTCAGTCGTGTCTGACTCTTTGCTACCTCATGGACTATACAGTCTGTGGAATTCTCTAGGCCAGAATACTGGAGTGGGTAGCCTTTCCCTTCTCCAGAAGATCTTCCCAACCCAGGGATCGAACCCAGGTCTCCTGCACTGCAGGCAGATTCTTTACCAGATGAGCCAAAAGGGAAGCCCAGACTTCAAAAGGCCTATTTTTGCTCTGAATCGAAGAATCTCTGCTTCTGCCATAAACAATTTAGGGCTAATCTGATGGAATATGTAGCCTAGAACTGAGTTAACCCAGTATCTTCATCAAGATGAAGAGTATATCAGTGAATTTAGCCAAGACTGGCAAAACTACTGTCCAGACTTGCACCTGACTGCAGATCTCTTAGAAAGTCCAACTGAAAGCAAAGATATGGCATTAGTTCATAGACTCACAAGTAATCATAAGTGATTCTTGTGTTAAGCAATGAATTTTGGGGGGTAGTTTTTAATATAACAATAGCTAACTGATACAATAACTCATTTAGCAAACCAGAAAAGGCTGAAAACTAAGCCCACAGTGAGGAAGTCAACTGGCTCCTCTTGCCAGATTTCCCTGTAGAATCAGAGCTATCATGTTCCATTTCAATGTAGAGAAGATGGTTCAAAGTCTTTATCTATTTTATTTTTTACTTTTAAATTTTATTTATTTTTTATTGAAGAAAAATTGCTTTACAGAATTTTGTTGTTTTCTGTCAAACCTCAACATGAATCAGCCATAGGTATACATATATCCCCTCCCTTTTGACCCTCCCTCCCATCTCCCTTCCCATCCCACCCCTCTAGGTTGATACAGAACCCCTGTTTGAGTTTCCTGAGCCATACAGCAAATTCCCATTGGTTACCTATTTTACGTATGGTAATGTAAGTTTCCATGTTAGAACCCTAGATCTTTTCCCCCAACCTATGTATCCAAACAAATATTCCTTTTGCATTTTGGCATAAGTTGAGAAGTTTACTTTCTGGAGATGTCTTTGGACTCAGACATATGAGGCACATTGGGCACCAAGGGTAGTGAAGGAATCATTCTAAAAACAAGAAACGATTGCTGGAATCCAGCGTGGAGAATCCTGCCCATGGCAGAGGTCATAAGGAAGAGGCCTGACGGGCCAAAGTGAGATCAGGACTCAAGGGACCCCCTGGACTTGCTCGAGCATCTACCCCCCAAAACCAGAATCTGTCTGTCTTACTGTTTTATGTCTTTCACCAACTCTTCTGACATTAACAGGGGGCTGTCCCCGACCACCTTTCTCTGGAAAGAGTTAACTTAGGGCTCTAGTTGTAAATCTCCTAGGCATGAAACCCCCTGTTAGCATTCTAGCTTACTTGGCAGGTTTATCCAGACTCTTGCAACATTGTTGAGCCTATGCTTGCTGCCAAATTCTCACATCCCTTATCCATTGTGTTCCTGGGAGTGTGTATAGTCAGGATGTAGAAGAAACAAGTAATAGCCTTAGCATTAGCAACATTAGACTTTGAGTTAATAAGTTCTTTCTTTGCTGTAAACCGCTGAATCTTTGCTCCATAAAAATGTAACTCTGTACTTTAAGAGTGATGCAGGCTGGGAATTTAAGAAACACTTTAAGAAAAAATTATTGTTCTGGCTGACCAACCTTTATCAAAAAGAGGTCATAAAATATCAACAGGCCTCCGGGCCAGAAGATAATGTACAAAAAATAAGACTCTTGCAGGAAGGAACCTGATATCGATAAAAGTTATTACTGATGGAATGTTGAGTTGACTCTGCATTTTTCACCTTGCTGTATATATAACTCAGGGTATAAAAGCCCCGAGGAAAATAAAGTAAAGGGGCCTCGCTCACCGAAGAAGCTTGGTCACCCCGTGTCATTCTTTCCTTATCTCTTTCTCCATCTTTCTTCATTCGCCAATGTCATCCATCCTGAGGATATCCCTGGACTCTGCTGAGGCTGGACCTCGACAAAAAATTAAAAGTCATCGGGGATCATGGTGCAAATCTGAGCTCCCAATTTGCTTCCCAGGACAATAGCAGACAAGCTTAAACCTCTGCATGGGATACTGGAGGGAAATATGATCTGTCCATGGAAAAGAATTTATGCACATGACCAGGTGCCACCCAATGACCCTCCAACAAAATCTACCAGTCGACAAGCTCCGGCTCTCTACCTAGAGGGTTTCTAATCAGTGCTTAAATATGAAGTTTTAGTCAAGAATCATTGGCTATGTGAGGGAAGTCTTTTGTACGAAAGCCAGCTGCTGCTGCTAAGTCACTTCAGTAGTGTCTGACTCTGTGCGACCCCATAGATGGCAGCCCACGAGGCTCCCTCCTGCCCATGGCAGAGGTCATAAGGAAGAGGCCTGACGGGCCAAAGTGAGATCAGGACTCAAGGGACCCCCTGGACTTGCTCGAGCATCTACCCCCCAAAACCAGAATCTGTCTGTCTTACTGTTTTATGTCTTTCACCAACTCTTCTGACATTAACAGGGGGCTGTCCCCGACCACCTTTCTCTGGAAAGAGTTAACTTAGGGCTCTAGTTGATAAATCTCCTAGGCATGAAACCCCCTGTTAGCATTCTAGCTTACTTGGCAGGTTTATCCAGACTCTTGCAACATTGTTGAGCCTATGCTTGCTGCCAAATTCTCACATCCCTTATCCATTGTGTTCCTGGGAGTGTGTATAGTCAGGATGTAGAAGAAACAAGTAATAGCCTTAGCATTAGCAACATTAGACTTTGAGTTAATAAGTTCTTTCTTTGCTGTAAACCGCTGAATCTTTGCTCCATAAAAATGTAACTCTGTACTTTAAGAGTGATGCAGGCTGGGAATTTAAGAAACACTTTAAGAAAAAATTATTGTTCTGGCTGACCAACCTTTATCAAAAAGAGGTCATAAAATATCAACAGGCCTCCGGGCCAGAAGATAATGTACAAAAAATAAGACTCTTGCAGGAAGGAACCTGATATCGATAAAAGTTATTACTGATGGAATGTTGAGTTGACTCTGCATTTTTCACCTTGCTGTATATATAACTCAGGGTATAAAAGCCCCGAGGAAAATAAAGTAAAGGGGCCTCGCTCACCGAAGAAGCTTGGTCACCCCGTGTCATTCTTTCCTTATCTCTTTCTCCATCTTTCTTCATTCGCCAATGTCATCCATCCTGAGGATATCCCTGGACTCTCTGAGGCTGGACCTCGACAAAAAATTAAAAGTCATCGGGGATCATGGTGCAAATCTGAGCTCCCAATTTGCTTCCCAGGACAATAGCAGACAAGCTTAAACCTCTGCATGGGATACTGGAGGGAAATATGATCTGTCCATGGAAAAGAATTTATGCACATGACCAGGTGCCACCCAATGACCCTCCAACAAAATCTACCAGTCGACAAGCTCCGGCTCTCTACCTAGAGGGTTTCTAATCAGTGCTTAAATATGAAGTTTTAGTCAAGAATCATTGGCTATGTGAGGGAAGTCTTTTGTACGAAAGCCAGCTGCTGCTGCTAAGTCACTTCAGTAGTGTCTGACTCTGTGCGACCCCATAGATGGCAGCCCACGAGGCTCCCCCGTCCCTGGAATTCTCCAGGCAAGAACACTGGAGTGGGAGCCAGAGTCCAAAACAAATAAACAGAAAAAGTGAATATGGACAATATGGAGACACTGAAGGAAGCAGAATAAAACTTAAAAAAAAACAAAATTAATGTCTAAGAGAGATGAGAAGATACTGTACCCTCAAAACAAGACAGACAGTACTTAAAAAGAAATAATCAGATAATAAGAACAAGCTTTTTGAAATAAAACACTGACAGAAGAAATAAAAAATTTAATAGGGGAATTGGATGGTAAAGTTGAGGAAATATTCCCAAAAGCAGAACAAAAGACAAAGAGATGAGGTCATGAATAAAAAAAGAGTGTTTAGAAGATAAATCCAGGAGGCTTAAAATAGCATTCCATAGGATCAAAATTTATTTACTCAGCATTTTTATGGCTTAATATTAAAACTGTTTTCGATTTTTGCAATTATCGACAGTTCTTGCAGTGAATGCCTTTGAAGCTAAATTTTGATCTGTGCCATGATTATTTCCTTGGGATAAAATTACAGAATGAAATTACCAGATTAAAATATATAAACATGTTAAAGGCTTTTGATACATGTTGCCAGACAGAAAGATTGTTTCAATTTATAATACCAGGATATGAGAACAGTGTTTGTGACTTTTTCTTAAATTCAATCATCTTTGTCTCAATCTATCTGGTAATGGGTTCCCACTGTATCAACAATAGGTATGGGAATTGGCAGTTATAATTTACTTTTATTTCCCAACAGGATTAAACAAATTATCATTGGCTAAAATCCTGACTTGTCTGGGTACATTCTGCTTTGTTCTATAAATCAAAAACCTAGAGAAATCCAGTATTGCTTACAAAAAAACTCTGTGATGCCAAGCTTGCTTACTTTCACCATTGCTGTTTCAGTGTTTGTCTATTTTTATATTTCTCTATAAACTACATATTTTGGACTGCTTATCAGGTTTATAGACTTCTTATTGATTCATAGAAAAGATAGAGCTCCTAGTTTAGAACAAGAAGATTAGGTCAGGCAAAAGGAGGAGGTGACACAGGGGAAGGAAAGACATTCCCTGCATTTCCAAGTATTTAGTTTTCTTGGTAACTTTACCAGTGAAACTGACTGGAAAAAAGAAACTGATTAGACATGAAACTTGTAGCTTACCAACTGGTATCTGGTCTCTGGGAAATCACCCAACCAGAAACTCTTAACTCAGTAAATTTAATAAAAGGCAGACCTGAAAGGGCCAATACTGATGGTCTGTCCAGATGAGAAAATTGGAGTGCCCTCTTCCCCTTAGAAATAAAGAGACTTTTGTTAGTGGGTTCACAGATGCAGAGAATAGTTGCTATACCAGTTCCACATTGGTTCCCATGTTTGAGCCAAAACTAATTTCCATGATGCTGGGTTTTTCCAGATAATTTTCCAGGAAAGAGAGATAGGATATAAGTTACATAAGAGGCTGTACTCAGTTGCTCAGTAGATAAACCTGAACATAACTCCCTGTTACTGTTAGGCCAAATTGTGACTTTAAGGCATCCAAAAAAACTAAAAACCCCACAAAAAAATCATACACTCACTCACCAAAAACCAACCAAACAAAAGACATCACCAACACAGCCAGACTATTTTCCTTGCTCCTGAACATACGGTTTTTTAGTTTTAAGACACACTGTCCCTCCTAAGCATCCTTCTTTCTGTTTATTTCAATCCAGCTTTCATTTCCACCATTCTGCCACAAGCGCTCTCATCAAGATCATTATAGATTTCCATATTGCCAAATGCTGCATATTCTTTTCTCAGCTTCTTGTTGAGAAATGAATGAATGGGCTACTTTAAAATTTTGGTTTATTTATTTTTAACTGGAGGGTAGTTGCTTTACAATGTTGTGTTAATGTCTGCTGTACAGCAAACTGAATCAGCCATATGTATACATATATCCTCTCCTTTTTGGACCTCCTTCCCTCCCCCAACCGCCCCCATTCCACCTGTGTTCATCACTGCAGAGCACTGAACCAATCTCCCCGTACTATACAGCAGGTTCCCATCAGCTACTTAATTTACGCACAGTAGTGTACATGTGCCAGCCCCAATCTCCCAACTCATCCCACAGTCCTCTCCCCCACCACTGTGTGCACGTGTCCATTCTCTAGATCTCGAGTCTGTCATACAGAGTGAAGTGAGTCAGAAAGAAAACAAACAAACATCATATATTAACACATATATATGGAACCTAGAAAAACGATACCGAGGGATCTATTTGCAAGGCAGGAATAGAGACAAACAGGCTGTTTCTCATTCATTTTTCTTTACTCTTACCTGTCTTTTAAGAAAATATAGGTTAATTGTGCATACTGATGAATCTCTTAATTCAAATTTGTGAGATGTAGTTTTGACTGATAAGTGACAACGTTTTGTCCACCAAATCTCAGTAATTTAGATGAAACCTTTTCCTCCTCCTTTCTCTCTTCCCTCCCTTCCTTCCTCCTTTTTTTCCTTCAACTTCCTTCCTACCTCCCTCTTTTCCTTCCTCAGTTCTCTGCTTTCTTCTTCTCCTAATATTTATAGAGCAAGAACACTTGCTCTATAATACCAATGCTACTTAAAACACAAACACTTTAAAACAGAGCTTTAAAACACTTTAAAAACAGAGCTTCCATATGATCCAGCAATCCCACTCCAAGAAAACCATAATTTGAAAAGATATGTGCAACCCAATTTTATTGCAGCACTATTTACAATAGCCAGGACAGGGAAGCAACCTAAATGTCCATCAACAGAGGAAGAAATAAAGAAGGTGTGGTACATATGCACTATGGAATATTACCCAGCCATAAAAAAAAAAAAGAAATAATGAGTAACTTTCATGAGTAGTGGCAACTTTCCAAAAGGCCGTTTTCATCATGTCCAAAGAGAAAGTTTCATCATGTTCAGTTCTCGTATCAAGCAGGTAGTATTGCAATATATTTGCAGTGTGAATTACAGTTAATGTTCTGAAAAGATACATGAATTTTGGGGATGCCTTGTATGGCAATTAAGCTCTGGAAAGATTAACATCATGCCTCTATTTTTTGAAAAGTGCACTCACTTTGAAAAAAAACTTTAAAAAGTCTCCAAAATAATGTTTACCCGTTACCGATTACAACCAGAGGAGAAGGAAATGGCAACCCACTCCAGTATTCTTGACTGGGAAATCCCATGGACAGAGGAGACTGGTGGTCCACAGTCCATGGGGTGGCAAAGAGTTAAACATGATTGAGCGACTAAGCATAGCACATTGCAATGAGTAAAACCATGGAAAAATATATAAATAGTAAGTATAAAATGTCCACCTTTCCTATGCCCATCCTCTGGAGATGATGTTAATAGCTTGCTGGGTATTCTTTATGATTTTCTCTATCCTTAAACAAAGATGTGGAGCCATATGGAGAACTTTTTCTTATTGGCTTATGTTTTACTAAAACTATAACATTACTCTGCAACTTGCATGTGTGATGGTATAATGTATCATGTACATTTTCCCCAGATTAATGACTTTAGATTGAACTGTATACCCCAATGTATTAGATTTTTCCTTTTGTTTTTTATAAATATGCAAGTTTGCTAGTGTTCTGCTATTAAATAAAAGCTTCAGCAAATGTCCTTGGATGTACCTTCTTATGTGTTTTATTTCTTTTTCACAACGTCCCCAGAAATGCTCTTTGTGGTTTGTACTAAGAAAGCCCATTCTAGATTTCAGGAGCAGTGAAAATGCATCCAACAAAAGAGCAAGTGTGGGATAGTGCTTCACACGGGGAGCAGTGTGAGAGATCTGAAGTGGATCCTGAGCTGTGTTCTGTGTTTGCTGTGTGTTGGGAAAACCTCCATGACTTCATTCCTTCCCTTGAAATTGAATTATTCATGCTTTCCTTGTCATCAAAATAGCTCCTCATTATTTCTGCTATATATAAAATGCTGCTTATTTATCACATATACATGATTATATGTAGAATACAAATGACTGCTGGCTCAATAGGTCCCACTCACGTTTCCCCTAGACTGTTTACTTAAAAAATTTTCCAAAGGGATGCTTATATGCTGCTCAGAAAGCTGGCTGAAGAAGCTTTATGCTCAGTTGCCATTATGAGGTGACAGTATTCTCGTCAAGGGACTGACTCCAAATGCTCCATGCTTCCAGTCCTCTCAGTCCTTGAAGTCCCGGGCTCTGCCGTCTGCCTTTGGGACCCCTGATGACTCTGCTGTGTACAGTCATGCAAGGTTCTCCCTGAACTGCGCCCAAGACTTTCTGGCTCTCTTGTTTCTCTAACCACTAGGCCTCAAACTCAAGGGACTGGATGGAAAGCAGTTACCAAACCACCCTTTCCATTGTTGATTTCTTCCTTTGGAAGCTCTAATCTTAGGGCAATCTATTGATGATGTCCTCTTCCAAGACAAGTTTCAGGAAAGGTTTATATGTGTATAAGAGGAAGCAAATAGATGTATTTAGAGGAGGAGGGCAACCTATTCCAAATGCCCTGTTACATATATACCTACAAGATATAACTATGTTCAATATTCTGAAACTGAAGTGAAGTGTTCTGTTAATTAAATATGAGGGTTTTTATGAATGATGAATAAGAAAGAAAAAAAGAAAAGAAAACCCCAAATGGAAATCGTTACTTTTACTGCATTAATATAGGTGAGGGGCTTGTTTTCATATTTGGTGGAGTTTCATATGCAAACACATTATAGTGAGAAAAACGTAAAGAAAACAAGTATAAGAAGGGATTTTTGAAAATCTTGCTTATTTTTATTTGAAGGTTAATTGTTTTACAATATTGTATTGGTTTCTGCCACACGCCAACATGAATCAGTAATAGGTTTATGTATGTCTGTCTCCTCCCTCTTGAACCTCCCTCCCACCTCCCACCCCATCCTACCCCTCTAGGTTGGCAGCTTATTTCTGTTTAGTGCCAAATAATATTATCTTATATATCGTGGGGGTGTGTGTGTGTGTGTGTGTGTTGCTCAGTCATATCCAACTCTGCAACCCGATGGACTGTAGCCTTCCAGGCTCCTCTGTCCATGGAATTCTCAAGGCAAGAATACTGGAGTGGGTTGTATATTGTCACCTTGCTTATTTAACTTATATGCAGAGTCCATCATGAGAAACACTGGGCTGGATGAAGCACAAGCTGGAATCAAGATTGCCGGGAAAAATATCAATCACCTCAGATATACAGATGACACCACCCTTATGGCAGAAAGTGAAGAGGAACTAAAAAGCCTCTTGATGAAACAGGAGAGTGAAAAAGTTGGCTTAAAGCTCAACATTCAGAAAACAAAGATCATGGCATCTGGTCCCATCACTTCATGGGAAATAGATGGGGAAACAGTGGCCAACTTTATTTTTGGGGGCTCCAAAATCACTGCAGATGGTGATTGCAGCCATGAAATTAAAATACGCTTACTCCTTGGAAGAAAAGTTATGAACAACCTAGATAGCATATTGAAAAGCAGAGAATTTACTTTGCCAACAAAGATCCATCTAGTCAAGGCTATGGTTTTTCCAGTGGTCATGTATGGATGTGAGAGTTGGACTGTGAAGAAGGCTGAGCGCTGAAGAATTGATGCTTTTGAACTGTGGTGTTGGAGAAGACTCTTGAGAGTCCGTTGGACTGCAAGGAGATCCAACCAGTCCATTCTGAAGGAGATCCGCCCTGGGGTTTCTTTGGAGGGAATGATGCTGAAGCTGAAACTCCAGTACTTGGCCACCTGATGCGAAGAGTTGACTCATTGGAAAAGACCCTGATGCTAGGAGGGATTGGGGGCAGGAGGAGAAGGGGACGACAGAGGATGATTTGGCTGAATGGCATCACCAACTTGATGGACATGATTCTGAGTGAACTCCAGGAGTTGGTGATGGACAGGGAAGCCTGGCGTGCTGCGATTTGTGGGGTCACAAAGAGTCGGACACGACTGAGCAACTGAACTGAACTGAATGTAAATGGTATTATATTTTTAATTTTAAATTCCACTTGTTCATCGCTGGTGTAGGCATACCTTGGAGACAGTGTAGATTTGGTTTCAAACCACTACAATAAAGAAAATAAGACAATATGATGAGTCACATGAACTTTTTAGTTTCCAAGTGCATATGAAAGTTATATTTACAAATTACTATAGTCTATTAAGTGTGCTATAGCATTTCTTAAAAATAACCTATAAAAATACTTTATTGCTTTAAATAAAAATATCTTATTGCTAAACAAAATGCTAAACATCATCTGAGCCTTCAGGGAGTCATAATCTTTTTGACTCTTTTTGCTCATTGAAGGTCTTGCCTTGAAGTTGACAGCTGTTGACCAATCAGGGTGATGATTGCTGAAGGTGGGGAACTTGTGGCTGGTTCTTAAAGTAAGACAGCAGTGAAGTTTGTCACACTGATTAACTCTTCCTGTTATGAATAGTTTCTCTATAGCATTCTACCAACAGTAGGACTTGTTTCAAAATTGGAGTCAGTCCTCTCAAACCCTGATGCTGCTTTATCAACTAAGTCTATGCAGTACTCCAAATCCTTAGTTGTCATTTCAACAGTCTTCACCAGCATCTTCACCAGGAGTAGATTCTGTCTTCAGAAACCACTTTCTTTTCTCATCCACAAGAAGTATCTCCTCAACTGTGAAAGTTTTATTATGAGATCGCAGCAATTCAGGCTCCAGTTCTAATCCTAGCTCTCATGCTCTTTTCACCACATTTGTAGTTACTTACACCTCTGAAGCCATGAACCCTCAAAGTTATTCAGGAGGGTTGGAGTCGACTTTTTCCAAACTCCTGTTCATGTTGATATTTTGCCCTCTGCCCCTGAATCAAGGGAAGTCCCACAAATGTTCTTAATAGCATCTAGAGAGATGGTGTGGGGCGGGAGGTGGGAGGTGGGGGTCAGGATTGGGAGTTCATGTACACCCGTGGCTGATTCATGTCAATGTATAGCAAAACGAACACAGTATTGTAAAGCAAAACAAACTGAAAAATAAAAATTAATTAAAAAAAAAAGCATCTAGGGACTTCCCTGCTGGTCCAGTGGTTAACACCTCACCTTCCAATGCTGAGGGTGTAGGTTCGATCCCTGGTCGGGGAGCTAAGATCCCATATGCCCTATGGCCAAGAAACCAGGACATAAACAACATAAGCAATATTGTAACAGATTCAATAAAGACTTAATTTCTTAAAAAGAAAAAAAAAAGCATCTAGAATGGTGAATCCTTTCCAGAAGTTTTTCAATTTACTTTATCCAGATCCATCAGAGGAATCACTATCTATGACATCTGTAGCCGTATGAAATGTATTTTTTCTAAGTAATAAGACTTTAAAGTTGAAATTATCCAACTGAATCCATGGACTGCAGAATGGATACTGTGCTAGTAGGCGTGAAAACAGTGTTACTCTTACACATCTTCATCAGAGACCAAAACAAAGATGCCCATCTTTGAATGAAGTTAACATTCCTCATGAGGGGAGAACCAATAGACATAAAAAATAAGTAAATTATATAGTATATAAAAAGTTCACAGTTGGTACTGAAAAGGAAGGGAAGGGGAAGTGGGGTGGGGAGTGTGGGGCTGGAAGGTAGGTTGCTGGTCTTTGTGTGATGGGCACAGAGTCAGGAGGCCAGGACTCCAGGGAAAGGAACAGCAGTGACTACAGTAAGAGAGCTTAGGAAAACGGGGCAGGATCACGTAATCACCTGTAATCATTTCATAGAGCTCATTTTACCATCAAAGTTTTAGCTCTTTTAGCCAAAGTATCTTTACACTTTTTTTTTTTTTTTTTTTGCTGGCACTGGACACATTCAGTAATTACTGATTTTTTAAAGTAAAAACACGTTATTGAAGTATCATTTATTTACCATATTGCATTAGTTTAAGTTGTGTTAGTTCCAGGTATACAGCATGGTGACTCAGTTATATACACATACACATATTCCCTTTCAGATTCTTTTCCCTTATAAGTTATTACAAGGTATTGAATGTAGTTCCCTGTGCAGTATAGTAGGTCTTTGTTTGTCTATTTTATATATAGTAGTGTGTGTCTGTTAATCCCAATTTCATAATTTATCCCTCCCCTACCCACCTTTCCCCTTTTGGTAACCTGAAGTTTGTTTTCTATGTCTGTGAGTCTATTTCTGTTTTGTAAATAAGTTCATTTGTATAGTTTTTTTTTTTTTTTAGATTCCACACATGAACAATATCTATGATTTTTCTTTTTCTGGCTTCACTTAGTATGATAATCTTTATGTTCATCCATTTTGCTATTTTTTTTAAAAGTTAAAAAAAATAAACTTGGGGGTATTATTTGAGCATGAGTCTAGAGTGACAAAGTGACCAACTAAGCTTTTTTTTTTTTTTGCAGTTCTGCATATCTTTAAATTCTGGATAAGGGTTGCATTTTGTTTTGAATTATGCTGAAACATCCTCAGTTTCCATTCAGATACATGTGTTCTGTTGGCAGAGCCTCAATGAGTCAGGTTGGAGTGAGAAGATACTCATTCAATGTTGTACCTTTATTCCATAAGACACTCAGGGATCACATTCCAGGAGATAAAGAAGTCATCAGGTTAACATGGCACTTAGCTCAAAGGCACAAAGGCTCATGGGTAAAATGTTTTTTCCTAAACAAGAGCACCATTCTTATTTTACATTTAGGTAAAGAAGACAGCTGTTAATGGTCCTTCTGAGAAATTTATTGCAGATCATTCCTGACCTGTCCCACAGAGACACTTCAAGTCATTGATATATATTTTATATCTTTGGAATTGACATCTATATAGCAAATTAACAAAAAGTAACAGGTGCCAGTCCTGTCTGGTTGATTAATATAATGTCTGGCCCCAAATCCCATCTTACGTAAAACTTTATTTAAGTAGATATTACTTGTTTTCTTAAGGGAATCTAAGTAAGAGGCCAGGAACTGAGCATCTAAAAAGTTACTTTTCTATATTTGAACAATTAGAGAAATGTTATGAGCATGTTGGAAACAGGATTGCTCTTCAGTGTCTGTTGAAAATTAGCTGTCTTTGTACTGTATACAAGTACAATCTGTAAAATATCACATTCCTCAAAGGTGGATTAATGAAATTCTGAAACCGTCTAAATATGATACACCTCTTGGAGAATCGTACATGTGTTAAAATTATTAGAGACATTTCTGCATTGTCAAAATGACCATTTGTGTGTGTGTGTATGGAAAAAAAAGGGAAAGAATTCATAAAAGTAACGTTAAGTCCTCAGCGCGTGGTAAGTCCATCAGCTACATGATAAATCTTTTTCAGTGCTGTGCTCTATAGGGTGAGAGCACCTCTTCTCCTCTTCTGCTGCCTGGCATTCAAAAACCCAGTACTTCAACCTAAAAATGAGCTTTGCAACAAAGCAAATTGCCAAAGGCGCCCAGCGAGCCCTTTGTTTCTTGCTGAGTACATTTTAAGGTTGTACTCTGACTTGTTTGCCCTTCCTCCCCTCGAATGCCATGAAACAGTTTACTAGAGCAGAATTGCTTTTATGTGTCCTTTCTCTTTCATGTCCCTTGCTGGCTGGCTCTTCAATAGCGTGGCCGTTGGCGTGAGCCATAGCGCTCGGGTAACTGGGCAAGCCTTTAGTCGAGTCAGACAGATCTTCCTTTTTTTAGCCAGGTTTTCCTGGCTTCTCCAAACACAGCCAGAGAAACAAAGACCACGGGAAGAGACCAAACAGTAAGTCACTTGTTTCTTTAAGAGAAACAAACTCAAAACATCATTCACAGTTGCCGTTTTGTAGTTGAGGACAAGCTGCTTCAGGAACCAATGCCATGGGGATAATGTTGAGGGGATGGCTGGATGCCATCCTAGCCCAGACTTTCCTATGCTGGCTCCTTGGTGCCACCCTGCCTCCACTGTAGCACATCAGCTTGGGGAAAAACATTCAGATTTCACAGCAACCTATGGCTAGTGGGAGAAGCTTCTGGAAATCTCCACAGACATATGAGAAGCCAGCTTGAAAGGGAAAAACTCTGAGAGACACCTCTTCAAACATTTTAGAAACAGATGCCAGATGAGTGCTTGAGCTGTTCTGAGAGCCTGAGTTGAGGTTTCTTCCATCCTGGAAACTAAACCAACTAGAGGAAAGGGGAAAAAATCCAGATGTAATTTATAGACACAAAAGGAGCAATTGAATTAGGAAGAGTAGGCAAGAGCTCAAAGGTAAATCGGGGCATGCATTCTGTAGGCACAGGATCAGATGAAATTTTTTTTTTTTTCAAAGCTTTTCAAACCTCTGAATCCTGTTGCTTTTGAAACACAGTTGAAAAAATGGAAAAAGCATAGCTAGAAGCTCAGTTGAAGCCAGGAGAGTGGAAATTCTTGGATCTGGCAGGCTGAGCTCGTTTCAGGGATGGGGAGTGAAGAGCAAAAGGAACTGTGTTCCCACATCATCCTTGTGGAGTACACGAGAGCTGGAGCCTCACCCGTCATCTTTGTAGACACCATGTGGGATCAATCTTGGTGATGATGATAAGTCCTTGGTGACTGATATTTCCCTTTAAGATCATTCAGATTTGACATGAGACTGGAGTGGAATGGAAGGGCAGAGAAGAGGAGGGAGAGAAAGGGATCACTGGGGATGAAAGAGGGTAATGAATTTCAAACAAACCACAGAAGGACAAAAAATTGGACTCCTCAGAAAAGATTCAATACTTCCAAGAAAAGTAAGTTAGGGAAACCTCATGAAATGTGCTGCCCATAATTTAAGATAGTAAAGGAAAGGGTTCTTTTGTATTGTGCTTGCTGAAGGCTGGAATAATTCTGGTGGATACTTGTGCAAATATTGCTGTAATTCTTTCTTTCTCACTTGCTGGTGCTTGCCAGTAAGCAGCACACCTAGGATGAAGTTTTTTCGTATATTTTTCCAGTTTACAAGAGCACTCATGAAGGGAAGAGCACTGAGTTAGGAGACTGCAGATCTGGGTTTCTGCCGTGACTTCTGCAACCTTAGGCTAGTCAGACAGCATCTCTGGACCTGCTTTCTAATCCGTAAAATGAAGGTTTGTGTTGGATAATCTTTCAGCACCCTCTAAATTCCTTATGCCCTCAGACATAACATTCTATGGCTTTATCTTATACCTTGCTCATCCCTCTGGCAGCTTCCTCAAAATTCTCTTGGAAAGGAAAATTTAGTATAAAATATTTATCATATAGTGATGGCATCACTGCTCAGTGGACATGAGTTTGAGCAAACTCCGAGATACCGTAAAGGACAGGCAGCCTGGTGTGCTGCAGGCCCTGGGTCACGAAGAGTCAGACGTAGCGACTGAACAACGAATAACAAATATAGTGAAAGAGTTGAGAACACACCACCTCCAAATATGCTGATCTTGCATATTGGTTATTTTGAGTTAATGGCATTTGAAAAACAGCTGATCAAAGAAAGGCATTCTGACCTTCCTTTTTCTTCCTGAAAAAAGGAGATAAAACTTGCATATGGAAGATGTCCTCCATATACCAGGAGGAAAGAAATGTTTTTGTCACCAGGGATGGAGAGAAATTTGTTCAAACAAACCCTGCTAATGTCATCCTTAACCTCCTAGTCACTTCTCCACAATTAACTATTTAGTCCAAGCTCCTTTGCCTTGTTATTTTCATGATTTACTCCAATTTAATTGTCCAACGTAACACCTAAGCTTTTGACTTTGGCTGTTTCTTTGGATCGTCATTTCTCTTGTGAGGGCTCCAATGTACAAGTTAAAAAAAAAATGCAACTTGTGTGCTTTTTCTCTATTAATCTTTTGCAATTCTAACTATGTAATTAGACCCAACTGGAAACCCAAGGAGGGCAGAGGGGAAATTTTTCTTTCCCTTCAATGGGCAGTGTAGTCTCTAGTTTTTATTTGCTAAAGACATGTGACATACATTGCCATCCTGTCTTTCTTCTGGGGGCCAGGCTTCCTTCCTTTCTGTTCTTAGCAATTGCAAATGATGAAGTCCAAGTAGAACCCTTAAAAATAATATAGAGTGAAAGAAAGAGAAAGGAAGAAAAGGAAGAGAAAAGTGAAAAGGAAACTCTGGTTAAAATGAGAGGAAAAGGAGGAGGATATGAGGGAGGGATTGGTGAGGGAAGGAGTTCCCACCCCGCCCTAAGGAATGGACGTGGTGGTCCCTGGGGACCCATCAGGATGAGGGGAGCTCCACAGTGCTGAGTCCAGCAGCTCTCCAATGGGTCAAAATTTCTAAAAAGAACTAGAGATGCTTTAACTAGCCTTGTTGTTGTTCAATCACTAAGTCATGTCTGACTCTTGGCAACCCTATAGACTATAGCAGGCCAGACTTCCCTGTCCTTCACTATCTCCCAGAGTTTGTTCAAACTCACATCCATTGAGGGAAGATGCCATCCAACCATCTCATCCTCTGTCGTCCCCTTCTTCTCCTGCCCTCAATCTTGCCCAACATCAGGGACTTTTTCAATGAGCTGGCTCTTTGGGGGGCTCCTAAGACTCATGTAAGCCCCTGAATTGCCATTGGACCCATGGATAAAGCTCGCTCTGCCTCTCCATTCACTTTCCCAACCCAAACAACTCACACACAGGGTTGCCACTGGACCTTTGTGTGAGATGGACACAGTATCCCACCATGGTCTATCTGGGCTGACCACAGGGGCCAGGCCGGAGCTCAGCAGGGGTCCCCTATTGGCAGCTGTGTTCAGCGGCCCTGCTCAAGCTCTTCCATATGGGCATTCTTGTCCAAGTGCACAGGAGGCAAAGCTCAAATCGCCACCCATTAATCAGCAACTCATAGTGTTTCAGAGAATCAGAATCTGGTAAAGCGCAGGGAGTATAATGTTAGTATTATTCCCCTAGAGGAGCAGCTCTGTTTGGAAAAAACCAGTACTTCGTTTTCCCTCTTAAATGTCCTTCAAAAGTGAACTTCTTTCTGTAAAACTTGGCTTTGTTAAAGGTCAGGAGAGTGTTTAACCTTGGCTAGGGGCCAGGAAAGGAGTGGCCGTGATTGGAAAGAGCAGTGAAGCTCCTGAGTGCTGGTAATGTTTTCTTTCTTGATTTGGGTTCTGGTTACACAGATGTGTTTGGTTCAGTACGACCATGATTCATGTGCTTTCATGTGTATATGTTACAGTTTAATTTAAAAGGTTTTCTTTAAGAAATGCCCAAGTTGCACTCTTCTTGAGGCGAGGGACTATGATGCTATTCACATTCTATCCCCTGCTTTAAGCACAATGTCTGGCTCATAATAAATATTTAAATAATTACTTTTTCAATGAAACCAAAAAGAGAGAAAGTCTTTCCTCTGATATCCCAGCAGCAACCATTTGCCATCCTTCGAAGCGTTGGCTTCTGACCCAGAGAACTGCCACATCCATACAGTTTATAGAAGTCAGAGGATGACAACCTCATAGCATTACTTTGATAAGGAAACTCAATAGACAGGTGCTTGGCCTTTTTGTGTTCCAAGTTCTCTTAAGCAGAGGATGGATTTTCAAGCCTGGAGAAACTATGCTGATTATATATGTAAGTCTTTCAGGACAAGGGCTCCATGGGGGAGAAAAAACCAAACTTCAAGAATAAAGACCCAGCCGTTCTTGGGAAAGCCAAGGGAACTGCCCTGGGACGTTCTGTGTTGCCCATAGTGGATAGAGCGGCCGGACACCTGATGTTTCCAGGTCAGCCTTGCTGTCAGACATTGCATTGTCACCATGGGACATATTTGTCCGGCACACACAAAGTTACTTAGAATCTCATTGAAACAACCAAAACTTACAGAAAAGTTGAAACTATGGTATGAAAACGTTAAATAATGAAAATAAACCAAAAATTTATCAAAAAGTTAATAAATAAGTACATGGTGGCATATTCATCCAATGAAGAACTACTTAGGAATAAAAAAGGAAGGAGATAAGAGGAATAATCCCCAAAAGGATCATGCCAATAGAAAGAAGTCAGACCCTAAAAGTACATGTTGTGTGTTTTCATTTAGACAAGAATTCTAGAAAAGACAAATCTGCATTATGAGACAAGCAGAACGGTGGTTGTCTTGTGCCAAAGGTGGGATTAGGGATCAAAGGGGATGGACACAAGGACCTTTCTATGATGAACAAGATGTTTTGTATCTTGATTGTCGTGTGATACTATGGGCGTATATATTTGTCAGAAGTTCTTGATCTATATCTTAAATTGGTACGTTTTATTGTACATAAATTTTAACTTAACAAAATTTTTTAAAATTGCAAAAAGAAAGTTGAAACTATAGTATAAAAGCATTTTTTTCTGAACTATCTGAGAGTAAGATGTGGATTGGACGCTCCTCATTCCTGAATACTTTAGTGGGTATTGCACGGAAACAAGGGCATTTTCCTATCTAGCCACAGTACAACCATTAGGTTGGTATTGCTGCTGCTGCTGCTAAGTTGCTTCAGTCGTGTCCAACTCTGTGCGACCCCATAGACGGCAGCCCACTAGGCTCCTCTGTCCCTGGGATTCTTAGGTCAGGGTATTAGCAGATACATCATTGCCACCTAAACTGTAGCCTCCACTATAGTTTCACCAGCTGTCTCCATAATGCCCTTTATTGTGTGAGAAAAGATCCAGTTCAGAACCATGCATTGCATTTAGTTATTACACCTCTTTGGTTTCCTTCATTTAGCTGCAGTTCTTCAGTCTTTCCTTGACTTTCTTGACCTTCATACTTTAAAAGAAACAGGCCAGTGATTTAGTAAACTGTCCGTCTATTTCGGTATCTCTGCTATTTTCTTATCATTAGATTTGGGTTACCATTTTGGGCAGTGAAATTGCAGAAGCGAGGCTGTGTTCCTCTCATTGGAGCCTATCAGAGGCACAAAGACTTGAATTTGTCCCATGATTGCTAATATTCACTTTGACTACTGGATTAGGGTGGTGTATGCCTGGTTTCTTCACCACATGGTTGCTTATAGTATTTTGGGGGGAGATAATTTGAGACTGTGTGAAACTACTCCATTGAAACTATCCCATTCATCATCAAACTTTCAATTTATTCATTTCTGAATTAAGTCTGTGTGGACTCATCCTTTCTGTCCTCTTTACTTAGTGGGCATTGCCGTCATTGTTCTTTTAAAAGCTTTAATTTTCAGGCCCCTCAATTGGATCAGTGGGTCTCCAAGCTGACTTCTATGTCTGTTTGACACGTGTTAACCATTCTTTGAGTACTTTCGTTTTCTGGTGTAACTTTTGTTTCTTCTAGGCATATCTTGTGTTTCCCCTGCTCCAATGGGGAACATGCCTTTTCTCCCAGGGACAAGAACAACACACACACACACACACAGAGTCGCACACACACATCTTTATCTGACTTTGTGCTAGTGCTAAGTTGCGTTAGTCATGTCCAACTCTTTGCCACCCTATGGACTGTAGCCCACCAGACTCTTCTCTCCATGGGGTTTTCCAGGCAAGGATACTGGAGTGGGTTGCCATTTCCTCCTCCAGGGGATCTTTCTGACCCAGGGATCGAACCTGTGTCTCTTGCATCTCCTGCATTGGCAAGCGGGTTCTTTAGCACTAGCGCCACCTGGGGAGACCCTTCTATGACTTTGTATGTGGAAAACTACGAGTTCACATCTGTCAACTAAAAAATCTATTCAAAACCTAAAAGTTGAGAGTTATGTTTTATTCGGCAGGAACTTTTAGGACTTCAAGCCCAGGAGGCAGCATCTCCAGTTACCCTGAGAGAACTGGTCTGAAGAGGTGGGGCTAGGATGCAAAGGAGTTTTGCAACAAAGGGCACATTGCTGCTGCTGCTGCTAAGTCGCTTCAGTCGTGTCCGACTCTGTGCGACCCCATGGACGGCAGCCCACAGGCTCCCCCGTCCCTGGGATTCTCCAGGCAAGAACACTGGAGTGGGTTGCCATTTCCTTCTCCAATGCAGGAAAGTGAAAAGTGAAAGGGAAGTCACTCAATCGTGTCCGACTCTTAGCGACCCATGGACTGCAGCCTACCAGGCTCCTGCACCCATGGGATTTTCCAGGCAAGAGTACTGGAGTGGGTTGCCATTGCCTTCTCCAAGGGCACATTAGTCTGAACTAAATGAAACCAGATATCTCACGTTAAGCAACTGAGTGCTTTTCTGTGTATGGGAAGATGCAAGAGTCTGGGCTCACTGGAATCCTTCCTTTGGTATTCCCTCAGCTATCTGGAGTCTGTATCCTGTGTTTTCACATCCTGAGTTTCCTCAGGGCTCACCTGAGGGTGTGGCTGCAGTCTGATGTCACGCATTCTTTATTTTCTTCCTGCATTCCCACGGGGCTTATGAGCTCACCAGCTCACCTTCAGTGGTGGCTGCAATCGCCGACGACTGTGACATCCTTTGTTGACTGACAAGGCAGGAAATATTCCATTCGTCATGTTCATGCCCTTAATTCTCGCCCAAGACCAACACCACACGGTTCATATCTGCAGTTTCCCTCTCCAACAGTGAGAGACTTGACTCGTGAGCTTTAACATATTTGCTTATTTGATCCATCTTCTTGAAGATAGCTGATCTCCCTTCTATTCCATCTCCTCCTCTATAGGGTACTCCTCCAAACCATCACACCCTGCTAGGAACCCTACATCCTTTGCTGGGTCACCTCTCCATGTGACCCCTCCTCACCCTTCTTGGGCTCTGACATCTACACTAAACCACCTCACGTGGGATGCCCTCTTCTGCTACTCCGCCTCTGGCCACCTGTGCTGCCCCCCATTTCGCATTCTGTGCTGGACTGCCCTGCATGTGGGGACCCTCCTTACCCCATCTGAGCTATGACACCCTGACATAGCTGCATCCGCGTATGGCGCATTCGCATCGCACCTGGACACTGACCCTCTGCTCTGGGCTCTGCAGCTCCCGTCTCTCTCCCACTGCCAGTGTGGAAGTGAGGCAGGAGACAGACGGGCCCCCCAGGGTAAAGCAGTTGGAGATTCATTCTCTATTGACCAAAACTCCAAAATAAGAATAGCAGGGAATTAAGAGAGGAGGCTGGGCCCTGCCCGGACTACATATTTTTTTTCTCAGAGTCAGGAGACCACCCTGACCACACATGCACAGAAAAGGCTCCCTGGAGGCCAAAGAGGAGTCATGTCAAGAGATGTTCTACTAAGATGTCTTTTTGGTTGGATCCATCTTGGCTGTGAGAGGCTTGGACACACATGGGAGGATCCAGAGATATGCCAAATATGGGCTGTGAACCGGACAAATCAAAATGATTGGCCAAAGGAAATCCAGAAGAAATGCCCCATAAAAGTAATTCAAACTGCCATGAGAGCGTGACTCAGTAACTCACGGACTCTCCCTCTAGGTCTGCTTGTGTGTCTGTCCACACGTACTTGCTCTTTTTCCTTCTAATAAATACTTTGCTTGCTTCACCACTTTCCATTTTTGTGGAAATCTTTTCTGCAAAGTCGAAAGGCCAGGGCCCTTGTCACTGACCATTTGTCCAGTGGCTAGGATTTGGTGCTTTCACCACTGCAACCCAGACCCAGTCTCTGGCTGGGAACCCAAGCCCTGCTCCAAGCCGTTGCAGGCTGAGACACCTTGAGATCAGAAGCCCGCCTTGGTCTGCCCCACTTCATGGCTTTAGGATCAAATTCTTCAGGAAAGGAAGGAAACAGAAATGAAGGGGAAGGGGAATTGGGGAGAAGGAGAGCTTTCTCCTAAATTTTGCGCCCCCCCAAAAATTTAAAAATGTGTTCAGCATAATTGTTTTAGCAGCATATTATATTCAATTTAGATACTGAAGGAGGAAACAACAGGCTCCATCTTGAAAGCAGGACTCCATCTTGGGCAGACTGCGGACTTTGAGCTATGTGCCCCGTATCTATGGAAACGACATACCAACTGGCAAACCAAACCTCCAGGATGAAAGAGCCCCAAGGCTCATACCTAGACTCTCTGTTGCCTAAAAGAATACCCTAATTATCTGTGTAACTGAATACAATCATAAATTCTATTATGCTTATTGGGGTATGACCATAGACCTATTGATATTGTCCACTGTTAACTACCTAGGCTTAAGGCGTATGAATCACGGGTTAACTTTGATTGTATCTTTCTTCTCCTTTGTTCAGGCTAGTTTCAGAGAATTTGGGGAGGTGGGTTTGAGCACGTACACCTAGGGTATATAAGGTTTTCACAAAAATTGGTCGGGGTCCTTGGCTAAGAGGAGACCCTGCCTTAGGCCCGCTGGTGTAATAAACTGCACTCCACTCTCTGCATTGTCCTTCTGAGTGAGTTTGTTTCCCAGAACACATGGCTACAACAATACTTCACCCATATATTTTGACTTATAACTGAGAAACAGATATCTTTTCAGACCAGTAAGGAGAAATATCTGATTCTTTTTATCGTACTTTTCAGAAAAGAGTTTACCATGTAAGTCTTACTATGATTTCAAATAATCCTGATCAATCCATCCAGGCGGAGAAAGATTGAAGAAGTGAGTAACAATTTCAATGAGAGTGGAGGAAGATGCTGTCTTCAATGTGTGGCTCTTAATCAGAAGAGTCACTGGAACCCAGCTGGCCATCCTTCCTTCTCCCAGAGGGATCCTGGTCATACCACAGAATCTGTAGGCAGTGTCTGGGCAGGAAGGGGGTGGGGTGAGAATAGGTTGGGGTTCTGTTCCCAGGTACCCAGGGATTGGCCTTGGGGGCATTCCAATGGCACTGCCTTCCCACACACCTTACTTTTCCCTGCTTCTTGATCTTGTTCTATCTCAGAAAAACCCTTCCCCCCGAAGGCACTCCCCAGAAGTTTGGAGCCAGTTTTTAGGTCTTTTTCCCCATTTGAGATGCTTAATCTGGAGTCCTAAGAAAAAATATCAGAAGCAATGCCATTATCAACATTTCTTCCAGAGACCTTTTCTGCCAAAGTTCTCCTGGAGACTTGTGCTAGTAAGCCAGAGGATCACACTGTCTTCTCTAACACTCCTTGTTATTGTTGTTTAGTCGCTAAGTTGTGTCTGACTCTTTTGTGACCTCAAGGACTATAGCTTTCCAGGCTCCTCTGTCATGGGATTTCCCAGGCAAGAGTACTGGAGTGGGTTGCCATTTCCTTCTCCAGGGGATCTTCCCCTTGATCAGGAAAGGTTCAAACCCATGTCTCCTGCTTGGCAGGCTGATTACCACTGAGCCATCTGGGATGGCTGCAACCCTCCCTACGTTTGTAATAATCAGTAATATCAATACTGGTTTTAAAAGATGCAGAAATGATGTAGTAAATCTCACAATGAAGAATAACTGCATGGAAATGATACCTGCATGGAAAAAATGCAGGTAGAATGATAAGTAGTGACCTTGTTAATGCTTATTAGCTCCTTTTCCTTTAAGCCTACACATAACTAAAAATTGAATTCCTAACCATTTTTTTTTGGACTTCAATTAACCATTGCCATGCATCATCTCTCCCCTGAATAAGGTTATATTGGGTCCATCACCCTAAACTTGTTATAAGAGCTTACCTAATTATAGTCAATTAGTCATACAATAGTTTATTTAGTGGCTACATTTTCTACTAGACTTTAGCCTTCTTGAGGGCATGAATTTTATTAGGCTTATTTACCACTTATAACCCCAGTGCTTAGCACAGCACTTTGCCCATAGAACTTGGAAAAAATATTTGTTGAATAAATAATTTATATTTTCTGAGCTATGATATTGTTGCAGGAACCAGTACTCGAGAAAGCAAGCGCCACACTCAGAGAGTTGGAGAACTCAGGTTTACTAAGCTGGCAGGCCCAGAGGAGTTACCATTCCAAGCTTTGAGCCCCAAACAAAGGGATTACAGAGTTTTTATAGACAGATTATAGTGGGCAACACTAGCTATTAATAGGCTGGTTTAAACTAAGGGGTTTCATGCGTGTGGGAACAGCAGTCAAGATGGGGAGGGGGATGCCTGACCTTTACACGGACAGGCATGATTAAGCAGGTTTGCAGGGGCCGAGAGATTGCAAAGAGCAGGACAAGGGTGAGTGAGATAAACTCCAGTTCCTAGTATTGCAAGTCCCCACTTTCTGAGACTACGTGACCTACGGATCTAGACTTGCAAGGGGCAAGCTGAGTTACAGAGACAGAAGGAGAAGGAGAACAAGGTTATGTAAAATTTTAGCTCTTCCTCTTCAGTATTAGCTTCCCTGGTGGCTCAGAGGTTAAAGCGTCTGCCTCCAATGCGGGAGACCCGGGTTCGATCCCTGGGTCGGGAAGATCCCCTGGAGAAGGAAATGGCAATCCACTCCAGTATTCTTGCCTGGAGAATCCCATGGACAGAGAAGCCTAGTACATTATAGTCCACGGGGTCGCAAAGAACCGGACACGACTGAGCGACTTCACCTTCACCTTCACCTTCTTCATTATTACTGACTTCACATTATTTAATCCCACAACACCCAGTTTTATAGATTGGTAGACAGGCTCTGAGAAATTAAGGAACTTATGCAAGTACGCGTAGATTTTAAAGAGTTGACTCTGAATTCAAACCCACTTAGAAAAAGGATAACTTGTAGTGATTAAGAGCATGGGTTCTGTAGCCACTGCCTGTATTCAGGAATTTTACAGGCTGTCATGAGGACTGGATGAACTAATGAAGGCAAAGCATGTAGAAGAACAGAGCTTGGTACGGAATCAACAGTCAGGAAACATTAGAGATTAATATTATTTTGCTTCTTACCCTGGGTCTTTTCTGTTCTAACATGTTGCCTCCTCTCCTTAGTGAAGAGACTAGCCCACGGGCTAAACCTCCTTTCCCTTAGTATCTAAAAGACTAATCAAAATTAATATAAATTAATATATCATTTATGGACAATAATAGAAAAATAATCAAAGTCTAGAGTCTAAGCTAGAAGACGGAGGGAGCCTGGGTCCCTGAGTCACTGTGTGCAGGAAAATTGCCATCCACTAGGTGGGTACCCACCACCAATTAACTTATACATGTCTTCAGATTTGTCGGTTTATTTGTTACAGCAACTAGTAATACCCTGATTAATACATCTTTTTTGTACAAACAGTGGAGTGGGTAAACTCAACAATAGTTGCTTTGCAAAATTTATTATTCCTATCCTGTTTCTCTCTCCCATTCATTCTCTATGTGTCTATCTTTGTCTCAGTTACTTTCCTGTGGAAATCTCACTTGAACATTATTTAGATTTTGGAGGAAGTGGAGAAAGTAAACAAGAAGTCCTATATAAATTTTCGCATCCAAACAAACCCTATATTGGAGTATTGGGACTTGCATAGATTTTGTTCCAGTTATTAACTTTTTGCTATTATTCCCTGTTAGTATGAAAATTCTGCTATGAAGAAGGTGGTGGTTAGGGAAGGGTTTAAATTCCTGGATCTCCATTGGTAATATGATCATAAAAACTCACCTCTAAGCTCCACAGGAAGAGAATTGCCTATATATTCCAAAGAGGGAATTTCATTTAAAAGCTTGCTGCTTTCTGTTTCAATTAACCCCACCTATAAGAATCCTGGCTATTTGGAAAAAAAGATTATGAGATGATCCCACTTGTAGACTAACAACCCAGATTAAGACCATTGGAGTCTCAGGCTTAGTACCACAAGTGAACTACAAGAGTTTCATACTTAGCCTGAATTACATTCATAACTAGAGGAAGAAGCTGCTTTCATAAAAACAAAACAATGGCAGTAACAATAAACCCAGAAGTATCAGGCTTATTGTTGGAATGTATTATGTCAGACACTCTGAGAACCATCCTATTGCCTTCTCTTCCATTGGTCTAACTTGTTTAGGAATTAACTTGATTGATGGACATATTTCCTGACATTCACCATAGAAGTTACAAGGAATACCATGTGATTATGGTAGGTTTTTTAAATATATATTTTTATTATGATTATAAAACTAATACATTATTATTATTATTTTTAAAAATCCATAAATAGCCCCAAAATGCAACAAATACTATAAAAACATCTGTAACTTTACTACTTACTTAAAACCCTTTTGTATTTGATATCTCTCTATGTTTTTTTTTGAAATCTGTTTCTCTATTATACATTTATCATCTACATACCTACCTATCTATTCAAAATTGGAGTCACAACTTACATATGATTTTACCATATTTTCTCATTTAATATGCATGATAAGAATTTTTCCATGTCCCTGAATGGTTGTGTAATGTTTCATTATCGATATATTTGTTCTCCAAATATTTTCTGAGCTCCTACTCTGAACAAGCAAAGATTTGCTATAATTTATTTAGTCATTTCTCTATTGTTTGAACATTATTCGAACTTTTAAAAACATAAGTCAAATTATATCTGTCTGAGCCAAATATGGTTCCCCATTTGGCTAAGAGTAAAAATTTATGTTTTGAGTTCCCTGGTGGTCTAGTGGTTAGGATTTAATGCTTTCATTGCCATGGCCAAGGTTCAATCCCTAGTCTGACAACTGAGATGCTACAAGCTGTGTGGCATGGCCAAAGTTTAAAAAAAATTCTTTTTTAAATTATTTTTTTAAATTTAAATTTATTTATTTTAATTGGAGGCTAATTACTTTACAATATTGTATTGGTTCTGCCACACATCAACATGAATCTGCCACGGGCGTACATGTGTTCCTCATCCTGAACCCCTTAAGAGCTTTGATGGTCTTTGAGGCCCTTCACCATTGCTCCCAACCCTTACCTCTCTGGCTTCTATTCCTCTCCTTGCCCAGCCATACCAAACACATTGGACTCCCTGCTATCTTTCTAATTGCCAGACAGGCTGTGCTCCTGGGCCTTCGCACTAGCTATTCTCTCTGCCTGGAATGCAAGGACCCACTACCCAGATTTCTCACCTCCTTAGAATTTTTGCTCAGGCATTCTTTTCTTAGGAAGCAAACTGTTCCCTTTTGCCTTGCCTCTAGCCACTCCTTATCACTCTTGCTCTCTTTTGTCTTTTTTATTTTTCTTCAGTATCTATTATTTTCCCACATAGGATTCAGTTCAGTTCAGTCACTCAGTCGTGTCCGACTCTTTGCGACCCCATGAATTCCAGCACACCAGGCCTCCTTGTCCATCACCAACTCCCAGAGTTCACTCAAACTAGTCAGTGATGCCATCCAGCCATCTCATCCTCTGTTGTTCCTTCTCCTCTGCCCCCCGTCCCTCCCAGCATCAGAGTCTTTTCCAATGAGTCAACTCTTCGCATGAGGTGGCCAAAGTACTGGAACTTCAGCTTCAGCATCATTCCTTCCAAAGAAATCCCAGGGCTGATCTCCTTTAGAATGGACTGGTTGGATCTCCTTGCAGTCCAAGGGACTCTCAAGAGTCTTCTCCAACACCACAGTTCAAAAGCATCAATTGTTCGGCACTCAGCTTTCTTCACAGTCCAGTTCTCACACCCATACATGACTACAGGAAAAACCATAGCCTTGACTAGACGGACCTTTGTTTCCAGTCAAATTTGCAATCAATCCCTGTCTCCCACCCTCCAGACCCAGAACCAACTAGTACTATGCCTTCTTATAGATTTACCTTTTCTGGACATTTCATATGAATGGAATCGTGCAAAGTGTGGTCTTTTGTGTTTGACTTCTTTTCAGTTAGCATGAAGTTCTTCCATGTTGTAGCATGTATCAATTTTTCATTCCTTCTTATTGCTGAGTGGCTGGTGTTCATTGTGTTTAATCACTTGCCAGTTGATGGACATTTGGGCTGCTTCCATTTGGGGGCTGTTATGAATAAGGCTGCTGTGAACATTCATGTGTAAGTCTTTGTATAAGCATAGTTTCCATTTCCCTTGGGTATATACATAAGCATGGAATTGCTACATTATATGATAAGTCTGTGTCTAACTTTTTTAGAAACTGCCAACCTATTTTCACATCAGCCACACCTTTTCATGTTCCCTGTGGTTGACTTCTTCTTTTGAGCTCAATTTCTGTTGATAGGCTGTAGCTTCCTGGGGACAGCACTTCCTGCCTGTAGCTCTGGGTAACCATAATTCTCAGCATAGAGTAGTCTGTGGTTCTTAATGATGATCGCTGTGGTGGGTTGAATGGTGGCTCCAAAGATATATTCACATTATGACTCTTGGAATCTATGAATATTGCTTTATATTGTTGCAGGAAGGTGGACCTCTTCCAAGACCTGAGAGTGGGCTTTTGTCTAAAACCGGAAGTGAATTGTCCAATGAGACACATGTGCAGACAAACCAAGAGGCTTTATTGGGAAGGGGCACCCAGGTGGAGAACAGCAGAGTAAGGGAACCCAGGAGGACTGCTCTGCCACATGGCCACATGGACAGGCTACAGTCCATGGGGCTGCAAAGAGTCAAACATGACTGAGTGACTAACACTTTCACATATAAAGAACTATAAAGGCTGAAATTAAAATTTTTTCTTTATTATCCTGGAAAAACCCTATCACTAACCTAGGATCCTGTCTTGTTCTCAGGAATGATTAATTGCTGTTAGAAGAGACCCATATTTAAGGGCATGAACACCCAAGAACAGCAGTGATTTAGAAGCAACGTAAAGGGAATGCCAGCTACTCCATCTCTTTATTAGAGTGCTTGATGTATTCAGAGCACTTTGGGCTTGAGAGCCAACTTTTAGGAATAAAGGAAGGGCCCAGAGAGGGGCATAAGTAGGGCAACATCTAGCTTAAAATGTGCCATATTGGGGATCTTGGGTAAGAATGGCCTCCTGGAGAGCGACAGAGCTGGAGCTTTCTGTTCCCAGTCTATTAGTCTTTAGATGGTCACCTTTTGTTCTCTGTCCACCCCCTCCGCCCCTGATTTAAAGTTGACTAATTTTTAAGAAGCAGTGTGCCGATTAAAAATTGATGAATCACTGTAAACACAGTAGCAAGGCAACTGACTTAGAGACATGTGCTTTAGCTAGGTAATTCACGTGGGCTTCCTGAATCTTGGATGTTACTTATCTAGAAAATTAATTCACGATAAGGATTCATTTATCCTTCTGTTCATAAAACTAGTTCTGTGAACTACAAACTTAAATCTAAAGTTTAAAAGTACTTACAGTAATGGAAGTGTCTTTTAATACTCCTTTAAATGAGTAAAGCCAGAATGCTCAATTCATTCTGGAATACACTGTGGGAAAATAAGCAAATTACCTAAAACCAACCGATTTATAATTTAAACTGGAAGTTCTTTGTGTTGTGAGCTATAAGTTTAGTTTTCCTTGGATTACCTTCAAAGAGATAGGATAACATTAAAAATTCTGTAGGAAAAAAGGGTATGGTAAAGAACCCCCCTCCAGAGACTTCAATCTGTTCTAGGGGTTTGCTCCCCTAAGTGTGCTGTGTGGAATTTTATTCCTGGGAAATGCTTTAGGGCAGAAATATCTCTGATTAACTAAATGTGGGGACTGCCACAGATTAGTCCCCTCTTGAGGTATACAAGGCTCATTAGTACAATCTCTGAGTGGTGCTATCATAAAGACAACTCCCTAATTTTCTGTAGCTCTCCATCTCTTGGGCTTCCCAGGTGGCGCTAGTGGTAAGAAGAAAACCCACCTGCCAATGCAGGAGATACAGGAGACACGGGTTTGATCCCTGGGTCAGGAAGATCCCCTGTGTGTGAAATGACAACCGACTCCAGTATTTTTGTCTGGAAAATTCCATGGACAGAGGAGCCTGGCAGGCTACAGTCCATGGGGTCACAAAGAGAAACAACTGAGAGTGTGTGTGCACACGCACGCACACACACACACTCCATCTCTTAGACTTATTTGACCCCAGAATCCTGTTTTTGTGTAACTCTTATTAACATCTTGAGCAATCAGTGTTCTCCAGGACACAATTTTGGAATCCCAACCACTAGGATTATTATTATTGCTTCTGAATTATTTTATGATCTTCAGCAACCCCTAGCCTCAGTTTCTCCTTTGAACTAATAACCCCCTCACAGACATACTGTGAACCAACAGTTCCACAGAAAGGTGCCCTGAAAACCTTGGCATGCGATTTCTGTGTTGGACTAAGTTCGCTTACCGCAAAGCCACCCTGTTACTTCTCCTGTTACCCAATTCTGCCAGGACTCCCAGTAATGTCCCTCTGTGGAATGTCCGTCTTGAGTTGGCACCCACATAAAAGCAGGGACACACGGCAAAGCCAGGAAGGCTACAACTTGCTTAAATTTCAACCTGATGGTCCATTTCAAAGGTCATTCTTTTTTCTTCTAAAGGCGCAACCGCGCAGTAATTTCCTTTTGAGCATTTTTAGCCACTTACATCGAGACGAGCTGTCATGGAATAACCTGTGTTCACATCCTCCTTTCAAGGGCAGCTTAAATGTGGAGCCAGGAAGGCTGTAGCCTTAAGGCTCACCTCGGCTGGTTACTCTGAAGCTGCTTTCTCAGTCTGGTTTTGGTTTAGAAACAAGGTAGTACGTAATCCAAATAAACACGCCAGGGCAGAAGATCCAAATGACTGAAAAGCGAAACAGCTTTAAAACTCCACTTGGATCCTTAAGGTTCAGTGCTTGTGACACAAGCCAAAGATTCATTATTCAGCAGTGTGCCCCGTGGACCAGGTGCCCATGGCTGCTTTGCCTCTGCAGGGCCAGTGTTTGTTACTTCCCAAAGTGTGTTATATTTTAGGTTTAAATGCAAACTCTGAGTAAATATTCATCTTTACAACGTAAGAAAAAGATCACAGATTTGCTTTTTAGTTTTGGGATGTTTCCTGGAAGTGAGGAAAGACTAATTTGGACTTTGGGGACATTTGTCTTTGGAGTTTCTGGAAAGTATCATAAGGCTTTTCATTGAATCAAGCTTCGATGGGTGGAGATGAACTTAATTTTTATCGCAAGGCTTAAGATCTCAACTCCAGCCAGGTTTCTGCCTTCCTGTCTCCTAATAAAGATCACCAGTTAGAAGTTAGAAAAACCCAAGATTATCTTTTTGGTTAAAATAGATTATTCACAGAATTCTGAGATTCAGCTTTTCCTTGTGAGCTGTAAACTTAAAGCTGTAAATTCCTTCTCAAGCAGGAACACTTGATTGGATTGAAGCATAAAACAAGAAGTACTTGTCCCTTAATTTGTCCTCTACTTTCATTCCTGTTTTTGTGTTTGTGATATTAATACAAGGGAAATTTAGTAAATGGTCACTGACTTTGGTTTGATAGCTCCCAAGTCTTTCATTCTCAAGGCTTGAGTTCTAGAATCGAGAGAAGGAAAGACAAAGGAAGAGCTCATTTGGTCCGTGTCTAAGGAGGGACGATGCTCTAGTTTTTCTGAAACCGCCTTGTCCACGGACCTAAGGCCTCGCCCCAGGACAGGGCCAGCTTCCCGGGTGTGCGAATTGTGCGGTTGCATGCGGACCCACACACTGAGGGGTCCCAGGCTTGCTTCAGTGCCCTGTTGCCCCCATCTTGATAGTGCTAATACTTTTTTTGAACAAGGGGCCCCACATTTTCACTTTGCTTTTAGTACCTCAAATTTCACAGCTGATCTTTCCCCTGGATTATCTTTAAGGCCCTCTGCTCTCCTCTTGCTCTTTTCTCTCCCTTCCCCTGCTACCATGAGCCCAGGGAAAAGAAAGCATTAAGGGTTAATTGCTCAGTCGTGTCCAACTCTTTGCAACCCCATGGACTCTAGCCTGTCAGACTCCTCTGTCCGTGGGATTCTCCAGGCAAGAAAACTGGAGTGGGTTGCTGCCATTCCCTTCTCCAGAGACCTTCCCGACCCAGGATTGAACCCTGGGTCTCTCACATTGCATGCAGATTCTTTACTAACTGAACCACCAGAGAAGCAGTCCATGACCCCAGATTCAGCCTCAAGACCATGCTCAAGGCTGGACTCTGCAGTGTCATATCCACTGAAACAGGAAGCTGAGTATTCACCCTGCGGTGAATCAATTTTCAATGATCATCCTGTGGATTTTACAGATTATTTTGTCATTTCAGAGTAGCTCTTCTTGGTTTGGATTTTTGATACATGCCAGATAATTTCAATAGTCATTCAAGCCAAACACCATTAGGAAGATAAATGCGTTACCAAGGAACAATCCTGTAATGCTGATGCTTAATACAGAATATTTTCCATTTGAATTTTGATATTCTTAAGATAAACCAGTAAACAGGTGCTAAATCAATTTACATTTTAAGTTTACATTAGAATTTTTAAAAATCTTGCTGAATACCTGAATACTTTATGATGTCATTTCCTGTATATGGTTTCTATTTTTTTAAATCTTGAGCCATATGGAGGACATTTATTCAATATGCCTATTAAACTTTATATTTGTACCACTTGCATAAACTGCCTAAAATTATGATGATGAAACTCCTGTCTTTGGGTAGTCATTGTTTTCCTTCCTTTTCTTTTTCATTGCCTCAGGAAATTCTTCTGAAACGGCCATGTTTCTCATTTACCCAATTTAAAAATTGCTCACCTGGCGATAGCCCTTTCCTCCTTACTACTTTGGTAGAAAACTTTTCATTAAACTGTGCTTTATTGTGATGATTTGTCCCTTCGTGAAGAATACAGAAAGAAACAATCCTATCTATTGTTACTCTGTCGATATGACTGAGAGCGTTGTATATTACGTCACATTATGATCTCTTAGGAGAACCCAAAGGAGACATTGTTCTCTGCTCTCAGTTGGAGTTGGTGTAAGTGCAGGCCCATCTGGGGCTATGCTAGCATCCCAGACTGTGTCATCAGGCACACTGGACATACAAGGAGAGAAACAGTCTAGTTAATATGTGTCTTATTTTACATTCCACATATAAATGACTTCCTATGATACTTGTCTTTCTTTTTCTGACTTACTTCACTTAGGAGGATAATCTCTAGTTGCATACATGTTGCTGCAAATGGCACTATTTCATTCTTTTTTATGGCGGAGTAGTATTTCATCAAATATAGGTACCACACATATCTACAAACAAAAACAAACTCACAGACATAGAGCACAGACTTGTGGTTGCTGAGGGGGCGGGGAGGGAGGAGGGAGAGGGGTGGACTGGGAGTTTGGGGTTGGTGCTTAGTTGCTCAGTCATGTCTGACTCTCTGTGACCCCATGGACTGTAGCCCACTAGGTTCCTCTGTCCATGAGGATTCTCCAGGCAAGAATACTGGGGTGGGTTGCCTTGTCCCCGCCCAGGGATCTTCCCAACCCAGGGATGGAACCCAGGTCTCCCGCATTGCAGGCAGATTCTTTACCATCTGAGTGATCAGGGAAGCCCTTGGGGTAGGTAGTTGCAAGCTATTACATTCAGAATGGATAAAACAATGAGGCCCTAATGTGTAGCACAGGAACTATATAGGATATCCTATGATAAATGGAAAAGAATTTGTAAAAACCATAATGGAAAAGAATCTGTAAAAAGAATGTATCGCTATACGTTTTTAACTGAGGTACTTTGCTGTATTGCAGAGATTGGCAACAACATTGTAAATCAACTCTACTTCAAAATAGAAAAAAATCTGATAAAACTTTTTAGGAGGAGTACTGTATATGGTCAGAGGAAATACTTTTGCAAAGCCACTTGCAGAGGTGTTAAGAATTTCAAGGGGTGTGATCGAGTAACAGTATGCTCAATAAACTCTCCTCTGAGTAGTGTGGCTGGACGTAACTAGAGAGCTTTTGTCTGCTGGGTGGGGCACAGAATTCTACAGTCAGAGACAAATTGCCTGGGATATTGGATGAGAAGCTGAACCCTGTCAGCAACCCTTATTGAAAAACCTGTCATATATGCAGCTCCTCTGTAAATAAATGTGGAAAATTTGAAGACTATCAGCTTGAAGGTGTGCCAAAAAAGTAGCTTTCCCACACATCTACACATCTTGATCTAGTGCTAATGTGAATTCCTTACATAGTTTAACTTCCCCTGAGCAACTAGTTCGTTTTTGCATTTATGAACTTTGGCTGCAATTACCAATAATGGTTTCTTCTTTGGGGTGCTGGAGCAGAGCTTAGAGCCGAGTATATGGTCCACCTCTCTCAAGTGTGAAAAGTCCCTGTTATCTCTGTCCTAAGCTCCTCTCTCTGGGTCCATTTTATTGTCTAACTTTTTTATTTCCTTTTGCCTCATTTCTCCTAATTATTTTATCTTAACAAATGGTATACATCTTCTCAGACTGCCTTCACTCAATCCTACTTCAGCTTTTAAATTATTATTTTCATGTGTGTTAAGTAACGCTGAAGAAGCTGTTGAACGGTTTTATGAAGACCTATAAGACCTTTTAGAACTAACACACCAAAAGATGTCCTTTTCATTAGGAATGCAAAAGTAGGAAGTCAAGAAACACCTGGAGTAACAGGCAAATTTGGCCTGGAATGCGGAATGAAGCAGGCCAAAGACTAATAGAGTTTTGCCAAGAAAATGCACTGGTCATAGCAAACACCCTCTTCCAACAACACAAGAGAAGACTCTACACATGGGCATCACCAGATGGTCAACACCAAAATCAGACTGATTATATTCTTTGCAGCCAAAGATGGAGAAGCTCTATCTATATAGTCAGCAAAAACAAGACTGGGAGCTGACCGTGGCTCAGATCATGAACTCCTTATTGCCAAATTCAGACTTATATTGAAGAAAGTAGGGAAAACCACTAGACCATTAAGGTATGACCTAAGTCAAATCCATTATGATTATACAGTGGAAGTGAGAAATAGATTTAAGGGTCTAGATCTGATAGATAGAGTGCCTGATGAACTATGGAATGAGGTTCGTGACATTGTACAGGAGACAGGGATCAAGACCATCCCCATGGAAAAGAAATGCAAAAAAGCAAAATGGCTGTCTGGGGAGGCCTTACAAATAGCTGTGAAAAGAAGAGAAGTAAAAAGCAAAGGAGAAAAGGAAAGATATAAGCATCTGAATGCAGAGTTCCAAAGAATAGCAAGAAGAGATAAGAAAGCCTTCCTCAGTGATCAATGCAAAGAAATAGAGGAAAACAACAGAATGGGAAAGACTAGAGATCTCTTCAAGAAAATTAGAGATACCAAGGGAACATTTCATGCAAAGATGGGCTCGATAAAGGACAGAAATGATATGGACCTAACAGAAGCAGAAGATATTAAGAAGAGGTGGTAACAATACACAGGAGAACTGTACAAAAAAGATCTTCACTACCAAGATAATCACGATTGTGTGATCACTTATCTAGAGCCAGACATCCTGGAATGTGAAGTCAAGTGGGCGTTAGAAAGCATCACTACGAAAAAAGCTAGTGGAGGTGATGGAATTCCAGTTGAGCTATTCCAAATTCTGAAAGATGATGCTGTGAAAGTGCTTCATTCAATATGCCAGCAAATTTGGAAAACTCGGCAGTGGAAATTTGGAAAACACAGACTGGAAAACGTCCATTTTCATTCCAATGCCAAAGAAAGGCAATGCCAAAGAATGCTCAAACTACCGCACAATTGCACTCATCTCACATGCTAGTAAAGTAATGCTCAAAATTCTCCAAGCCAGACTTCAGCAATACGTGAACCGTGAACTCCCTGATGTTCAAGCTGGTTTTAGAAAAGGCAGAGGAACCAGAGATCAAATTGCCAACATCTGCTGGATCATGGAAAAAGCAAGAGAGTTCCAGAAAAACATCTATTTCTGCTTTATTGACTATGCCAAAGCCTTTGACTGTGTGGATCACAATAAACTGTGGAAAATTCTGAAAGAGATGTGAATACCAGACCACCTGACCTACCTCTCGAGAAACCTATATGCAGGTCAGGAAACAACAGTTAGAACTCAGCATGGAACAACAGACTGGTTCCAAATAGGAAAAGGAGTACGTCACAGCTGTATATTGTCACCCTGCTTATTTAACTTGGATGCAGAGTACATCATGAGAAACGCTGGGCTGGATGAAGCACAAGCTGGAATCAAGATTGTTGGAAGAAATATCAATAACCTCAGATATGCAGATGATACCACGCTGATGGCAGAAAGTGAAGAGGAGCTAAAAAGCCTCTTGATGAAAGTGAAAGAGGAGGGTGAAAAAGTTGGCTTAAAGCTCAACATTCAGAAAATGAAGATCATGGCATCTGGTCCCATCATTTCATGGCAAATAGATGGGGAAACAGTGGAAACAGTATGAGATTTTATTTTGGGGGGCTCCAAAATCATGGCAGATGGTGATTTCAGCCATGAAATTAAAAGACACTTACTCCTTGGAAGGAAAGTTATGACCAACCTAGATAGCATATTAAAAATCAGAGATATTATTTTGCCAACAAAAGTCCGTCTAGTCAAGGCTATGGTTTTTCCTGTGGTCCTGTATAGATGTGAGAGTTGGACTGTGAAGAAAGCTGAGCGCCGAAGAATTGATGCTTTTGAGCTGTGGTATTGGAGAAGACTCTTGAGAGTCCCTGGACTGCAAAGAGGTTCAACCAGTCAATCCAAAAGGAGATCAGTCCTGGGTGTTCATTGGAAGGACTGATGCTAAAGCTGAAACTCCAATACTTTGGCCTCCTCATGCAAAGAGTTGACTCATTGGAAAAGACCCTGATGCTGGGAGGGATTGAGGGAGGAGGAGAAGGGGACAACAGAGGATGAGATGGCTGGATGGCATCACCAACTCAATGGACATGAGTTTGAGTGAACTCCAGGAGATGGTGATGGACAGGGAGGCCCAGCGTGCTGCGATTCATGGGGTCACAAAGAGTCGGACACAACTGAGCAATTGAACAGAACTAAAGACACTTTAGTTGTGTCCGATTCTTAGAGAACCCTATGGTCCGTAGCCTGCCGGACTCCTTTGTCCTTGGGATTCTCCAGGCAAAACTACTGGAATAGGTTTCTGTGCCCTCCTCCAGTGGATCTTCCCAACCCAGGGATTGAACCCACGTCTCTTAGGTCTCCTGCATTGGGAGGCAGGTTCTTTACCCCTTCCTATTCCTCTTTCATTGTCTTTTTCTTCCCCCTCCTCCTCTTCTGTGGTAAGGAAGAGCTGACCTACACTGTTGTGATTCTACATAAATTGACAGTGACCAAAGGGTATATAAATCAGATACAAATTCATAATGCATATGGTGGAGGGTAAAAGGGAGGAGTGGCTCAATCAATTTGCCCAATAGTAAAGGCCACATTGTTATATAAATAAACATACATAAGTAAGCAACAAAGCATGTTAACTTTATGTAGAATCTAAAAACACAATAAAACACAAGTTAGTCATATTGTACCTCACCAAATAAAGCTATTATGTATATTGTTATTAAAAGTATTTCAATAGATAATTGCTGGGGGCCAGCATGAGGAACTCTGCCCATGGCAAAGGTCATGAGGAAGGAGGCTTGGCATACGCAAAGGCGTGATCAAGCCTCAGGAAACCCCCTGTTCCCGAGCATCTACCCCCAAAACCAGAGTCTGTTTTATGCTCTCACCTACACTCTGACTTTACGGGGGGCTCTCCCCCATAACCATTTCTCTTGGAGAAGGAGTTAAATTGCAGCTCCAGTTAAGAAAAATTCCTGGGGATGACAAGAGTGTTTCAACCTACAAACTCCTCTGAAGTTTATCTAGCCTGCCGGTACAGTTTCGTCTGGCCACAGGTGATTGTTTATAGCCTCCCAACAGTAAGAGGCACGATATGTTTTAGACTCACTAAAGGCAGATTCTTTTGGGAAATTAGAATTTATTAGTATAGTGGGTTGATTAGGAATTATATTGGTGAAGGGTTTTTCATTTGTTGTGCCAATAATTGCTACTAATTCCCTGCCCTGGGTGTGACAAGGGTGTCTCAGGTCAAATCTCTCTGCTGACAAACTAGCTTGTGTGATAGGATTATCCATACTCCTGCCAAGCACATGATTGTTTACTACCTCTCAACCATAAACAGCACAGAGAGTTTGGGGTATTTTGAAGGTCTTAATTAGCATAGGGCTTTTCTCATTGTTGAGTCAATGATTGCCGCCAGGCCTCCATAGCCTTAGGCACCTGGGAATACATTAATCAATGTTTTTGGAATATAGAAAAGGAAATATAGTAGTTTTTGATGTTAGCAATACTAGACTTTTTGAGTTAATGAATTTTCTCTTTTGTTATAGACCACTGTACTTTGTTATAAATCACTGTGTCTTTGCTATGTAAAAATGTAACATTATCACTATCTTAAGACTAAATAGATCTTAAGGGGAACATTGGTGAAGGGATTTCATTTGTTGGGCTGATGTTTGCTGCTAAAACTCCATATTTTCCCTGTCCTTATAATGAATATGGGCTTCCCTGGTGGCTCAGAGGTTAAAGCGCCTGCCTGGAATGCAGGAGACCCGGGTTCGATCCCTGGGTTGGGAAGATCCCCTGGAGAAGGAAACGGCAACCCACTCCAGTACTCTTGCCTGGAGAATCCCATGGAGGGAGGAGCCTGGTAGGCTACAGTCCATGGGGTCGCAAAGAGTCGAGCACGACTGAGGACTTCACTCACTCACTCACTATAATGAATATAATTAGCATATAAGAGAAATAAGTATTAATCTTTAAGATTAATCATGTTAATCTTGGGTTAAATAAATTCCTTTCTTGATTGTAATTCACTGCACCCTCACCCTATAGGAATGCAACTTTATATGGAGGGTGGCGCCTGGTTTAAGAAAAAACACCCTTGAAATAAGTTTTTTGGTTATTAGAAAGAAAGGGTCATAAAGTGTCAGCCGGCCTCATGGCCAGAAGATGATGTAAAACCCCTAGAACCTTTTTTTTATACATTTATGTGAAGCACCTGATTTTGACAAGGGTCAGGTCTGCTGACCCCCATGTGACTCTCTATTCATCCCCACGTGTAACAAAAGGTATATAAGCAAAACTGAAAATAAAGAAAATGGATCAGTTTCCGGAAAGACTGATTCCCCCATGTCGTTCTTTCTTGTCCTCCATAATTCTGGCTGAATTCGTATATGGAGCGTGGGTGCCCGCCACGTCTGCTTACTTGCCCTGGCTTTCAAGTCCACGCGAGAAGGTGCCCAGGGGAATATTGGAAGGGCACCTTCTGATATTCAAGTGGCGCCGGTGGCCCAGTGTAGATGGTGCAAATTCCTTGTCTTGGAATTTTATTGGTATCCCACGTAAACCGAGTTATTCAGCCTTTTTTTCTCCTCTAATATCTCCTACTATTTTCTGGCTGAATTCCCATCTGACATGTGAGTCCTCACCAAGCCTACTAATTCTGCCTAGGCTTCTAAGATCGGACTGGGGAGGCCTCAGTGCCTCCTCTCCTTCGGGTGAACGGAAAGACGCCTGTGGCCTACGTAGGTGCTGATTGGTATTCCATGTAAGCCAAGTTATTCAGCCTCTTTTCTCTGCTAATTTTCTAATCCCTTTATATCTGTAAATAAATAAGTTTTTCATAGGACGCCGACTCCGTCTCCACCTTCGAATTACCCTGGATCTACCGGGGCTGGTCCCTGGCAGATAATGAGTATCCTTCATTTATAATATACTACTAATCAACAAATTTTGGGGCCTAACCTCCTAGCTGTTTTTCCAAATGTCTTAGCAGACATTTCCACCAAGATGTCCTAAAGGCACGTTAAACTTATCTTCAAAACCAAACTCAGCATCTCTGGAAAGGCACATCCCTGCTCACTCTTGTTCCTCTTTATTCATTAGCATCACTGTCCAGGTTCCTTTCTTTTCCCAACCCTTACATCCAATCAGTCATCTAGTCCCTTGAGTAGATTTGATGTTTCTTTTGAGTCTAAGCTCTCCTCTCTGATGCTAAAGCCATTTCAGATTCTATTATCCTGAAATCTCATATGGGGGCATATGTGTACTCCAGGTGTATGTGAAGGAAATAATATATTAGAGATGCTACATATATTTTTACCTCTTCCTTTTTTAAAATTTATTTTTACTGAAACATGTTTGACTGTGTGTGTGCGCTAGTTGCTCAGTTGTATCCGACTCTGTGACCGCATGGACTGTAGCCTGCTAGGTTCCTCTGTTTATGGGATTCTCCAGGTAAGAATACTGGAGTGGGTTGAATGCCCTTGTCCAGGGGAATCTTCCTGACCCAGGGATCGAACCCAGGTCTCCTGCATTAGCAGGCAGATTCTTTACCATCTGAGCCACTGGAGAAGCTCAGCCACTGGGGAAGTACAGGGACCATAGTGTTGTGTTCATTACTGCTATGTTACAAAGTGATTCAGTTTTGCACATACATACATAAAACATTCTTTTTAAAAATATTCTTTCCCATTATGGTTTATGACAGGATATTGAATATAGTTTCCTGTGCATTACAGCAGGACTTTGTTGTTCATTCATTCTATATATAAAAGTTTACATCTGCAAATCCCAATCTCCCATTCCATCTCTCCCCCAATTCCCTTCTCCCTGGCAACCACAAGTTTGTTCTCTTTGTCCGTGATTCTGTTTCTGTTTCATAGTTAGGTTTGTGCTGTGCTTAGTTACTCAGTTGTGTCGGACTCTTTGAGACCCCATGGACTGTATGTAGCCTCGAGTCTTTGTGACCCCATGGACTGTAGCCTGCCAGGCTCCTCTGTCCATGGGATTCTTCAGGCACGAATACTGGAATGGGTTTTCTTGCCCTCCTCCAGGGGATCTTCCCAACCCAGGGATCAAATCCAGGTCTCCTGCATTGCAGGCAGAGTCTTTACTGTCTGAGCCACCATAGTTAGGCTTATTTTTGTCATATTTTAGATTCCACATATAAGTGATATCACATGGTATTTGTCTTTCTCTTTCTGACCTACTTCATTTAGTATGATAATCTCTGGTTTCATCCATCTTGCTGTGAATGGCATTATTTTGTTCTTTTTTTATGGCTGAATAGTATCCCACTATATATATGTACCATATCTTCTTTATCTGTTCATCTGTTGATGGACATTTAGGTTTTTTCCCTGTCTTGGCTATTGTGAATAGTGCTGCTATGAACATAAAATATATTTCTGACCAAAACAAATGATCCTTTCATATGTTAGACTCTGGGAGAGAAAAGTAAAAGTGCTTCAGAACAAGTTTTAAATGTTTCATTCTTCTAAGAGCTGTTTCTCCCAAGGTTTTAAAATTGTCAAATAGAATTCTTCTGTTTGTTTAAAAAACAACACCTTCTTAAGCAATAGATTTCTCTTGAAGGGTGTATGAATCTTTTTGAATTATATTTTTTTCCAGATATATGCCCAGGAATGGGATTTCTGGACCATATGGAAATTCTATTTTTAGTTTTCTGAGAAAACTCCGTATTGTTTTTCATAGTGGCTGCACCAGCTTACATTTCCACCAACAATGTAGGGTTTACCTCTTCCTTTTAACATTTCTGGCTTTTATAATGTACACAGTGGTACAGTTATACATGTAAAATAATAGTCATATATAGGACTATGAGGGGCTTCCCAGACGGCACTAGTGATAAAGAACCCCCCTGCCTAGGATAAAGAATCTCCTGCAGGAGACTTCAGAGACGTGTGTTCAGAGGAGGGCATGGCAACCCACTGCAATATTCTTGCCTGGAGAATTCATGAACAGAAGAGCCTGGTGGGCTATGATTCATGGGGTCACAAAGAGTCGGATACATATGAAGTGACTTAGCATGCACGCACGCATAGGACTATAAACTCAAAAATTACTGCGGGAGTGTGCAGTCAAAATGGTTTGGAGATGACTAACCTAGACTATTGCAGTTTGTCACCACGCCTTCAGTCCAGCTTCCTTGCAATTCTATTATTCATTATGAGTTAATACAAGTAAAGTGTTCAGAATAAACTGTCAACTATTATTATTATTATTATCCTATTCCCAAAATTAACTTTCTGCTGCCTCTTAGATACTCATAATCATGCATCTGGACTTTTATTTAGAAGTCTTTAATAAATAAGCCAGTTCTTATATTAGGATTTCCTGGATCCTGGTCTGCTTTGCCAAGTCTTTGTGAGCATAGGCTGACACTGGGCTCTGGCTAAAGCAGAAAGACTGCTGTGGTCAATCACCTCAGTAAGATGTGATCACTCTGCTTACAGCCTCTCCCTTGATCTCTTCCCCTAACACATGTCACCTCCCTAAATCACACAACTGATTATGTCAGTGTCCAGTCTAAACAAGCTTGTGAACTTTAGACTATAAAATAAGGTCCACATTCCACTGGGAGAATGAGGCGAATAATTGTTTGAAAAGTTGCTATCTAGGATTTGTAGAGTTTTGTGTTCTGTTCTATTTCTGAGAAAAGGAGAAGAGCACATTGTCAGGGCTTCAGAGGCAAGTGGCATGAATTCAAGCCCATCCCTATTATGTGTAGTCTTGGGTAAATCACTTCCTGTCTCCATGACTTGGTTTTCTTCTATGCAAAATTGTATAATGATACCTGCCTCATAGGATTGTAAGATAACACATTTCATATTCTTGGGAACCAATAGGTTCTTTGTAAATGGTAGCACTTAAAAAAAATTGAAGTATGGTTGAATTACAATGTATGGTAGTTTCTGATATATAGCAAAATAATTCTGTTATATTCTTTTTCAGACTATTTTTGCATAGTTTATTACAGATATTGAATTTAGTTCCCTGTGTTATATAGTAGGACTATTGTTTATCTGTTTAATATATGGTAGTGTGTATCTGCTAATCTCAAACTCCTAATTTATCACTCCTCCACCACCTTTCCCCCTTTGGGAAACAAATTTGTTATGTCTGTGAGTCTGTTTCTGTTTTGTAAATAAGTTCATTTGTATCATACTTTAGATTCCACATGAGTGACATAATATGGCATTTGTCTTCTCTGACTTCATATAGAATGATAATCTCCAGGTCCATCCATGTTGCTGCAGATGGCATTGTTTCACTCTTTTAATGGCTGAGTAATATTCCATCGCATACCACACGTTCCTTGTTTAAATTTTTATTTTATATTGGAGCACGCTGCTAAGTCGCTTCAGTCGTGTCCGACTCTGTGCGACCCCATAGACTGCAGCCCACCAGGCTCCCCCGTCCCTGGGATTCTCCAGGCAAGAACACTGGAGTGGGTTGCCATTTCCTTCTCCAATGCGTGAAAGTGAAAAGAGAAAGTGAAGTTGCTCAGTCATGTCCGACTCTTAGCAACCTCATGGACTGCAGCCTTCCAGGCCCCTCCGTCCCTGGGATTTTCCAGGCAAGAGTACTGGAGTGGGGTGCCATTGCCTTCTCCCATATTGGAGCATAGTTGATTAATAATGTTGTGATGGTTTCAGGTGTACCATAGAGCGATTTAGTTATGCATATACATGTATCTATTCTTTTTCAAATTGTTTTCCCATTTAGGTTATCACAAAATATTGAGCAGTGTTCCTGTGCTATACAGTAGGTCCTTGTTGGTTACTTTTTAAATTTTTATTGGAGTACAGTTGATTTTCAATGTTGTGCCTGTTTCCACTGCACAGCAAAGCAACCCAGCAGCACACATACATATTTTTTTTCCAGTTCTTTTTCCATATAGATTATAGAGTACTGAGTTCCCTGTACTGTACAGTAGGTTTCTATTATATAATAGTGTGTATATGTCCATCCCAATCTCCTAGTTTATCCTTCCCCATGTTCCCGCTTTGTTACCCTAAGTTAATTTTTTTCTACATCTCTGACTATATTTCTATTTTGTAAATAAGTTCATTTGTACAAGTTTTTTTAGATTCTCCACATAAGAAATATCATTATCTTTGTCTGATCTACTTCACTCAGTATAATGATCTCTAGATCTATCCATGTAGCTGCACACAGCACTATCTCATTCCTTTTATGGCTGAGTAATACTCCACTGTGTATCCCACATCTTCCTTATCCTTTCATCTGCTGATGGACATTTAGGTTGTCTCCATGCCTTAGGGATTATAAATAGCGCTGCTATGAATGCTAAAATGCATATATCTTTTTGAATTATGGTTTTCTCCAGATATGTGCCCAGGAGTGGGATTGTGGGATCATATGATAACTCTATTTTTAGTTTTTTAAAGAATCTCCATACGGTTTTCCGTAGTGGCTGCATCAATTTACATTCCCAGTTGGTAACACCTTCATTTGTAATATTTTCACACCATTAAAAAAGTCTTCACTAATTTAATATATTCTAGTTAGAGAAGATTTCTTGAAAGAAATGACAACAAGCTGGGAGCTGACATAAATAGTATTGCAGGTTCTGACAAGAGTGTAGTGTGGCATGGCTGAAGCAGAGACAGAACTGGGAGGGAAAGATGAGGCTGGAGAGCTAGTCCAGAGTCAGGGAAAGAATGTCTTCTCTTTTTTTATGATATGGCAAAGTTTTAACTTTTATTCAATTGCTGCTGCTGCTGCTGCTGCTAAGTCGCTTCAGTCGTGTCCGACTCTGTGCGACCCCAGAGACGGCAGCCCACTAGGCTCCTCTGTCCCTGGGATTCTCCAGGCAAGAATACTGGAGTGGGTTGCCATTTCCTTCTCCAATGCATGAAAGTGAAAGGTGAAAGTGAAGTCGCTCAGTCATACCCAACTCTTAGCGACCCCATGGACTGCAGCCTATCAGGCTCCTCCGTCCATGGGATTTTCCAGGCAAGAGTAATGGAGTGGGGTGCCATTGCCTTCTCCCTATCAATTGCAACCAACTTTATTTCCATAAACTAGCACATGCAAAGACCACTTCATACCACACTCAGAAAACTAAAGCAGCATCTTTATTTTATACATACAAACAGTATAAAATGTTTTTGTAAGAGCTGTGTTTTGTTTACAATATATTATATTGCTTCAAGCCAATGCCAACAGTTCATACATATATTCCCTATCTTATTGTGTTTACAATATATTATATCATTAAATGTCACTACCACAGTGTTATTTCTTTCTCTCTCTTTTTTAATACTGAATTCTCTGGAATCATGGTAAGGTCATGGTAAAGGTAAAATGTATTGTGAGTTTAAGGGGAATTTAAAAAATGTGACAAATGTCTAAATACATGACAAAATAAGTTGAAATGCTAAGACTTCACACTTTTAACTGCTTCATCCAAACCCTGGTGATTTATGCATTTTTGTTCCATTTATCTTCTCTAATGTTGCCCAGCCCCTCAATACCATGAATGCATTGTACTTTTGGAAATTATCTGCCAAGTACACACTGAAAAAACAAAAATTTAACCTGAACAACTGATATAACATAAAGTTGGTCCCAAAGCACTTAAACAAGAAAATCTATACCATCATGCTACAGATGTACTTAGAAAACTTAAAAGGAAGAGTAAATATCAGCTCAGTGATTTATAATGAAGCTAATAAAATTCAGGCCAGTATTCTTAACTGTAATAAACATTACTTGAACATTCAACACATGAAAGGTTAACAAAGGCTATGAACTTGGTGTAACTTAAAATGTTTCAGATGTCGGAGTTCACCAGATGTAATTGGATTCAGGTGGGTCCTGCCGCTCCTCGGCCTTTTTAACTGAAGGCGTGTGCTGCCTGAGCTGGGTGCCTGCTGGCCTCAGGGCATGCAGGAGGCTGGCTCCATACCCTGCAAAATTATTCACAGCTTAAAAGAAAGAAACTACAAAAACAAGCTCTTCAAATTCATTATTCACCATTCAAATAAAATCCATTTTCCCTTTCCAACCCAGAGTAAAGACCACAGTGACCACAAAAAGCTACCTGAATGATGAGATACTACAGGTTCAAGATCTCTTTTAAAAGAAATTCATTTTACTAACTCCATCAAATCTGGCTTCCATTGAATCTCTGATTCACTATATATTTTGGTCATGCCACGCTTGAAGCAAACTTGGGATGAATGTTATTGAATGGAAGGATTTTCTCCATCCAAGAGCTTGTAAGGATCAAGCACTGAGGTCTCATTGCAGGAGTGCTTCTGCAGAGAATGTTGTCATTGATCCTTTCATTGCCTTGCAAAACCAACCTCCATTATTATTGATCTAGTTCAATAATAACAACCCCCATTCTTCATACAGATCACATGATTAGGCATGGCTATTGCAGTTACACAAAATAGGAGTTTTATAAGACTTAAGAACTTCCATAAGTCAGACAGAGAAGAATTATTGTATGACATCCCTTGTATGTGGAATCTAAAAAGAAATGATACAAACATTTACTTACAAAAAAGAAAGAGACTCATAGACTTAGAGAATGAACTTGGTTGCAGGGAGTGAAGGAGAAGGATGGGTAGAAGGGATAGCTAGGGAGTTTGGGATGAACATGTACACACTGCTGTATTTGAAATGGACAACCAACAAGGACTGCATAACACAGGGAACTCTGCTCAGTGTTATATGGCTGCCTGGATGGAAGGTGAGTTTGGGGGAGAATGGCTACATTTATATGTGTAGCAGAGTCCCTTTGCTATTCACCTGAAACTATCACAGCATTGTTTATTAATTGGCTATATCCCAATACAAAATAAAAAGTTTTTTAAAATGGATCAATCTAAAAGAATTTAGGAAAAGAGAAGTGTTTTGAAAAAAAGTACACCAGTACACATATTAGAGAAGGGTTAGGATTTGAACTGACTCCTTCTCAGTGGGCTTTTGTGAGCTTTGGTCAAGATGGGTGTCTACTGATAGCATTTCCAGTTCATCATAAGAGGAGTGTAACACAATAATACAATGTGAGTTGTGAGTTACACAACCAAGACTTTTCTTATTACTTATGAACTTCTGAAGATGCCTGGATCACTGACTCACTTCTGCTGATTTCCTAGAACTGATCTAAGACAGCAGTTAAAAATCTGCCTCCATCTTCCTGTGCATTGGAGTCAAGTTTGGCATTTCATTTGTTCCCTGTGGTTTTTAAATGCAAGCATGCCATTAAGTAACTGCTGAGAACAGAATACTTTGTTCTTCAATGCTTTTCTTTGAATTGTCAGTATGTCGGCTAGTAGCTCATGGACTCCGCCAAGACAATGAGCCAACAATCCCTACCCTGCTGCTCACCCTGCCACCCATGAAGCCCAAACCTCCCTGGTGAGGCAGAGCCTGAGCCAGGAAGTCTGTCTCCAGTATCCTCCTCCCAACTCAGATGTCTGGGTGCCTGGGACCTCCCAATGTGTCGCCTCACTGGGAATCTGTTCCTAGCAGAACTCTGTGCCTCACAGCTTCCTTGTCATCTCCTTTTAAGCAAAATTAACCTCATTCTTTCAGCCTGATTCTCTCAGCCACTGTACAAAATGGCTGGGGGGCCTCTCCTGTAAAACATGCTTGCATGTTAATCAAGCACCAAGGCATCTTCTTGACACGCATGCCTGACTCTGAAGGCGGCAGAGATGACAAAAGCTTTCAGCAGCAAAGTCTGCAAGTGAGGGTGCTACTGGGGCTGGGAGACCTGTCAGAACTGCTCATCTAAACTGCATGCATGAGGGCCTCTCACTCGCCTTCTTGGAATGGTTAATTTTCTACAGGTCTTTTGCCTGAAGGAAGGTCCCCTTCTGCCCCATTTGGTACCATTCCATCATTCCCACCTCGGTAAAGGAGCCATTTTCCAGAGGAACTCCACTTTTTGTTAAGCTATGTCCACCTGAAGCCAATTCAACCTACCATCCAGCCAAGACAATGGTGAAAAAAAGACTCAGATCAATGGCTCGGTGTAGCCTCGGCCAGACACCAATATACTTAAAACAAACATGTAAAGCTACACATAATTGGCTTTATACATTCAGAAGAGTACAATGTGTGTTACAAAATATGTACAAAAAGTAGGAATTAGAGATTGAGATAAATAACTATACATATAAAATTTCTACATAAATGTAATAAAAGAACATAAAATATTTTTTTAATGTCTTCAAACTAATATTTTCCCTCAGCACCCCAGATGAGTATTCCACACTCACTGGGCTATACGCATCACCCTTTGGAGACCACTGATTTAGAAAAACACCTGATATGAAAGTGATCTGTTCACTTTGTGTACATTATTTTGGAAACAACTTGATAGGCACAATCTGGACTTCTATTAATCAAGGGAGCTGCATGACTGAATGAAGCCTTCCTTTGTCCACAGAAAGTAGCCAGTAGGTCCATCCTCAGCAGATAGATGAAGGATGAAACTGTAGAAATGCATTATTTATTTCCTTCACTTGCTGATTGACTGCCCCTCCCTCTTGAATCTGGGCACCATCAGGAAGGATCTTTTCTGTCTGTTCACTGGTGTTTTTCCAGTGCCTGGATTCATGCTTAGCACAGAGATGATATCAATCAAAACAGAATGACTGAATTTAGCAACTTTAACTTTCATTTTGCGTATAAAATAGACCAATGGTTTATTATCCTATAGCTAGTCTGTTTTTGGTGGTCAGTAAATGTGAAAAAAAAATACAACTCCACGTTAGCATCTCTCCTGTACTTCACAGACCTTTTCTCTCCCTCGAAAGAACCCATTTAAAGCATCCCCAAACCAACACAGTGTAAAGATTTTACATAGCAAAACTCTTCACGTTCTAAATGCTCCTTGATCAATCCTGAATGATGAGAACCGTGTAGCTACTGATCTACATTTGATTTAGAAATCTTACTTTTACTCATTTCTATCATAGTTAACATACCATATTACCAAACCAACCTGGAGTACTAATTTAACCTGGAAAATATTTGTGGTGCTATTTTACAGATGTGGTGGTATTTTACAGTGATGCTTTCTTTCCTCTACACTCTAAAGCTTAGAGAGTTCTGGTGGTATGAGGACCACTGGAGAGAGCAGGAGGAGAAGTTGGTTTTATGCAATGGAAAGCAGAGTTGAGTAATGGCTTGTCTGTCCTGGCCTTTGGAGCCAGGAAATAGACGTGCAAGAGTCTGGCTCCCCAGACAGTTCACACTCACTTTTATTGCAGTGTCTCCCATGCCAGCCTTCCTGACACTGGCATTTGTTGGGTTCGTGGCAGGTTCCGTGTGTGCCGCAGCCGGGTTTGCAGACAGCTAGAGTCAAAGGAGATAAATAGAATGTTTCCTGAGCTTTCACTGGTTAACAGAATTACGCAGCTGTCTTTCCTACAGTTCTTTCGAATGTGTTAGTTTTGGCTTCATCCCTTCATGTGTTTTTCTAAATCAGTCTCCAGCTAGAAGTCAGTTTTGGACTTTTTTGAGTCAGTCCTGGAAGTGATCTAGACTTGATGTTTCTCATTGACAAAAGACACTCAGGAGGACTTTGAAACTGCCAGGCAATGGAAGTTTATCTTCCTTAAGAAAACTCCTAATAGTTAAAAAGTTTGGTGGTGTGTGCAAATGTGTCTTTTTTTTTTTTTTTTACATGCATGGATTTCATATGTCTTTGGTCTACCTCAAGAAACATAAATGTCAGTGAAGAAAGGTTAGTTATGATGCCTTGGCAACATGCAGTAGGTACAGAAGTTAGGAAGTAAGAGAGAAGAGATCCTTGCTAGTTTAACTACCCCATAACACAGGTCGGCTGTGTGTACAGGGTACTTACGCTTTGAACAGAGGTCTCCTTGGTAACCCTTGGAGCACTTGCATTTGTTTTTACCAATGCATTTGCCTCCATTTCGACAGGGCTGTGGGCATTTGCCTGAAATAGAAGAATGCAAATAAGCAAGGAACTCTGTTCTCCTTTAAGAGGCAATTACATTTTTTCAAAGGAATTGCAAGGCTTTGAGAGGATCAAGGCTTTTAAGTGGCAGTTATTTCCACTTATTTTGGATCAACCCTGGCTTTGTTACTGTTTAAGCTTCGTTTTGGGGACAAATGGCTCATATTTTTACTTATAATTTTGGATATGAATCTTCCACAATGAGTATTGTTCAAATGCTATATTTACGTCACTTTTTTGACAATGTTTTAACTGATTCATAAAAACTTATAATTTAAGATATATTAAAATGAAGACATGGATGGCCCCCTAAGTGATCTTTCCTCTGAGTTCTGATTTTTGTATGTCACTGTTTCTGAAAGCAGGCCTATACCTGGACATGATGACTTCTGCCTTAGCCTAGGATTCTCCAGAAATCAGGACCTGCCTGCAGAGTTTATTTGGGGAAGTGATCCTTGGGGTAAGGAATAGGGGGCAGGGAGAGTCAACAGCAGAAGAGAAAAAGCCAACACAAAAGTATGTTTGTAGGTTGTTCATCACTACAGGCAACTGGGCTCTATTCTGCAGCATCTTTCTGAGGAGTCAGGCAGATGGACTGCTCCTTCAAGTTGCCTGAAGGAAGAGAGAAGGGAGCATTTATTCATCTGCACCAGTGTCCACTGACCAAAGTTCACCCCATGGAATAACTTTCTTGACTTTCTAGTCTGTGACTACATATTATATGTATAATCTGTATATATGTGCAGTTTCTCAGTCATGTCTGACTCTCAAGAGTCTTCTCCAACACCATAGTTCATCAATTCTTCAGCGCTCAGCTTTCTTTATGGTTCAATTCTCACATCCATACACAACTACTGGAAAACTATAGCTCTGACTATACAAACCTTTGCTGGCAAAGTAATATCTCTCCTTTTTATATGCTGTCTAGGTTTGTCGTAGCTTTTCTTCCAAGGAGCAAGCATCTTTTAATTTCATGGCTGCAATCACCATCTGCAGTGATTTTGGAGCCCAAGAAAATAAAGTCTCTCACTGTTTCCATTGTTTCTCAACCTATTTGCCAATGAAGTAATGGGACTATGCTATGTAATGCTATGATCTTCATTTTTTGAATGCTGAGTTTTAAAAGCCAACTTTTTCACTCTCCTCTTTCACTTTCATGAAGAGGCTCTTTAGTTCCTCTCACTTTCTGCCATAAGGGTGGTGTCATCTGCATATCTGAGGTGATTGATATTTCTCCAGGCAATCTTGATTCCAGTTTGTGCTTCCTCCAGCCCAGCGTTTCTCATGATGTACTCTGCATAGAAGTTAAATAAGCAGGGTGACAATATACAGCCTTGACATACTCCTTTCCCAATTTGGAACCAGTCTGTTGTTCCATATCTGGTTCTAAATGTTGTTTCTTGACCTACATATAGGTTTTTCAGGAGGCAGGTAAAGTGTTCTGGTATTCCTATCTCTTTCAGAATTTTCCACAGTTTGTTGTGGTTATATATTTATATTCAGTACTCGAGTCTCTGGTGGTAAGCAAGAGACATGTGGCTCAGCTCAGGTGCAATCAGACTATGTTTGTACAGAGTAGGTCATAGCAGTGATGGAGGGAAAGGGTGGCTGAGAAGGACATGAGGTGGGGCACACAAAGTCCTTGATTCCACACTTGGGCATTTTTCTGGACTGTCTCAGATCCTAATAATACTTCATGCTTTATCTCTGTGCCAAATGAGGAGTGCTGATATTTTGACAGATCTCTGCATCCCAGGATTTTAGAGCAGGATGTAGATGTGAAAATTATATTTTTCTTCTTTCTTACTTCTGAAGCCATTTATTCTCCATTTGCAATCTAGAATTTGCCAGCCTGAGACTGAATTTTTTTCTGGGTAAGCATTATGCTTGACCAACATGAAGTGAATCCCATATGAAAATCATTTTGCTAGAAACATTTTCTTTTATTTATCCAAAATGACTTTCCTAACATATAAATAATCCAACATGTACTCACTGTGGAGATTAGAGAGACAATTGAAATGTTAGTGTCTCTCAGAAAATTGAAATGCCATTAGAGCTGTAGGCTTGTCTGACACAGGGATGTTTCACATTAGGGTATTAAAACAACCTTAATACTTGAATGCCACCTTTCTATCAACCATTAAAATCCCAAAGAACCCTTTTTGCTAGGTTTGGACACAAAGAACAGCATTTACTCTTGGTCAAGATCCAACTTCAATTTAAGGAAAGGAATATCTAACTCTGAATTTCCATTTGTATCAAAGGAACATCTGATCCCATTATATGCTCAAAATTGGATACTCTGCAATGTACTGGGGATTTTCAACTAAGCAAGATGTGGGACAATAATTATATGGCAGAAAAGATAGAGGATGTATTGTGAACTAGTTGGGGGGCCCAAGGTTCCCCATACTCCATGAGATGTGAACTTAGTATCCAGAGAGAATGGAGAGAATGGCTGATAGAGAGAATCTTTTCATTGTCCCCCAGGATGTTTATGTTCCCTTGGCAAGAGGGAAGTGAGGACCCTGAGGCTCACTGCAGCCGACAAGGAAGACATTCTCTCCTGGTTATCACAGAACAGAAATCTCTTTGCAGGTGACTGTTAGAAGGCCATTCCTAGATCAATGCTTGTGGAACCAAAATATCGTGAAGGCATGACTGTTTTAAAGTTCAGAATTCTATAAATGTCTTTAATATTGACTTTCTTTTCCTAAAAATATATTGTGAAAAAATTCTTACCATTGGATAGTGGAGCTCTGAATCAACGTGAGAAATCACAGATTTTTACCCAAATGAGACTAAGCACTGCCTGAAGACAAATAGATTTGACTAATTCTAAAACATTCAAATTTTAGCTATAACCAGTGAGGACAGTTAGACAAGGTACTGACAAAATAAAGATATTAAACTTCCTCCACCCATCAGATTGTGAGGTAAATTTGTGACTATCCTTCACATAGAAAAAAGATGAAAGTGGTTTACCATAAGTGCCAACAACTGCCATCTCTGAGTCTTAGAATTTTACAAGTGATTTTTAACTGTTTTATCCAATATTCTAATTTTTTATGGCAAACATTTTATATAGATTACCTTTACAATAATAAACTCCATTAAGGTATTAAAAAACCCACTTTTGGTACAGTATAAATAATTTGGTTTTTTAAACTGAAGGTTCATTAAGGAATCTTATAAAGTTTATGAACCTTAAAGAACAAGAAAACATATGTACATATATCCAGATACTTCTAACCATTGTCTTATTTGTTAAGTGAAGTCGCTCAGTCGTGCCCAACTCTTTGTGACCCCATGGACTGTAGCCTACTAGGCTCCTCTGTCCGTGGGATTCTCCAGGCAGGAGTACTGGAGTGGGCTGCCATTTCCTTCTCCAGGAGATTTTTCCCACCCAGGGATTGAACCTGGGTCTCCCGCATTGCAGGCAGACGCTTTACCATCTGAGCCACCAGGGAAGCTCTCTTATTTGTTAACCTGCAAGTATATCTCACAATCAAGTCAGAATGAAGTCTGAAAAGCCATCAACTTTGAAAGAGGCCAAGAGAAATGATAATAGCATCAGAATGCATATTTTATCTAAAAAAAAAGAGACAATAACAAATATTGGTAAGGATATGGAGAAATTTGAACACTTGTACATTGCTGGTGGGAATGTAAAATGGTACAGCCACTTTGGAAAATAGTTTGGCAGTTCCTCAAAAAACTAAAGAGTTAACATATGGTCTAGCAATTCCACTCCTAGGTATACTCAGGAGAACTGAAAACATGTTCACACAAAAACTAGTACACAAATATTCATCACAGCACTACTATTTGTAGTAGCCCTAAAGTGGGAATAGCCCAGGTGCCCATCAGCTGATGGATGGATAAACAAAAGGTAGTTGGTAAATCCACACAGTGGAATATTATTTAGCAAGTAAAAGGAAGTAACGGTATATGTAACAATAGAGGTGAACCTTGAAAATATGCTTAGAGAAAGAAGTCAGATATGAAAGGCCATCTATTATATAATTCTATTTATATGAAATATCTAATACAGGCAAATCTAAAGAGACACAAAGTACATTAGTGGATTCCAGGGGTTTGGGGTGAGGACCATGAGGAGTGACTGCTGATGGGAATAGGGTTTCTTTGGGGAATGGTAACATGTTCTAGAAGTAGATGCTGTACAATTTTGTGAATATAATCAATATCAATTGTATGCTTTAAAAAGTGAGTTTTACGTATTGAATTATGTCTCAAGTTAAAAATAGGATATATAATTCAACTTTTTGTCTCTATTATACCATAGGCACTTTTCAATACAAGGCCCATTTTAATTTTTCCTGGTAATACGGTTCTGGTGATAGAAAAAAAAATTTCCTGAAAGGATTTGAATATAACTTGTGATGGCAATAATCAAGAGCTTTCAAAGGCTCACATTTTTGGTTCAATTAGGGGGAAAAAAAAGAATAGAAAACATTATCTCTGCCAACGGAGAGGTCATAAACCTAAGGGCATGAAAGAGCATATGTCCATGAAGAGAAAGGACCCCACGAACGAAGATTCATAAACATCAACCAATTAAGTACGCAAAGTCTGAGTGTAAGTGTGTGGAGAAAACTGAGGGGAGTTAGTTCAGAGATATCTTTATCAGGGCAGGGTAATTAACAAGAACAGAAGCCACATTCTGACAATTAAATTACACGGTCTATGAAAACTTCAGAAATATTTCATTTCAACTCTATAAAAAAAATCGTCATTTCACCTATTACTCCCTGAAGTCAAAAAATCCCCACAAATAAATTAGAGGTTGAAAGTTAAAATAGTAAGTCAGTATTACTTAATTCTGAACCCACTACAACTTCAGAAACTATGGCTAGAGCAAACACAGTGGTGTTTTATGGATATAATACAGCTGGAGGTGAAAATGCCATATTCCAGAACTTCCAGAAAAGGAGGGACATGCTCACTCACATTCCTTTTGTTTCTTCCTGAGCCAGGCTTTGGTTATCTGTTTTGTGGGTCACAGAGCAATCTAGGGTGAGGTTGGCTCATTTCTGTGTTGAGCAGAAAGCTTCAGTGACGGGAAGATAACAGGGCCAGGGCAAAGAGTTTGGTATCTTGATTCCCAAAACAATGATTATCTACCACATTCCACCCTTAAATTTGTATTTTTTTTTTAACCATAAATAAACACTTAAGAGACACGTCCTCAATCTAGATACAGAGCATTGCAGGCATACCATAAAGTTCTGTTGTGCTCCCAACACTATTCTGGTTTCTATGATCTCCTATTACTTTTGCCTGTTCTTGAACTTCATAAAAATGGAGTTGTCCAGCATGCATTTTCGTGTGTCTAACTTCTTTACTTAGCATAACATCTGTGCAATTTGTTCATGCTGTTGTGTGCTATTAGATGCTTCTGTTTTTTATTGCTGTTTACCTTACTTCCCTCCTTTTTCTTGAGTCTATCCTTTTCTCTGAGATGGATTACTAGGCTCTGACTGGTTGGGAAATGTGGCAGTGAGTGCCAGAGGGGGGTAAAAAGACTCTATGCCTGCAGATAAGTGAACAAATTCCAGCTGTCCTAAAGCTCTGGTCTACATTTCTAGTCTGAAACCATGGACTCTCCCCAAGAAACAGTGCAACATGGTGAATAGCACCAAACCAGACATAACCGAGTCAGAGAGTGTTTAACGAGTCAGCTGAGCTGATCTATGTCACTCCTCTACCCCACTGTTAGCCAAAATGGATGGCGGCTGAATCCAGTAAAAAGAAACCCCTGGCCTGAGACCTTAGACAAGCTATTCATTGTCTCAAGGCTTCAGATTCATCATCAATAAAATGAAGGGGTTAGATGGCGCTTCTAATGTTCCCCACCCCAAACAAAGACAATGCAGGTCAGTACTCACTTGTTTCACACTGTTCTCCCTCTAGTCCTGGAGGGCAGATACACTTTCCAGGGTAGAAACAGGTCCCTCCGTTAAAGCAGGTGGCTGAGCAATTTGCTGTTAGAATGAATAACAGGGTATTGCATTAGATAGACACTTAAACCTAACAACATTTCATTAAGGCTAAGCGATACTTCTTAGGCATCTGCTGCTTGCCCATTTACTTATTTAATAAAATAAGCCATATTACCCAGACAGCAGTGGTAATCAGTTGCTTGACCATTTGCAGATTCAGGCAACATAACAGGATACCACACACATGACACCGGACCCACCTCTAGGGGTTTGTTTGCCTCTTAGTGAAAAAAGGCAACAGTGAGTAAAAACAAATATCTTTTAATTGTATTATAAATATCTCTGCTCTTAAAAGGAGAAGAATGCTATAAACCCAAGAAAAATATTTAAGATGAATGAAGAATAAAAGGAGAAAACTTTCTTTGGAACAGATAAAAGGGAGAGAAGTCATAAATGTTAGGGCTGGACAAAGGAGAAAGCAACTTTTTTCCTGATTAAGAAGAACAGAGATGGATCTTATATAACAGAAATGTTTGAAAAAATAAGTTTTTATGACGTTTGCAAGAAAGAGTAATTATATTCAGGAAAGGGCAGCCTATTCCCCTTTATGAGATCCCGTAGGCAGGGAAGTGGCAGCAGCATGAGCTAGAGGGATGAAGAAAGTGGGTATATGTGATTGTGGGAGTCCAATAAACTAGATTTTCCAGCTGATAATCATACTGCTGGTAATTCATCCTAAACCCCCCCTTTTAGAGTCAGCTTCTGGAGTTTCACTGCTCACTGGCACCTAAAATAGAGGGTGGACAAAAATGAAAACGGGGGAGAGCAAGTATCTAAAAATAGACAAGTTGGCTCATTCTATAACAGAGATGAAAATAAGAACTCAGCTATTCCAGTGTTACGGCCTATTTGTTCTTGTCCTATATAAAACAGGCCAAAATTGGCCGTAGGTGAATGAAAGCTGGAATAAGCGTCCAGGAAGAAAATCAGAAAGGATTTCCAAAAGTTCTAAGTGTGTGCTTTCTTTGCGGAAATGAAATCCAACTAAAATATTCTATGAATATCATGCTTCCTAAATGATAAAGCTTTGTTAAAAATGATTATCATAAGTATCTCCTAGCTTAAGGCCATGCTGTACTTGCCTTGGCAAAATCCAGCTTCCTGTCATAGAGGGTAACAACAGCACTGGAGGACAGGATTTAGGATTTAGGAGAATCCACTTTTTGAGCTTCCTCTTTGTTACTTGCTGCTAACATTGTTGAAAGTGAAGTGTTGCTCATTGCTGTCTGACTTTGCAACCGCGTAGGCTGTAGCTCACCAGCCTCCTCTGTCATGGAATTCTCCAGCAAGAATATTGGAGAGGGTAGCCATTCCCATCCTTCTCTAGGGTATCTTCCCCACCCAGGGATCGAACCCAGGTCTCCTCATTGCAGGCAATTACCATCTGAGCCACTGAAGCTAATGTTAGGGCTGGATCTTTATTATTATTATTATTATTATTATGGAATGTTTCACACATTTGCCTGTCATCCTTACACAGAGGCCATGCTAATCTCTGTACTGTTCCAATTTTATCATGTGTATTGCCAAAGTGAGCAGAGGACAGTTGTTTTTGTGAGCATGTCCTATCTCCCCACTTGCCCCTGTTTCTCCTGGGGATAACAGGAGATGAGAAAATATCAGGATCTGTGTCCACTTGGCCTCTCGCTGGACACTATCCTTACTAACATGTAGAATGCAATGAACCTGGGCGTTTAATCAAAAGTTGCAGAATGTGACAAACATTACAAATGTGACAAAGCCTGAATCTGGCCACACCCTTAATGATTGCATAATACTGGAGCTTCTCTCCACCTCTGTGCGATGATCCTTGACTAAGAAAATGAGCCAGAGACACCAAAGGACTTTCACTGGGGCTGAAGGTTTGCTGGGCCAGTATTCAACCACTCAGCTGTTAACGTTTACAACAGATGTCCCAAGAGACAACGAAAGTTAATCTTTAGTGTTTCTTTGAATCTGTAGTGCTAAGGTCTAGTTCTATGCCAGTGACTAAACCATTTTTCAGAAGCTCTATACTCCCTCCTGGATAACAAATGCATCTTTTGGTTGAGATAGTAAAAAACATTATTTCTTTTAATGTTCCCAGATCTCCAGTGAGACCAAGTGGAATTTCAACAGACTTTCCAAAAGAATAAGAAAAAGTTACCGGAGTCTAACAAGAAGGAAAATCTTTCATCTGAAAGGTAAAATATTACAAATGTAAAAGGAACTGGAATACACATAGATATTCTCCTTCACAGGACCATGCAGTCTTGAGACACCCTGGCATAAAAAAGACATTATAGTTGACAATCAGTCACTGTGCATCTACATCAATAATAAGCCTCACAAATGGTCTTTTAAAATCTGATAATACATTTGTTCTTTATCCAAATTTCTGAAGGATTGGCTCTATTGCCTAATAAATTTGAGATAATATGAATTTAATTCTCCTACTAGAATTAAATTCTGCCCAATTCTGAAGTAGCAGAAGGACTGAATGCTAAATTTAGACAAATGAAAAGAAGCTGCACAAAAAAGAATTTTTTACTCACTGGCTATTATTATCAGTGTCATTAGTGATTAATCTTTATGAATATAAAATTTTAAAGTTGTTTTCATTCCAAGGCTATAGTTTTTAAAGACCACCTACAAATAAAAGGTAGAGATGTGAACATGTGCTCTCAGTTAGCTTAGAAATGGGGGAACCAAGGGTCAATGGCTTAATTTCTATTTTCAGTTGGGAAAGCATGGCCCACAGAGACTGGTTTCTCTACTCAGAGTCACTTGTAGAGGAACCGGGTTCTGAAGCAGGTAGCCTGCGTGGCAACATGGTACAGTGGAGGCTGTGAATTTGGGTCAAGCTACTCCAGGTCTATAAATGTTATTTTGCTTATCTGTGACTATGATGAATAATTATTTACATATCTCAAAATACTGTTAGAACTAAAGTCAGGTAATTGTATGAAGGTACTTTGCATATCACAAAATAACAGACAACCATAAATGATTATTCTGACTTATGCTAAGGGCTCTTTCCATTAGCTTTTCTTTCATTTTAAAAAAGCTGCTCATTTCAATCTTAATTGGTACTATTTGTATTATCACTAAAGAGACACTTCTCAAAAATAGGCACATCATTTTATTTTGGCCAATCCAGTATTTATTTGAGAAAATAGTGCCTTACTCATGCAATTGGCTTCTCTAGTGGCTCAGTGGTAAAGAACCCAGCTGCCAATGAAGGAGATGTGAGTCAGTCCGTGGGCTGGGAAGATCCCCTGGAGGAGGAAATGGCAACCCGCTCCAATATTCTCGCCTGGAGAGTCTCATGGACAGAGGAGCCTGGCGGGTACAGTCCATGGGGTTGCGAAAGAGTCGGACACAACTGAGCAACCAAACAACAACAACAACTCACACAATTAGCATTTTTGACTAAAGGACAATTTCATTAAATACATACACTTTAAGGATGTTAATTTTTTTCCATCATACACTTTATGGATGTTAATTTTTTTTCCATAAAAGATGTGAACCAGGCAAAGTAGATAGGTGTCTTGCAAGACTATGAATCACACCATTCTACTCTAGAGCCATGTTTGAATCTACTTTCTGAAAGCAAGATCTGGCTATGCTACTGCTTCATAGGGAGGAGGGACTCGAGCTCTCAGGGATGTGATCTGTGAGCAGAGAATTAAATGGGTGATCAGTGAACTTCTAGGTCAGGCAATTTGGAAGAGACTGTTTTAGAAGCTCACCCATAAAACTGATTTGGGACATACGAAAACAGCAATGGGCCAGGAGTAGCTAACTGTCCATGAAACTTCATGCTCCCCTCCCATAAAGGGAGATAGCTGTCCAACCAGGAATGACATTTCTCCTGCTTGCATCCAGGTAAGTAATGAGGCTAATTCCTATCCATGGAATGTGTGTTGCAAGTTTTTTGGGTCACTTCTGGACGTTTTTTGTTTTTTTAAGCAGTGCCTATTCCAATCTTTGTTTGTTTATTGGCTGGAACCAGAGAGCTCCTAAGCTGTCAGCAGGATCATCAGTGCCTGGGCCCCCAGTCACTGTATGGAGAACTGCCTTGCCCACTGACCAGGTTCCTGCACTGGAGCATTCTGTGAGTGAACGTAAACTTGTACTGGGTTAAGCGACACTAAAATTTATGGTTAATGTTAAAGCAACCAGCGAAGTGATACACCCTATTTATAAATCAGTTATGAAGAGTGATGATATAGTAAATATACTTCTTTTAACTGAAACAAATATATTACCATATGTAAAACAGATAGCTAGTGGAAGTTGCTTTTAACACAGGGAGGTCAAACCAGTGCCGTATGATGGCCTACAGGAGTGGGAAGGAAATTCAAGGGGAGGGGACAGAAACCAACACAACATTATAAGGCAATTATCCTCCAGTTTTTAAAAAAAAAAGTAAAAAGAACCTTGTTCTTAGGAAGTTACCTTTATCGCAATTGACTCCATAGAATCCAGGTGGACAGATGCAGAAACCAGGAGTAACACATAGCCCGCCATTCATGCATCGTGGTGAGCAAAGGACTAATGGGAAGAGAGAATTCTAATTACAGCCAATAGGGTTTTAGAAACAGGACCATTTTGGAAATGTCAATAATATAACAGGTCTACATTTTCAAGCTTTGGGGTTGACTCTAAAGTGGTTGCTCTGTAAAGATAGAAGTTTGCTTTATTAAAATTATTTTTGTGCAGTAAATAAGGTTATATTTTTAAACAATTTCATAGAAGAGAGTTTTGGAATTGCTCCACTTGAATGGCTGATTAAAATTTTCCCAGAATCATTATTTTAAGTAAGATGTGGCCTTCTTAAGAAGTAACGTTTTCTGCCTTATTTCCTCAATTTTTCAATTTCAGTCTATCTTCTGTAAGTATCTTTTTCTGCCTTATTTCCTCAATCTTACAATTTCAAAGTCAGTCCAGATGGAGCTCAGGACAAGATGGCGAAATAGAAGGACCTTGAGATCACTTCCTCTCATGAGAAGACCAAAATCACAACTGCTAAACTAATCATCGATTTAAAAAAGACTGGAACCTACCAAAAAAGATATTCTACATGCACAGACATAAAGAACAAACCACAACAAGACAGCAGGAGGGGCACACTCTCTACACAATCAAATCCTATATCCCCTGGGTGTGTGACCCGCAAACTGACAACAGTTGCAGAAGCTCTCCCACAGGAGTGAGAGCTCTGAGTCCCACATCAGCCTCCCCAGTCTGGGGGTCTGGCATCAGAAGGAGGCTAGACTTGAGTGCAGGAGCTCCACTGGACTGTGGGAAGCAGAGACTCCACTCTTGGAAGGCATACCTGGGTATTGTGTTACCAAGACCCAGGGCAAAAGTAGTGTCTTTACAGGACATGGGCTAGACCCACCTAGTCTTGGAGGTCTCCAGGAGAGGTGGGGGGAAGCTGTGGCTCACTCTGGGGACAAGGACACTGGTCAGAAGATTCAGGGAATTTTCACTGGCATGAGCTCTTTTGGAGGCCAGGCCAACATTTTGGCACCAAGACCTGAACCCACCCAACAGCCTATAGGCTCCAGTGCTTGTACACCTCAGGCCAAACAATAAACAGGGTAAGAACACAGCCTACTCATCAGCAGACAGGCTGCCTAAAGATTTCGTGCGCCCATAGCCACCTCATCTTGTTCAGTCACTAAGCCATGTCTGACTCTTTGCGACTCCATGGACTGCAGCACAGCAGGCTTCCCTGTCCTTCACAATTGTTTAAACTCATGTCTCTGTCTCAATGATGCCATCCAACCATCTCATCCTCTGTTGCCCCCTTCTCCTCTTGCCCTCAATCTTTCCTAGCATCAGCCACCACTAGAGACACCCCTTGACATGGCCCTCCCCACCAGAGGGCCAACACCCAGCTTCACTCACAAGGCCGCTCCCAACAGGAAGCCTACACAAGCCTCTAGTCCAGCCTCACCCAGTGAGGGGCAGATACCAGAGGCAAGAAAATCACAACCCCTCAGTCTGAGGACCTTGCCCACCCACAACAGGCCAGACCCTACCCTGGGACCAACTGGGCCCCAGACCTGCAACTAGCAGGCCAACACAAGCTTTGGGACACCATGGAAACAATCCCACTTACCATCACATCAAAAAGAATAAAATACCTAAGAAGAAACCTATCTGAGAAGACAAAAGATCTATACTCCAAAAAACTGTAAGGCACTGATAAAAAAAATTGAAGATGATACAATGAGATGGAAAGATACACCATCTTCTCAGATTGGAAGAATCAATATTGTTAAAATGACCATACTACCCAAGGAAGTCTACAAATTCACTATTCAGTTCAGTTCAGTCACTCAGTCATGTCTGACTCTTTGCAACCCCATGAATCACAGCACACCAAGCCTCCCTGTCCATCAGCAACTCCCAGAGTTTACCCAAACTCATGTCCTCCATTGAATTGGTGATGCCATCCAGCCATCTCATCCTCTGTCGTCCCCTTCTCCTGCCCTCAATCCCTCCCAGCATCAGAGTCTTTTCCAATGAGTCAACTCTTCACATGAGGTGGCCCAAGTATTGGAGTTTCAGCTTTAGCATCAGTCCTTCCAATGAACACCCAGGACTGAGCTCCTTTAGGATGGACTGGTTGGATCTCCTTGCAGTCCAAGGACTCTCAAGAGTCTTCTCCAACACCACAGCTCAAAAGCATTAATCCTCAGCACTCAGCTTTCTTCACAGTCCAACTCTCACATCCATACATGACCACAGGAAAAACCATAGCCTTGACTAGACAGACCTTTGTTGACAAAGTAATGTCTCTGCTTTTTAATATGCTATCTAGGTTGGT
>SJXQ01006911.1:259406-434071 GCA_006408695.1 Aepyceros melampus | reverse complement strand
TACTGCGATTCATGGGGTCGCAGAGTCGGACACGACTGAGCGACTGACCTGACCTGACCTGGATATGAACAGGGCTTCTATGCATGATGCTTGCTTTTGCTCAACCTACCTCCATTGTCTGGCACTCACCACTCTAACAAGCGATTAAATTAATGTGCAAGAATTAACTATACATCTGTAGGGCTCTGGAGGTCTAGCAGTGGAATCTATCAAGAAGCTTCACTTCTATCCTGTTCAGCCTACATTGGCTTGGCATGGACTTTGTACAGACTTGGTTTTCAAATTCATCTCTTTCAGTTATTAATTTTGTGATTTGAGCAATTTACTTTTTGTAATTCAATTTCCTCATCTAAAATAACGTTTATTCTGCAGGGTCGATGTGCAGAGCAGAGATAATATGTTTCTGGCTTGTAGAAAGTCCTAGGTAAATGGTCACCCTTGAAAATGTCAGTTTCCTGTGAGAATGAGAATGCTGAAGCAAAAAGCTGCTTTACTTTCCTTTATTGCTTTACTATCCTGTGGACAGCCAGAGGAACCTCAATTTATCCTTTATCTATCACCTTTTCTTGTTTTCAAGTATAAATGCTTATCTGATACTTAAGGGAATAACTCCCTAATTACCTGAGTGCCTAAAGCCCAGGTGCATTGGGATTCTGAAAGCAAAGGATGCTGACTTACCTGTGATCAGTAAGGTAGTCACACTCTGTTCTACCAGTGTAGATTCATTTGCTTCCAACAAAGAGGATCCTGTGCAAACATGCATTCTGGGCTGTGAATGTTGCTGTGGCTTCTTTCTAGCCCCTGGATAGAATAGATTCAGATTGTACCATTTCTACAGCCTGATCAGCCTTCTGTTTGGGGGTGAGATGGAGGTGAGACACAGAGGCAGATGGTGATCTCAAGGGTGCCGTGAAATGTTCTCCATTGTCACATTGAAACGACTCTACATTCTCTTTCATTATTTTCAAAAGGGAAATCATGCCTTTCCTTTCATGATTGTTGTGATTTAATCACTCAGTCAGTCTAACTCTTTGTGACCCCATGGATTGCAGCATGCCAGGATATCCTGTCCTTCACTATCTCCTGGAGTTTGCTCAAACTTATGTCCATTGAGTTGATGATGTCATCCAACCATCTCACCCTGTGCTGCCCCCTGCTTCTCCTGCCCTCAAACTTTCCCAGCATCAGAGTCTTTTCTCATGTGTCGACTCTTCTTATCAGGTGGCCAAAGTATTGGAGCTTTAGCTTCAGCATCCCTCTAAACTTCCATGGTTCAGTTCAGTTCAGTCACTCAGCTGTGTCCAACTCTTCGAGACCCCAGGGAATACAGCAGGCCAGGCCTCCCTGAACATGACCAACTCCTGGAGTTTACTCAAACTCAACTCCATTGAGTCAGTGATGCCATCCAACCATCTCATCCTCTGTCATCCCCTTCTCCTGCTTTCAATCTTTCCCAGCATCAGAGTCTTTTCAAATGAGTCAGCTCTTTGCATCAGGTGGCTGAAGTATTGGCGTTTCAACTTCAATATCAGTCCTTCCAATGAACACTCAAGACTGATCTCCTTCAGAATGGATTGATTGGATATCCTTGCAGTCCAAGGAACTCTCGAGAGTCTTCTCCAACACCACAGTTCAAAAGCATCAATTCTTCAGTGCTCAGCTTTCTTTACAGTCCAACTCTCACATCCACACATGACCACTGGAAAAACCATAGTCTTGACTAAATGGACCTTTCTTGACAAAGTAATCTCTCTGCTTTTTAATATGCTATCTAGGTTGGTCATAACTTTCCTTCCAAAGGGTAAGCGTCTTTTAATTTCATGGCTGCAGTCACCATCTGCAGTGATTTTGGAGCCCCCCAAAATAAAGTCAGCCACTGTTTCCCATCTATTTTCCATGAAGTGATGGGACCGGATGCCATGATCTTACTTTTCTGAGCGTTGAGCTTTAAGCCAACTTTTTCACTCTCCTCTTTCACTTTCATCAAGAGGCTCTTTAGTTTCTCTTCACTTTCTGCCATAAGGGTGGTATCATCTGCATACCTGGGTTTTCAAATTTTCTACTGGCAATCTTATTCCAGCTTGTGCTTCCTCCAGTCCAGCGTTTCTCATGATGTAGTCTGCATATAAGTTAAATAAGCAGGGTGACAATATACAGCCTTGACATACTCCTTTTCCTATTAGAACCAGTCTGTTGTTTCATGTCCAGTTCTAACTGTTGTTTCCTGATCTGCATACAGATTTCTCAAGAGGCAGGTCAGGTGGTCTGGTATTCCCATCTCTTTCAGAATTTTCCACAGTTTATTGTGATCCACACAGTCAAAGGCTTTGGCATAGTCAATAAAACAGAAATAGATATTTTCCTGGAACTCTTGTTTTTTCGATGATCCAGTGGATGTTGGCAATTTGATCTTTGGTTCCTCTGCCTTTTCTAAAACCAGCTTGAACATCTGGAAGTTCACGGTTCACGTATTGCTGAAGACTGGCTTGGTGAATTTTGAGCATTAGTTTACTAGCATGTGAGATGAGTGCAATTGTGTGGTCGTTTGAGTATTCTTTGGCATTGCCTTTCTTTGGGATTGGAATGAAAACAGATCTTTTCCAGTCCTGTGGCCACTGCTGAGCTTTCCAAATTTGCTGACATATAGAGTACAGCACTTTCACAGCATCATCTTTCAAGATTTGAAACAGCTCAAGTGGAATTCCATCACCTCCACTAGCTTTGCTTCCTAAGGCCCACTTGACTTCCCATTCCAGGATGTCTGGCTCTAGGTGAGTGATCACACCATCATGATTATCTGGGTTGTGAAGATCTTTTTTGTATAGTTCTTCCATGTATTCTTGCCACCTCTTCTTAATATCTTCTGCTTCTGTTAGGTCCATACCATTTCGGTCCTTTATTTAGCTCATCTTTGCATGAAATGTTCCCCTGGTATCTCTAGTTATGTTGAAAAGATCTCTAGCCTTTCCCATTCTATTGTTTTCCCTCTATTTCCTTGCCCTGATCACTGAGGAAGTCTTTCTTATCTCTCCTTGCTATTCTTTGGATCTCTGCATTCAGGTGGGTTATCTTTCTTTTTCTCCTTTGCTTTTTGCTTTTCTTCTTTTCACAGCCATTTGTAAGGCCTCAGACAGCCATTTTGCTTTTTTGCATTTTTTTTTTCTTGAGGATGGTCTTGATCCCTGTCTCCTGTACAATGTCACAAACCTCTGTTCATAGTTCATCAGGCACTCTATCAGACCTAGTCCCTTAAATCCATTTCTCACTTCCATGAGCAATATTGCATAGGAACCTGAAATGTTAGGTCCATGAATCAAGGCAAATTGGAAGTGATCAAAGCTTTCATGGTTAGAGGGATGCAAATGTTTCCAGCCAGTAGAGAATTTAGCCCCATCACATCTTGTTCCTGTTATGCCCATTGTTCTTCTATGGACCTAAATTGTACTTAGAAGGCATGTCTTTTACCACCGTTGGCCACATTCCTTCTGGTGCAGATCATCTTATATAGTTTCTTATTTTGTAATTTTACTCCATTCTCCAAATGAACACTTATTAAACACCCAGTACACCTGTCATTGCATTAGGTACATTACATATCTGATGTTATTTATTCCCCACCACAATCCTCTTGGAGCTACTTTTTTATGCACGAAAAATATTCACTATAAGGTTCACTGTGAGGTTTTGAGAAACATAGCCAACACTATACCAGGAGAGAAAGAAAAAGCTGTGGTTTAAAGCCAGGTGTGTGAGATTTCAAAGCCCATGTTCTTTACCTGACATAGTGATGCTATTTGCTTTGAGGAAAATATGAGATTCTCTGCATGTTTGCTCCTCTGATCTAACAATATAATAATTTGCACTTTTGAAAACTGGCTAAGTGACCAAAATATCTCAAAATATAATCTTTACATGTTGTATGCTTTTTAAGGCAAAGCATTGGAGTAACTGACTTGACTGTATATCCAGGTTATATTTTTAAAATTTATCGATATCTGTGAAGAGGTTGGAAACATAGCTTTAAGAAAGAGATCTCAGAAGCATAGTGCAGGGCCAAGTGTTAAGACTTGGAAGTAGATATGTGGCCATCCAGTCTTTAGCCGTTTGACCATAATCAGGGTGCTTGATCCATCTAAGCCACACGTTCTTCATATACAAAATGGGGACATTGGCGAATATCTCACATGGTTATTAAAAGAATTAGGCAAGGTATGAAATGTAATGTCATAGAAGCTGACATCTTGAGACATGAATTAAATGACAAATTTTATTAAGGCCATTGGCATCCTGTTACTGATACAGTAGCTTAAACATGTGTGACCTTTATAGATAAGTAATATTCAAATTACTTTTAGGAGAAGCTCTATACAGTCAGCATAAACAAGACCAGGAGCTGACTGTGGCTCAGATCATGAACTCCTTATTGCCAAATTAAGACTGAATTTGAAGAAAGTGTGGAAAACCACTAGACCATTCAGGTATGACCTACATCAAATCCTTTATGACTATACAGTGGAAGTGAGAAATAGATTTAAGGGACTAGATCTGATAGAGTACCTGATGAACTATGGATGGAGGTTCATGACATTGTACAGGAGACAGGAATAAAGACAATCCTCAAGAAAAAGAAATGCAAAAAAGTAAAATGGCTGTCTGAGGAGGCCTTACAAATAGCTGTGAAAAGAAGATAAGCAAAAAGCAAAGGAAAAAAGGAAAGATATACCCATATGAATGCAGAGTTTCAAAGAACCTCAAGGAGAGATAAATAGAGAGAGATAAGTAGAAAATTTGAAAACCCCAGGTATTCAGATGATACCACCCTTATGGCAGAAAGTGAAGAGAAACTAAAGAGCCTCTTGATGAAAGTGAAAGAGGAGAGTGAAAAAGTTGGCTTAAAGCTCAACACTCAGAAAAGTAAGATCATGGCATCCGGTCCCATCACTTCATGGGAAATAGATGAGGAAACATTGGGAACAGTGGCAGATTTAATTTTTGGGGGGCTCCAAAATCATTGAAGATCATGATTGCAACCATGAAATTAAAAGATGCTTACTCCTTGGAAGAAAGGTTATGACCAGCCTAGGCAGCATATTAAAAAGCAGAGACATTATTTGTCAACAAAGGTCCATCTAGTCAAGTATATTGTTTGTCCAGTAGTCATGTATGGATGTGAGAGTTGGACTATAAAGAAATCTGAGCACTGAAGAATTGATGCTTTTGAACTGTGGTGTTGGAGAAGACTCTAGAGAGTCTCTTGGACTGCAAGGAGATCCAACTAGTCCATCCTAAATGAGATTAGTCCTGGGTGTTCATTAGAAGGACTGATGTTGAAGCTGCAACTGCAATACTTTGGCCACCTGATGCAAAGAGCTGACTCATTTGAAAAGACCCTGATGTTGGGAAAGATTGAGGGCAGGAGGAGAAGGGGACAACAGAAGATGAGAATGTTGGATGGCATCACTGACTCAATGGACATGGGTTTGGGTGGACTCTGGGAGTTGGTGATGGACAGGGAGGCCTGGCATGCTGTGGTTCATGGGGTCACAGAGTCGGGCACTACTGAGCAACTGAACTGAATAGTCAAATACTGTCCAAAATTTGCCATTTCCCACAGCACTGTGTTTTGTCTACCACTATATTCTCAGCCCTTAGCACAATACCCAGCCTGTGGTGAGTACTGAGTAAATATCAGTTACATTTAGTTGAGGATAAAGCAGTAATTTAAGCAATCTAGGTTTATAACCCAAGATTTTATGAAGCTGACATCAATTTTGAATGTATAAAAGAAAAATTAGGGACTAGAAAATTTGTAAGGTTCTTACAATTGGTAAAAGCAATTCCCCTTCCTTTGATTAATGTATTTAATAGCAAGGGAAATATGATGACTTTTCAAGAGTGAATTTGAGGTCATCAACTACATTAATATAAAAAAAATCTACCATCTGATGGATGGATAGTGGAATATGGATAATATATGTTGCTGAAAGCAATGATCCAAAATGCTGAAGAGGGCTGTTCAGATTCATTAACCCTCTCTAATGACATGGAGAGAATGAGTTCCTTGGTCACATCTCTGAACACAGTACAGACCATGCTTGCCAGATAGAGAGTTCTGAACTGGGGTTTTGGTGAGCAAGAATTAGTCTATCATATTTTCAAAATTATTGTCCTCCAATTATGCTTTGTGCTCCAAGATTTTATCCTTAATTGTGCTCCACAATGTCCTTATCTGTTGTTATTGTTTAGTGGCTAAGTTGTATCTGACTCTTTTGAGACACTATGGGCTGTAGCCCGCCACGCTCCTCTTTCCATGGGATTTCCAGGCAAGAATACTGGAGTGAGTTGTCATGTCCTTTTCCAGGGGATCTTCTTGACCCAGGGATTGAAACTACATCTCCTGTATTGCAAGATTCTTTACCACCGAGCCAACAGAGAAGCCCCTGGCCCTATATATACATATAAAATTTTCCTTATTATATGATATGTTCTTTGAGATCAACAATTTTATGTATTCTTCAGACTTTTAGTGGAGTCATAATGAAACTAAAAACACGTTAAAATGTGTATAATCTCTCCCAGACTGTAGAATTTTTCTGAGGTTTTGAAGGGCCTGAAATATTTAACAGTGAGCCCAGTGCCTGGCAGTTCAGTGAATAAATAATGTTGTTATTATTATTATTATTGCAATTATTAGTGTGCTAACTAGATATTGAAGGTTTGACCCCTTCAGTAAGTCATCCTTCTTAAAGATCTTAATGGCAGAGCAGAAATTAAGCATAAAATGAGGGTAATCACTGAGCATTATCTACAGTAATGATGTGCTCAGATTTTCTCTACTCCCAAGTACTTAAGCCCTGGTGCTGTCTCAGCTTTAAATAAATTTAGAAATTAACAGCCCTCTATTTGCTTCCTCCCAAAGGCAGTTTTTCCTTTCTGATTTGAACTGCTGAAATATTTGGGCCTTCCTACATTATTTTTTGACAAGGAGGATGTTTTCTAGTGAATGAAGTTTCTGTTAAAACAGAAGGGTAATTGCCACTCCCTCATTGTACTCAAACCGCTTGTGTACACAAAATGAGACTGAAATGATTATCTTCTGACCAGGAGATGGTCCCTGGAATCTAAGCTTACTGGATTGTCTTCAGTTCAGTTCATCGCTCAGTTGTGTCCGACTTTTTGTGACCCCATGAATCGCAGCATGCCAGGCCTCCCTGTCCATCACCATTTCCTGGAGTTCACTCAGACTCACATCCATCAAGTCAGTGATGCCATTCAGCCATCTCATCCTCTGTCGTCCCCTTCTCCTCCTGCCCCCAACCCCTCCCAGCATCAGAGTCTTTTCTAATGAGTCAGCTCTTCGCATGAGGTGGCCAAAGTACTGGAGTTTCAGCTTTAGCATCATTCCTTCCAAACACCCAGGGCTGATCTCCTTCAGAATGGACTGGTTGGATCTCCTTGCAGTCCAAGGGACTCTCAGGAGTCTTCTCCAGCACCACAGTTCAAAAGCATCAATCCTTCGACGCTCAGCCTTCTTCACAGTCCAACTCTCACATCCATATGTGAACACAGGAAAAACCATAGCCTTGACTAGATGGACCTTTGTTGGCAAAGCAATGTCTCTGCTTTTCAATATGCTATCTAGGTTGGTCGTAATTTTCTTACCTTCATATATTTGAAGTGTAAGCCTGTGCCTAAAGCACTTTGCCATGAAAAGCAACATATTTAGTATCAGCATTCTTGTAACTCATTTTCATTAAACTTTGTTGCTGTCTAGTTACTACGCTGTGTCCAACTATTTTAGGACACCATGGACTATAGCCTGTGAGGCTCCTCTGTCCATAGAATTTTCCAGGCAAGAATACTCCAGTGGGTTGCCGTTTCCTACTCCAAGGAATCTTCCCAACTCTGGGATGGAACCTGCGTCTCCTGCATTGGTGGGCGGATTCTTTACCACTGAGTCATCAGGGAAGTCCTAATTAAATTTTATCTCAACTCTACTAGAGAATGTGGCAAGGGAATTTTGTGACCTTGTTTTATTTTAAAATCTACATATTTAAGCCCTTTGAAGAAACTGGTTAAAAGAGAAGAACCTCAATAGGAGAGATATAAAAACAGACCTGCAAACAGATCATTTTGTTGGTAAAATATACACAGAGAAAATAAAAAAATATGGAAATACAGAAAGAGGACGCCTTTTCTTCTATTACGTTTCCTCAGTTTATAATAACTTGGTGCTCAAGTTACACCAAGGATTTGGGAAAATTTATTTGCCATGTAGGTTCTATCCATCACAAAGTGTTTATTCCTTTCTTGCAGTAGTTTTTCGATACCATGGCAACAGAGTGTCATTCTCTAGCCCAGACTCTCACAGGAGAATGCATTGCTCTTTTAATACAATGAAATTCTGTTTAGGGACTGGCCCCGTCTCAGGAAAACCAATCCATGTTTCACCCAGGCAGTCTCTGTTACAGCAGAACGCTCAGCGAACACTCTCCCACCTCTTTTGCTAGCATATGCCTGGAGAGTAAGGACATTTTCAACTAACTCTTCCCTGGAGCGAGTATCTGTAAATGGAAAGGAGAAAGAAGTAAAAGACATATTGAATTTAGAATAGGGACTGTGCTATATAGTTGATTCAGCCGAAGTTAATAACCTGAGGCTCTGATATCTTTCCCAACTGGAGTCCCTTTGGGATCAGTCTGTTCCCGCCCTTCCACAATGTCACCCTCAGAGTGATTTCAGCTTGTTCTTCTAGCACAGCTTCACATTTAATGTGTGTCAAGTACAACTCCAGTGAAAAGCAGGGTTTGGGGGTGTGTGGACATTCAGGATGTTTGGCGTTTCTGATTTACTGATGGAATAATACCCTCCAAGCCCTGTTAATTGAAAAAAAATCATAAAATCTGGTATACATTTCTCAAATTACGATGTACTAGAACATTGTTATGGGCATTCATTCTCATCACATAGGACCACTGAAGGCAATATTTGGAAGGTTGCTGCAACTCACAAATTACTTTTTTGGCTCTTTCTTGTCTGCTTCTAAGGCGAAGCCCCACTGTTTATATCTATATACTTAGCCTAGAGCAGATTCTGCTATCAATACTATTCTCTGTGATAGGTATTCTAGCTAGCGGCTGAGGGAGGGGAAAGGTTTTTCTGTCAACTTACAGGCAAAATCTGTATTAGTTTCACTGCATTTTGTTTTCCCCATGTGCCATGTTCCATCTTGTAGCCCAGAGACATAATCAAGTTTGCTTGGTTGGAAAGAACAATGATCTCATCCAAACACCCTAAAATGTAAAAAAATAAGTGTGAATTATGTAATAATAAGACTGAGTTATCCAAAAACAGCCCTCATCAGAATCCATGGCAACTTCAGAGTCCTGATACCCTCCTCACCTCCTCACCACACAGCTTTCTCTTCCTAACAGCATCTCTGCTTCTCTTTTTGAATCTATTTAGTTCTCTTCTCCTTACTCATTGGTGGCCTCCATTTACTTGTATTTTTTGCTTCCTTATAACTTCTCCCTGAAAATGGCTTGCCTTTTTCTTTCCTCTTGGCATCCTTTCTGCTTCTCATTTCACTACTAGTTACTCTTCAACAATTTCATTGTATACATTTCTGATAATGATCTCACTTAAACTTTTTGCATCAGGGCCCAATTATCATTCTTGAGTTAGGTGCCTGTCCTTTATTCAGTCAGTCATGGTTGGGTGGTAGGAAAAGGTCTGCAGTACTAGTACTATCCGTGGTGATTCAGTTCCTCTTCAGCCATTGTCAGGGATATGGGTGACCAGTTCTCATAGGAGGACCAATATGCTTTCAGCAACAGGAAGCACAATGAGCCATTCAAGGCAGGCTTGACATCTTTATTGTTGTGAATCTGACCTCTTAAATGTTTCCTCATCTGTAGGTAGGGTAGTGATAATAGTTCGTGGAACCTTTAAGGATTACAGATTTAAGTGACTTGTTATTGTTCAGTTGCTAAGTTGTGTCTGACTCTTTGTGACCCCATGGACTAGCCAGGCTCTCCTGTCCTTCATTATCTCCTGGAGTTTTTTCAGACCCATGTCCATTGAACTGGAGATGCCATCCAACTATCTCATCCTCTGTCACCACCTTCTCCTCTTGTCCTCAGTCTTTCCCAGTATCAGGGTCTTTTCTAATGAATCAGCCCTTCGCATGAGGTGGCCAAAGTATTGGAGCTTCAGGTTCACATTAGTCCTTCCAATGAATATTCAGGGTGAATTTCCTTTAGGATTGACTGGTTTGATCTCCTTGCTGTCCAACTCTCAAGAATCTTCTCCAGTATCACGATTCAAAAGCATTTGGCGCTCAACCCTTTTTTATGGTCCAACTCTCACATCTGTACATGACTATTAGAAAAACCATAGCTTTGACTATATGGACCTTTGTTGGAAAAGTGAAAAGAATAATGTTTTACCTTCTTAATCAAGGAGTAGTTATGGTAGTAGTATAATTAGTAACAGCAGTTGTGTAAACTCAGTTGTAATGGCTATAGGGATAACAGTAGTGCTTGGGCAGTAATAGTTAATAGTATTAGAAATGAGAAATAGTAGGAAGAGTAAGAATAGGTGAAAAGCATTTGTTTAGTTGTAGACTTTGGTCCACAAAGAGAAGCTGTGTTTTCTTTAGCCTTTGCTGAGTCCCTGCCTCAAAGACCTAGCCAGAGCTTCAGTTCTTGAGATCAGGTGTGTGTAATAAAAATAAGACTTAGCAAAACTAAGAGGGGGCAGAGAATTAATTTTTTTGTTTAATAACTAAAGCATCAGGGCATGGTCCTGGGTATAAACCTCATATCCCATTAAGCAGTCAGTCCCCAGTCCTTTCTCCCCTTACTTAGCTCCAGGTAACTATTAATCTGCCTTCTATTTCTATGGATTTATTTATTCTGCATGTTTCATGTAAATGGAATCATATAATGTGTGACCTGTTGTGCCTGGCTTCTTTTACTTAGCATGATGTTTTCAAGTTTTGACCACGTTGTATCATGTGTCAGAGATTCATTCCTTTTTATGATTGAATTGTATGCATGCAGTTTGCTCAGTAGTGTCTGACTCTTTGCGGTCCCATGGATTGTAGCCCACCAGGCTCTTCTGCTAATGGAATTTTCCAGACAAGAATACTGAACGAGGGTGTTGTTTCCTACTTCAGGGGATTTTCCCAATCCAGAGATCAAACTCAGATCTCTTGAGTCTCCTGCATTGGCAGGCAGATCTTTACACTAATACAGCTTGGGAGGCCCACGTAACACATTTTGGTTATTCATTCATTTTCATATTCTAATTTGAACTACAGCTAGAGTCTCCTGTCGAGGCTGCTGCATTGCTCAACCACAAGAAGCAACATTCACTTTGTATTCTGTGCAAATAGCACTCCTGCCCCCTGAATTACAGAACACAAGGAATCTGCTTTTAAATAGAAGTTTGCCATACCTTATCTAGAATGCATACTGATTTTCCTGGCCATGCTCATCTTTGATCATATCATCCCTTATCCAAAGTCCTTTGCGGATCCCCTTTCACTTACACGCTAATTACATTGATAGTAGCAATAATGTATTAAATTCTAGATATGTGCCAGGCATTTTTCCTATACTCTTTACACGAATTATCTCAAAAGAAGGAACAGGATGAAAGAACTGTATTAATTCCATACCATTCTCTATTTGATTTTTTTTGTAATAAGCATGTATTATTTTTGTAATAGCAACTTTAAAACTTTATTTTCCTTTTAAGAGAAAAGCTCTGCAAGTTCCTCTGTCATTTCTCTGCCTCCTTAGACAATGTGTGGGAAGAAACTGAGAGATCTCTTTAATACCCTGCCAAAGTGTTTATAGATTTTATTAGAGACAGAAACAATATAAATATTTACAAACAAAACTCTCATAGCTGTATTATAGAGAAAACACTATTTTTTGTATGACTCATATTGAATTATCTAAAGTATAAAATAAAAATGCAGGCTTTCTATACAAACCACAAAGTAATGAAAAAGCCACGGGACTGCATCTTTATTGCAGTTTTGAAAAAAGTGATATTATAGAGGAAAATGAGCATGGTCTACAGTAGCAATTTAATTTAGTTTTCTGAAAGTAGTGATAAAGTTCTTTTAAAAAGTAGGTAGATGTTTTAAGTTTAAACCTCATATAGAATTTTACTGATATATTGATATTGACATAAGCTTCATTCAAAATGAGAACAAAGCTTTTCCTGTGTTTTTATGGTAATTCATTCTGGTACAATTACTGAAGCAGAGTTTGTGAATATCCGATTTCTTCCATTAAAAAGAATTGTTTTAAATTTGAGTCTAACTAATCAACTAAAACTTTGGATTGTTTTGAAGGAAAACTTGACTCAATGCTCTTGATGGTTTATTTGGCCGTGCCACGTGACTTGTGGAGATTGCCTAATAGCTCAGTTGGTAAAGAATCCGCCTGCAATGCGGAAGCCCCAGTTTGATTCCTGGGTTGGGAAGATCCCCTGAAGAAGGGAAAGGCTACACAATCCAGTATTCTGGCCTGGAGAATTCCAGGGACTATACAGTCCATGGGATTGTAAAGAGTCAGGACTGAAAGACTTTCACTTTCACTTTTACTTTGTGATTTGTGGGATCTTAGTTCCCCAACCAAGGATGGAACCTTGACAGTGAAGGTTCAGAGTCCTAACCACTGGACCACGAGGGACTCCCCAATATTCTACTGTTACATAGCACCTTCCATGAACCTTGATCTATCATATTGTTGAAGGGATTCAGTTTTCTGAAATTTCATTGACACATATGATTCTTCCTTTTAAAGATCAAAAAGGTCACAGTCAATGAAAACTATAGAAAACTATGCTCACTTCTTTGAATAATTCAACTTATTTTAATAGTATGAATAAATGGACATGGCTTATCAGTTAAGTTCTGTTCAGTTGCTCAGTCATGTCCGACTCTTTGCGACCCCATGAATTGCAGCACACCAGGCCTCCCTGTCCATCACCAACTCCCAGAGTTCACTCAAATTCATGTCCATTGAGTCGGTGATGCCATCCAGCCATCTCATCCTCTGTCATCCCCTCCTCCTGCCCCCAATCCCTCCTAGAATCAGAGTCTTCTCTAATGAGTCAACACTTCCCATGAGGTGGCCAAAGTATTGGAGTTTCAGCTTTAACATCTTTCCTTCCAAAGAACACCCAGGACTGATCTCCTTTAGAATGGATTGGATGGATCTTCTTGCAGTCCAAGGGACTCTTAGAAATCTTCTCCAACACTACAGTCAAAAGCATCAATTCTTTGGTGCTCAGCTTTCTTCACATCCAACTCTCACATCCATACATGACCACTGGAAAAACCATAGCCTTGACTAGATGGACCTTTGTTGGCAAAGTAATGTCTTTGCTTTTGAATATGCTGCCTAGGTTGGTCATAACTTTCCTTCCAAGAAGGAAGTTAAGCGTCTTTTAATTTTATGGCTGCAATCACCATCTGTAGTGATTTTGGAGCCCCCCAAAATAAAGTCTGACACTGTTTCCACTGTTTCCCCATCTATTAGCCATGAAGTGAAGGGACCAGATGCCATGATTTTCATTTTCTGAATGTTGAGCTTTAAGCCAACTTTTTCACTCTCCTCTTTCACTTGCATCAAAAGGCTTCTTAGTTCCTCTTCACTTACTGCCATAAGGGTGATGTCATCTGCATATCTGAGGTTATTGATATTTCACCTGGCAATCTTGATTCCAGCTTGTGCTTCTTCCAGCCCAGCATTTCTCATGATGTAGTCTGCATATAAATTAAATAAGCAGGGTGACAATATACAGCCTTGAAGTACTCTTTTTCCTATTTGAACCAGTCTGTTTTTCCATGTCCAGTTCTAACTGTTGTTTCCTGACCTGCATACAGGTTTTTCAAGAGGCAGGTCAGGTGGTCTGGTATTCCCATCTCTTTCAGAATTTTCCACAGTTGATTGTGATCCACACAGTCAAAGGCTTTGGCATAGTCAATAAAGTAGAAATAGATGTTTTTCTGGAACTCTCTTGCTTTTTCCATGATCCAGCGGATGTTGGCAATTTGATCTCTGGTTCCTCTGCCTTTTCTAAAACCACCTTGAACATCAGGGAGTTCACGGTTCACATTTTGCTAAAGCCTGGCTTGGATAATTTTGAGCATTACTTTACTAGCATGTGAGATGAGTGCAATTGTGCAGTAGTTTGAGCATTCTTTGGCATTGCCTTTCTTTGGGATTGGAATGAAAATTGACCTTTTCCAGTCCTGTGGCCACTGCTGAGTTTTCCAAGTTTGTGGCATATTGAATGCAGCACTTTCAGAGCATCATCTTTCAGGATTTGAAACAGCTCTACTGGAATTCCATCACCTCCACTAGCTTTGTTCATAGTGATGCTTTCTGAGGCCCACCTGACTTCACATTCCAGGATGTCTGACTCTAGGTGAGTGATCACACCATCGTGATTATCTTTTTGTATGGTTCTTCTGTGCGTTCTTGCCACCTCTTCTTAATATCTTCTGCTTCTGTTAACTCCATACTATTTCTGTCCTTCTTCGAGCCCATCTTTGCATGATATGTTCCCTTTGTATCTCTAATTTTCTTGAAGAGATCTCTGGTCTTTCTCATTCTATTGTTTTTCTCTATTTCCTTGCTTTGATCACCGAGGAAGGCTTTCATATATCTTCTTGCTATTCTTTGGAACTCTGCATTCAGATGCTTATTTCTTCTTTTCTCCTTTGCATTTTGCTTCTCTTCTTTTCACAGCTATTTGTAAGGCCTGCCCAGACAGCCATTTTGCTTTCTTGCATTTCTTTTCCATGGGGATGGTCTTGATCCTTGTCTCCTGTACAATGTCATGAAACTCCATCCATTGTTCATCAGGCACTCTATCTATCAGATCTAGTTCCTTAAATCTATTTCTCACTTCCACTGTATAGTCATAAGGGATTTGATTTAGGTCTTACCTGAATGGTACCCTGGGATTTCTTTGGAAGGAATGATGCTAAAGCTGAAACTCTATTACTTTGGCCACCTCATGAGAAGAGTTGGCTCATTGGAAAAGACTTTGATTCTAGGACGGATTGGGGGCAGGAGGAGAAGGGAATGACCGAGGATGAGATGGCTGGATGGCATTATTGACTCGATGGACATGAATCTGAGTGAACTCCGGGAGTTGGTGATGGACAGGGAGGCTTAACGTGCTGCGATTTATGGGGTCGCAAAGAGTCGGACATGACTGGGCAACTGAACTGAACTGAACTGAATGATCTAGTGGTTTACCCTTCTTTCTTCAATTTAAGTCTGAATTTGGCAATAATAGTTCATGATCTGAGCCACAATCAGCTCCTGGTCTTGTTTTTGCTGACTGTATAGAGCTTCTCCATCTTTGGCTGCAAAGAATATAATCAATCTGATTTTGGTGTTGACCATCTGGTGATATCCATGTGTAGAGTCTTCTCTTTGTGTTGTTGGAAGAGGGTGTTTGCTATGACCAGTGCATTCTCTTAGCAAAACTCTGTTAGCCTTTGCCCTGCTTCTTTCTGTACTCCAAGGCCAAATTTGCCTGTTACTCCAGGTGTTTCTTGACTTCCTACTTTCCCATTCCAGTCCCCTATAATGAAAAGGATGTCCTTTTTGGGTGTTAGTTCTAAAGGTCTTGTAGGTCTTCATAGAACCATTCAACTTCAGCTTCTTCAGCGTTACTTCTTGGGGCATAGACTTGGATTACTGTGATGTTGAACTAGTCAATCTAATCACACGGACCACATCCTGGTCTAACTCAATGAAACTAAGCCATGCCTTGTGTGGCCACCCAAGACAGGCAGGTCATGGTGGAGAGGTCTGACAGAATATGGTCCACTGGAGAAGGGAATGGCAAGCCACTTCAGTATTCTTGCCTTGAGAACCCCATGAACAGTATGAAAAGGCAAAATGATAGGATACTGAAAGAAGAACTCCCCAGGTCAGTAGGTGCCCAATATGCTACTGGAGATCAGTGGAGAAATAACTCCAGAAAGAATGAAGGGATGGAGCCAAAGCAAAAACAATATCCAATTGTGGATGTGACTGGTGATAGAAGCAAGGTCTGATGCTCTAAAGAGCAATATTGCATAGGAACCTGGAATGTTAAGTCCATGAATCAAGGCAAATTGGAAGTGGTCAAACAGGAGATGGCAAGAGTGAATCTCAACATTCTAGGAATCAACGAATTAAAGTGGACTGGAATGGGTGAATTTAACCCAGATGACTATTATATCTACTATTGTGGGCAGGAATCCCTTAGAAGAAATGGAGTAGCCATCATGGTCAACATGGTTTATAGTCTTCAATTATTTAGCTCTTTCTTGAGACTCATCTAGGTTTCAGATATAAAGAAAGTGCTCCCCCCATGTAAACACCATCCCTGGGGTGCACAGCCTGGCAAGCAGAGCGAAGACTAGATTTCTACCTCCACTCTCTTTGTCACCTTAGCCCATTAGTGCAGTGTCCAACCTGCACAAGCTTACCCTTGGCTTGGGTTAAATAACAAGTGAAACCTTGGGAGTGAAAGGGTTTGACTGAAAAGAGTAGTTAGAATGAGAAGATGTCTGCTAAATAATGACCAAGGAAATTCAACATCTACATGGTTAGAAAAGGAAACACAGAGAGACCAGTCAGGGAGGTTAGAGGAAAGAGTTATGGAACTCAAGAACCAGCAACATTCAAGGAAGAGTTCCAGACAGTCTCAAAAGCTGCAGAGCAAACAAGTAAAATGAGATGAAAAAGTTTCCATTGAATTTATCAACATTACTCTAATAAAAACTAATGAATTAAATTAGCTCTAAAGCCCTTTGGATCACCATTTATTACTTGCGGATTAAAAATCCTGTTAGGGTTTTAAAAAGCTAGTCTCTGAGTCATCAACATGAATACCACTGCTCTTTATGGACACTGGTTGTGTTGAACTATACACAATCTAATAAGGATATGTTAACATAGGCCACACAAATTTTGGATTATTGCATCTGAAAAATAACTGCCATTTATCTGGCTTCCTCTGTGTACTAGGTGCTCTACAATTTACCTTATTTCAACCTCATGGCAACATTATGAGCTAGATATAGTTATAGCAAATCTTACAGATGAGGAAATTGAGATTTGGAGTTGGGTTACGTGTTCAGGGATGCACAGTGATAAGTGAGTGTATTAAAATTTTGTCCCAGGTCTGATGATTCTACAGCTCACGCCTTTTCCTTTATCATTGTGCCTGCAGAATTCTAAGCTTCTAATTAAACACTCCTTGCCTTCTGGTATTCAATCCTGACTATCAAACAGCTACCAGCTAAATGCATGGTTTTTTGAGAAATTATATGGTCTCTTGCGAGGTAACCTGGAATGACCCTGGTAGAGGAACACCAAATTGTCCATCAATCCAAACTCAATATAAACAAAACTGGGGCTTGTTTTACAATATAGACCCTACCAGGCAGTCTAAGTGGTGATTTTTATTTTCGCAGCTGTAGTGATTATTGCCCCCAAATCAAGAATATGTTGTTGGTCTATAAATCAGAGATCAGATGTTAACCTACTGATGTACCAAGTCAGAAGACAAAAAGAACAAACATCACTTTAAAAAACTGTAAAGTTTCCACTGCTACCAGATTCTCCATGAACACTGACTTTATCTTTCCTCTATATTCTAAAGGCAAGTCCTACATTGTCTATTACAAGTCCTATGTATTGGAAGAGTATGTAAGTCTCCAGATCTTGAAAAAAGCTTCTTGTGTTGAACTGATGCTTGATTACACAAACTAATAAATTTTGTATTGCCTAAGATAATTTAAAATGGACATTTGACTAAATAATTATATGCTTTCATGATAAAAAAAAAAAAAAAACTCAACAAACTGCAGATAGAAGGAACAAATCTCAATTCAATAAAGGCCACATATGATAAGCCCACAGCTAACATCACACTCAATGGTGAAAGTCTGAAACTTTTTTTCAAGTATTAGGAATAAGACAAAGATACCCAGTCTCAGTGTTCTTATTCAACATAGTACTGAAAGCCTGAGTCAGAGAAATCAAGCAATAAAAATAAATAAAAGACATTCAAATCAGAAAAGAAGCAGTAAAACTGTCTCTGTTTTCAGATGATACTTTCTTATATGAAAGAAATCCTAAGGATTCACTCAAAAGCTTCTAGAACTAATCAGTCTATTCAGTAAGGTTGCAGAGCACAAAATCAAAATGATGGAAAAGAGTTAGAGTGGATATTGAATTAGCCAATGTGTATTCTCCAAGTATCTATTACATTATAAAGAAATATTTCATCACAGTTTTCATTTTCTCCCTGGCTGTATTTTTCTAATGAAAGTACAGAGCTTCCCTGGTGGCTCAGCAGAAAGAATTGACCTTCAGTGCAGGAAACATGGGTTTGGTCCCTGAGTTAAGAAAGGAGGAGAGAAGTGACGTTTTCCTCCCTGGAGGAGGAAAATGCAACCCACTTCAGTATTCTTGCCTGGGAAATCCCATGGACAGAGGAACCTGGCGGGCTACAGTCCATGGGGTCGCAAAGAGTCAGAGATGACTTAGCTCTAATACTGAACAACAACTTTCCATTTCTTTCATTCTTTTCTTGTTGTTTGATTCTTCTGGGATCTATATAATGCTTAGCCTGGTTCCTTTTTGATTATTTATCTTATCTTTTTCCTGCACCAGCTTGTAGTGAAGGAACAGAGAAGAACTAAAGGTTAGTAGGAATTTTCCTGTCTCACAGTGTTGTGCCTGTGAGTTGATTTAGCCTTGATTTCTTTTCACACACTAGAGACAGGCATCTATAGGCATCGGCAGGATTGTTCAAAAGGGAAGAACAATTGTTCAAAAGGGAAGAACAATTGTTCAAAAGGGAAGGAAGTTCTCCAGGGAGGAGCCTGGCCTTGGACGTATACCCAGGGACCTGATATGCACCTCAGCGTGCCCCTTCCCCAAGAAAGTCATTTCCATTGCTGTTTCAGACACCCAGCCATGGGTTCCACATCTCTGCCTTCTCTGACAACTCTCTATTCAATACTCCACTGCTTTGAACAACTCTGACCTGCTTTGTGGTTACAGCTGGCTCCTTTAAAGATGTGGTTTACTGCCTTTATTCCATTCTCCTTGTTGGTTTTGCATGATTTATGAGGGATAAGGGAAAGGCTGCTTTCACACTAAGATGTTTTAAACCTACTCCTTTCTTGGAACTTTCTTCTCTCTCCTCTGTTTCCACCTCTGTTCCTGGTTACTTCTTCTTGGTCACCCTTGCTAGATTTTCCTCTTTTTCTTTTTCAATCTATAACTGTTGGGATACTACAAGATTCAATCCTCAGAACTTCTCCTCCTGTGCTCACCTCCAGTTCTAAGACTTGACATTTGCTGATGACTTTCAATTTGCATTTGTCTTCCTAACTTCTCCAACTGAGCTTCAAATTCATATGTCTATCTGCCTATTCATCACTGTCATTTAGGTACCTACCAGGCATCTCAAATTTATCATGCTCCAAATTAAACTCCTTTTTAAGCTTCTCTCTCAGAACACCACCATCTTTACCCAGTTTTTTCTCATCGCGCCAAAAAATAAATAAATTTCAAGCTACTGATCAATAAGGTCCTCATGATCTGGCTCCTATCTCATTGATGCCTCCCCTGGCACCCTGTACCCAACCCTTTCTGCTCCAGCAATGTTAACGTCCTTGCTGATCCCAAAGGACCACATACACTCCTGCTTCAGGCCCTTTATACCTGCTGCTTCACCATCCTGGAACACTCTTATCCCAACATTTGCCTGGCTATCTCATTTCAGTTAAGATCACATTTTTTTTTTTTTCTTGTAGGGGACTTCCCTTTCCATCCTGTAAAAATCTGCCACTCTTATCAAACTCTATTCTCTTAACTTACTCTATCTTTTTATAACTTGTACACTTGATACAATAATTTGCATTCATGTCTTCCTTATGTACTACTTATGTGGACTCCAAGAGCATGAGAACTTGGTCTTTCTTTCTCTCTGGCATGCCCATCTCACCCAGTCCTTGGGACACGGTAGGTTTTAGTACAAGTGCTTTGAATTAATCAATAAATAGATAAATATGTAGCCTTCATATTCTTTATCTGTGGAATTCGATGGCCAACTATTGTGCACATTTTTGATTCTTTGTTTCTTTATATTAAAGATTTGATCACTTGGACAAAAATCCTACTATGTGTCAGGCATTTTCAAGCGTTAAATGTTTGACTGGGAAGGTAGGACATTGGCAGTCATGTTTTTTTTCTTGGCATCTGTGAATGGCAGAATCAGAATTAAGACCCAGTGACAGAGCAGAGCTCACATACTTAACTGCTGCACCATCTTGCTAACATCCTTGAAGTGTCAACATCTCCTATTTGGACTGTTTCAGTAATACCACTTACACCATGTATCCAGCTAGCCTTTGTCAAGGCATTCACATTCACAGAGAATAGTTCCCCTTGTGGCTCAGTTGGTAAAGAATCCACCTACAATGTAGGAGATCCAGGTTTGACCTCTGGGTTGGGAAGATCCTCTTGAGAAGGGAATGGCTACCCACTCCAGTATTCTTGCCTGAGAAATCCTATGGACAGGGGAACTTGGCAGGCTACAGTCTATGGGGTCACAAAAGAGTCAAATATGACTTAGTGATTAAACCATCATCACTATGCAAATCTGATCATTTCAACTTCTTCTTTAAAACCTTGTCTTAGAACCCATCCCATGGAGATGTTATACAATCCAGCCTCATATAGAGTTGTCTTCTCCCCTGTCCATCTTATTTCACATTTGTGGGATCCCAAATCTGACCAAACTTCATGCCTTTTTCAGCACATACCATCCAAGCATATGATTTTCTTCTTGTTCTTTCTCCTCAGAGACCATCCGATGTCTTTCTGACTGTTACTTTCTACTCCATCTCAATTCTCCCTGCTCCTCCATTCTTTATCTAAATTTCTTTCTGCTTTGAAGACTCATCTTGGCCCCACCTCTAATAAGACTTCACTAAGTATTCCTCTAGTTTCTCATACAGCTTGTACCCAAAGAGAAAATGGGAGAAAGGGGAGAAAAAGAAGACAACAAAACTCAAGAAATGATAAAGAAGGGTAAGAGAAGAAAGGATGGGGAGAACCGAAAGTAAAATGATAAGTTGAGGCATGAACTAGAATAAAGGAAAGAGAATAGAAACTATAGACACATCTGATATGGTCTCAGAGGCTGCCCCTGGATTTTACACAGTTTGAGAAATGATTGATCTCTAAGTGAAAAGCCTCCTCTATACTGCCACACTGCCTTATGATAGCACTTACAATGTCTTCTTACAATGTTAATGTCTTCACAATAAACTGTGACCAACCTGGAGACAGTAACTTCTTCTCTGACAACTCTGTATTAGCAGTGACTGGTACACCTTCATCTCTATAATGTGTCTTGACTGAGTAGATAAAAAGCGCTCCCAGAGGGATCAGAAAAAAGATAATATCAACTCTGCTTAAAAAGAGGCAGGGGATGGTTGTGAAAGGCTTCTTAGAGGACAAAACTTTTCAGCTGAAGTTCAAAGATTAGTAACAATTAGAATTTGCCAAGTGTGCATTAGATACTCTAGAATGGAAGTGGGTTTATAATGAGAGCAAACACTAACATTTTTGAGCACTACCACAGTGCAGGTACTCGTTAAAGAAACTGTAGATAAATGTGCTTATTAAGTCCTTACAACATACAAGGGAGGTATGTTTCCTGATGGTTGTCACTTTATAAATTAGGAAGCATAAGCAAGAAAAGCGTTCTCTCCTATGCTAGATCACACAGCTAGAAAGTAGTGGAAGGAGGCTTCCAAATCTCATTGTGGCTCCAAGACTCACACTTTATTTCGTGTCTCTCTCCTGCTTTTTCAGGGAGAAAAGCATTCCATGCAGAACAGTGACCCAAAGGGTATTTGTTGATGGATGGTGAGTTTATCATGGAAGAAATCAGATGAAAAACTCCAAACTTCTGTTTTGAAGCCAGTGTTATTTCTACTTTTCTATGTTGCCTCCAGCATAGGAAACAATATTTAAAAATCAATCAAAGGAAAGGCCCAGGCAAGTAATGATTATATGAGCAATGTGACTGATATTATTTACTCTAGGTGGATTAAAGTAGTCCCTAAGAAAAACAATCTATAAAGACAACAAAAGCCATTATATAAAGTTATGTGGAGCCTTCCAGATAGTAAAATGGATGTCATAAATTATTCCTGCCTCTGTGAGGAAAGAAGTTCTTGTCAAAACAATGGAATCAAAACAAATAGTGTATATTAACACACATATATATGGAATCTAGAAAAATGGGACTGATGAACCTATTTTCAGGGCAGGAAAAGAGAGACTCAGACATAGAAAACAGACTTATGGACACAGCGGGGGCAGGAGAGTGTGGGACAAATTGAGAGGGTAGCATTGAAATGTTAATTGCCATATATAAAACAGAAAGTAATGGGAAGTTGCTGTATAATGCAGGAGGCTCAATCTGGGGCTCTGTGGCAACCTAGAAGAGTGGGATGGGGTGGGAGATGGAAGGGAGGTTCAAGGAGGAGGGAACATATGTACACCTATAATTGATTCATATTGATGTATGGTAGAAACCAACACAACATTGTAAAGCAATTGCCCTCCAATTAAAAATAAAGACATTAAAAAAAAAAAAACAACAGTGGAACCACATGTCATCGTATCAGATTAAATTTGCCTCATTCCAGCTTTTAATGTCCAGCCCAACACCATTTCCAAGTGCTTTTCTTTCAGGGGCCACTAACCAAACCTCTGTTGAAGGTCTTTGGAGAAGTATGTGGAAAATAGAAACAAAACTATCTTTTCTAGAGCTTGCAAAAACCCTTACAGAAAGAACCATTATAGGAATTTGACATTAATCAGCAGGTTTCTCCCTAGGGTTCAGTTCAGTTCAGTTGCTCAGTCATGTCCGACTCTTTGCGACCCCATGAATCGCAGCACGCCAGGCCTCCTTGTCCATCACCAACTCCCGCAGTTCACTCAGACTCGTGTCCATCAAGTCAGTGATGCCATTCAGCCATCTCATCCTCGGTCGTCCCCTTCTCCTCCTGCCCCCAATCCCTCCCAGCATCAGGGTCTTTTCCAGTGAGTCAACTCTTCGCATGGGGTGGCCAAAGTACTGGAGTTTCAGCTTCAGCATCATTCCTTCCAAAAAAATCCCAGGGTTGATCTCCTTCAGAATGGACTGGTTGAATCTCCTTGCAGTCCAAGGGACTCTCAAGAGTCTTCTCCAACACCACAGTTCAAAAGCATCAATTCTTCGGCACTCAGTCTTCTTCACAGTCCAACTCTCACATCCATACATGACCACAGGAAAAACCATAGCCTTGACTAGACGGACCTTAGTCGGCAAAGTAATGTCTCTGCTTTTGAATATACTATCTGGTTGGTTCATAACTTTTCTTCCAAGGAGTAAGCGTTTTTAATTTCATTGCTGCAGTCATGATCTGCAGTGATTTTGGAGCCCCCCAAAAAATAAAGTCTGACACTGTTTCCACTGTTTCCCCATCTATTTCCCATGAAGTGATGGGACCAGATGCCATGATCTTCATGTTCTGAATGTTGAGCTTTAAGCCAACTTTTTCATTCTCCTTTTTCACTTTCATCAAGAGGCTTTTTAGCTCCTCTTCACTTTCTGCCATAAGGGTGGTGTCATCAGTATATCTGAGGTTATTGATATTTCTCCCGGCAATCTTGCTCCCTAGGGTTACAATTGTCAAATTCTTTTAACAACACTCCTTGTAACTCTTACCCTAGTGGTCCATCCACTTCCTTTTCTTTTACTTACTGCCAACCCACCATAGACAAAGTTGAGTCTTCTTTTCCATGAAGCATATTTTTTGTTGCTGTTGTTCAGTTGCTAAGTCATGTCCAACTCTTTGTGACCCCATGAACTGCAACAAGCCAGGCTCCTGTGTCCTCTGCTATCTCCTGAGTTTGCTCAAATTCATGTCCATTGAGTCAATGATGACATCTGACCTTCTCAGCATCTGCCACCCTGTCACCTTTTGCTTTCAATTTTTCCCAGCATCAGGGTCTTTTCCAGTGAGTTGGTTCTTTGCGTAATCGCACAATGGATATTTCTGTAGACCTTAAATAGTATCTTATTTTCCCCTGCTGCCCTCAAGTTAGATGTCACTGCTTCTGATGATACAGCATTGAGCTCTCCAGTCATTCAGTGGGGTCAGGATAAGGGCACGGTGTGAGGTAACAGACCTGGGTTACAAGCTTGAATTTCTTCTGACCAACTACGTAATCTTGGGCAAGTCAACTCATTTCTCTGAGCCTCGATTTTCTCTCTGCAAGAAAGCAAGATTATCAGAAGGATTAAGTAAGACTTCTCATTTATGAACCAACACATGTAGAACACATTGTAGAAATGCAAGCAATATTAATTATCTTCATTACTTTAAAATATGTGTGTGTAGCTTTCAGCTAACAATCCTGTGTTTAATATTGTATTAGTGAGGAAAGCGATATGAAAGGAGATGGTAAAGTTTAGTGCAAACCTGAGTAATAACCATTATAAATCTGGGTTCTATTTTTGAGTTTTATTCAAAGCATCCAAAAGGAAGAAAATTCTTCTGGAGGAAATTTATTACCCATCAGTAAGGCAAAAGAGAGTTATCCATTTGTCAATGACTGTAACAATTACTCCCCAAATTGTTAGATAATATTGAAAGTCACAATAAGAAATAAGAAATCATAATAAGAAAATCATACTGAAGTGATCCTTAACTCTGAAGCACAAGACACTACAAAATCCTCACAAGAATTAAAGGGACTTCTCTTCTGAAAAGACATGTATTAATTACCATAACACGCGATTGTGATTTTCTGGAAGTTGTAGCTGTCCTTACAGTGGGAAGGAGTCGTGTCTGAGTTGGAAACACTCAAGAGCAGTCCTAGCAGTCCTAGGGATGAGTGGTCTCTTTGGCCACCCAGACAAAACCCTAAAATGTCATGCTCCTGTTAGTGGTTTCACCAGAATACACAATGAGGTCGTCAGCACCTCAAATTAAGTAGTCCAGAGCTGACCTGGCTTGGGGAGGCGGACTGCACCAATAAAGCTTATAAGAGACTGACATATATAACCAAAATGCCTACTTTGTAGCACTCTGAGAAATGTGGTTGTCAGTTGTACAATAATTTTTTTTTCAGTCCTCATCAGGTTAAAAATTTCCAATAATCAAGTGAGGTAGGAAGTCAAATAAGAATCAGATGGTTGCTTAGTATGTATGAGATTCATTCTCTTATTCAGCAGATGTTTACTGAATGACTCCTATATGAGAGGCAGCTATGTTATATTCTATAGTTACAACAGGAAAGATGAGCAATACTAATAGCGATAGTAATAATTACAGTCATGATATATATTCAGTCCTCTAGTACTTAATCTGCCTCAAAGTGTGGTAAGTGCATTGTGGGCTCAGTCACTCAGTTGTATCTGACTCTTTGGGACTCATGGACGGTAGCTTGCCAGGCTCCTCTGGAATTTTCCAGGCAAGAATACTGAAGTGCATTGCCATTTCCTACTCCATGGGATCTTCCCGACTGCATCTCTTAAGTCTCCCGCATTGCAGAGTCTTTACCACTAGCTCCACCTGGGAAGCCAAGTGCTCTGTGATCCTCATAATAGCCTAATAGATCACTGCTACAATCATTTCTAGTTTTCAGGCAAAGAACCTGGAACACAGGAGGTGAAGCTATATTTTCTGCTTGTAAAGATACTAACACATCTAGTTGACAGTGGGTAATCAGTCCTGGGTGTTCTTTGGAAGGAATGATGCTGAAACTCCAGTACTATGGCCACCTCATGCTAAGAGTTGACTTATTAGAAAAGACCCTGATGCTGGGAGGGATTGGGAGCAGGAGGAAACGGGGACGACAGAGGATGAGATAGCTGGATGGCATCACCAACTCGATGGACGTGGGTTTGGGTGAACTCCGGGAGTTGGTGATGGACAGGGAGGCCTGGCGTGCTGCAATTCATGGGGTCGCAAGGAGTCGGACACGACTGAGTGACTGAACTGAACTGAACTGAAACTAAAGTAATTCAGTCTAATATAGTAACTCAGAGGCAAGGGTAGGTGATGGTGCTCAGAGAAAACATGAATGGGCCCAGCCAGGTCTGGGGGATCACGGAAAGTGGTACCCACATGGAGACTGCGGAACAGGGAGAGACTGCCAGGGAAAAGGGGAGGAGGGAGCACACAGGGGAAACAGGCACCTGTGCATGTGGCAGGAGATTGGGAAGGGACAGCCGATCTGAGCTGACTCTGCAAGACTTGGCAGAATCCAGCTTATGAAGCCTTTCGAGCCATATCAAGGCATTTGAATTTTATACTGAATATAATAGGAAATCATTGAAGGGTTATAAGCAGGAAAATAACATAAAATTTATGATTTAGAAAGATCTTTCTGGCTGTGGTATGGAGAGTGATCAGAAGGCAGATGAGGATGGAGAGGGGCTGGGTGCAGGGAAGATTACGAAGCTGCTGCCTGAGAAATACCTGGGCTTGTACTGTGGCCCTAGTATTGGGGAGGGTGGACATGGTCTCATTCGAGGCATTCACATGGCAGAACTGATGGAAGATCAGGTCAGTGAACACAAAGTGTGGAAAGTGTTCGTGTCTGCTCTGAGGATACACCTGCTTGATAGAGACACCCACACCCCAGTCAGCCACAGACTGACACCCCGTCAGACACCGACCTACCCCTACTCAGAGGCAGTTCCTCAGTGCTTTAGTGTGCTTTGGAGTCTACCATGCCTTTCTGATGAAGGTCAGAGATGACTGGTTCTTGTCTGATTCTTACCTTTACCTGTGTTCACCAAGGCATTTATTCCTTTGTCTGATAGCTCAGTTGGTAAAGAATCTGCCTGCAATTCGAGAGACCCGGGTTTGATTTATGGGTTGGGAAGATCCCCTTGGAGAAGGGATAGGCTACCCACTCCAGTAATCTTGGGCTTCCCTTGTGGCTCAGCTGGCAAAGAATCTGCCTGCAATGCAGGAGACCTGGGTTTGATCCCTGGATTTCGAAGATCCCCTGGAGAAGGGAAAAGCTACCCATTCCAGTATGCTGCCCTGGAGAATTCCATGGACTGTATAGTCCATGGGGTCTCAAAGAGTCAGACACAACTGAATGACTTTCACTTTACTCCTCTGTGCCTCCAATTCCCTTTGTAAAATGAGAGTGTTATTCTAGACTATTAAGGCCCCATCTGGGTCTGACATCTTATTTTTGATTCCAAAGGACCTACAGGTATGATAAAAAGGAAAGCAGCCCTCCACCCCACCACCTTCCTCCAAGTCCAGGGGGCATTAGATCCCAATTGTGGTGAAAGTGGGAGGCTGAGAAGACAGGGTTAGGCTGAGGTCAGGGGCTTGATTTAGCTGCAAGTTCTGAGAGTCCATCACATGGGGTGTTATGCCCTAGAATATCGGGATGGGAGCCTGTTTGCCCAGGGCCCAAGTCCTGCAACACAAAGATCACATTAAGCAGGTTCTCACCTGGGAAGCATTCCAGTTCCCCAAGGTGGCAGAGCTTGACTTGGTCAAGGTCCATTTCATGTTGGTTTCACAAATATGTCCCAGAGGTCAATCATATTCTTCTTTCCAAGTTACTGGGTGTATCTGAGCAGGTGGCTCCTGCTCAACCTCTCTCATTGCCTTGGTTTCATAGACACACTGAAGAGACACTGAATCATCCCCGTCCCACAACTAATGCTTGAAATGTTCCTTGGCAAAGTAATTTCCAGGCTTCCCAGGTGGCATGATGGTAAACAGCCCACCTTCCAATGTAGGAGATGCAAGAGATTCAAGTTCCATCCCTTGGTTGGGAAGATCCTCTGGAGGAGGAAATGACAACACTCTCCAGTATTCTTGCCTGGAAAGTCCCATGGAGCCTTTGGGCTACAATCCATGGGGTCTCAAAGAGTCTGACTTAGCCGAGCACAAAGTAATACCCAGTGCCTTCATAGCATGGTCCCTGCAACAAGATGGTGAGTGAGGAAGTTGGCTGGGACAGGGGAAATCTGAGAATTTAAATGATTTCTCAAGTAATGTGAAAAGTTAGTGGCAGGACCAGTGTCAAACTCCAAAGCCTTTGCTCATTTCACTTCTCTAGTGTTCACTTCTAAAGTGAAGTCTTTAGAATCATCTCCCAGCAGGTCAGATGAATGAAAGCTATGCACTAGGTAAGCTCGAGTGTGTATATATTTGTGTGCAAAGCCTGGATGTAAACATATGTGGACATACACACAAATACATCCTACGAAAGGCAAAAGAAAACATATCTGCATATTTGTCTCATTCAATATATTTTTTTATTCTCTCAGAACTTTATTAGGTGGCTCATGTCTTTTTTTTTTCATGAAGGATAATCTTTATTATAAAAAGAGGCCACATGACAAGCACCAGGGCCAGGGTTTGTACTGATGGTCTTGTCCCTTTGGATGGTGAACTCTTCAAGGAAAAGACATATACCTTCCTGTCTTATTCTCTCTGTGGTGACACTCAAATCAGTGCCCTTGAATCCCTGACTCCCCTGCTCTGAATCACAGACAATCGGATATACTCCAAGCATGCATTTTTGTCCTTTCTGCCTCCCTATTTGATAGGAAAATGTTACAGGCTCTCAGACGTTATTCATCCTATGACAACCCCTGGCAGTCTCCCACTTGTCAGTCACCTCCCATAGTCAGTGACATTCATCAGATTGGATTCCTAAAAGGTTACAGAGACCAGTAATAGGGAGTGTCTGTTTGCTTCAGCCATAATGAGAACTGTATCTGGTGCAGTTAAAATTTGGGGACATGCCAAACCCCCCCCCCCAACTAAAATTCTGAGTAATCTCAAAAAGCACTTTCAGCTAAAAGTAGATGAAAGGAAATCACCTGTATGGGGCAGAGGTGTTGTTGGGAGACTCCCTAGATAAAGGTCAGAGTCCCTAGTTTGTGTGGTCTTTTAAAGGTCAAGGAGGGTAGACTTAGCATCTACCCAGGAGTCCAAGATGACTGATTCTCACCTGGTTCTCACTTTTACAAGTGTGTTCAGCAAGACCCTTGCTCCTCTGTGCCTCTAGCTCCCTTTATAAAATGGAGGTGTTATTCTAGAGTTCTAAGGTCCCATCTGGGTCTGACATCTTAGTTTTGATTCCAAAGGACCTACTGATGTGATAAAAAGGAAAGCAGCAACCCCTCCCATGGAGCATTAGACTCTAATTGTGGTGAATGTGGAGACTGAGAAGACAGATTTTGGCTGAGATCAGGGGCTGGATTTAGTTACCAGTTCTGAGAGTCTATCCCAGAGAGTTTATGCACTAGAATTTTGGGATGGGAGATCATTTACCCAGGGCCCAAATCCTGCAGCAAAACATCACATGGAAACCACGTGTGACATCTGTCTCCCAAGGCAGGGGTGGGGGATGTGGGGGTGGGGCGGCGGGCAGCCGCTGTGTTTGGAGCAAGCTGCCGGCACAGACTGATCAGTTGCTGCTCTTCTGTCCACAGTTCTGGGACAGCCAATAGCTCCTGTTCCTAGAGTAAAGGCAAAGAAGGAGGAGGACGTGTAAAGCGTTCATGAGCAGATCCTTGGAACATGGAAATCCAACCATGCTGTGACATCTGGGATTCCAGTGCATGTTGGGAGGGCAGATATCAGGCTTTAACAAATCAGCTCCAACAGCATCCTGCTGGTGGTCTTAGCCCCTCTGCTCCAACCATTGTCAGTTCAGTTCAGTTCAGTCACTCAGTCGTGTCCTATTCTTTGCAACCCCACAGACTGCAGCACGCCAGGCCTCCCTGTCCATCACCAACTCCCAGAGTCTACCCAAACTCATGTCCCTTGAGTCGGTGATGCCATATAACAATCTCATTCTCTGTCACCCCCTTCTCCTCCTGCCTTCAATCTTTCCCAGCATCGGGGTCTTTTCAAATGAGTCACCCCTTCACAGCAGGTGGCCAAAGTATTGTGGCTCTTTTCAAAACCTCATGGACCCACAGTTGGAGAATTTTTCCTGGAACTTCATAAAAGCACATTATCAAATTTCTTTCTTCCTCCCTTTCTTTTTCTTAAGGATACAACGAACTTCATATTTCCAGAACATAGGTCTAATCCTGTATTCCAGCTAGGATATAATAGGAAATTTCTAATCTCTGCCAACTCCACACCAAGATCACATTTTGGCCCAAGTGCCCCAGAAATAGGGCTGACATTTTCTTATAACCTTATTACTACTTCCAAGCTTTACTCCTCCACTTTGACTAAACCGCTTGTTTTCAGAGGTTGTTGCCCACCAGCTACCTCACCCTACTTATAAACATCTCCTCTCAGTCACTTTCATCCTTCCTTGAGAATGGAGTCATTGGGATTTATTTTCTGTTTGTCGCATCTGTTCTTTACTTCATTGTCCCTTTCTCACCTGGTTCTCACTTTTACAAGTGTGTTCAGCAAGACCCTTGCTCCTCTGTGCCTCTAGCTCCCTTTATAAAATGGAGGTGTTATTCTAGAGTTCTAAGGTCCCATCTGGGTCTGACATCTTAGTTTTGATTCCAAAGGACCTACTGATGTGATAAAAAGGAAAGCAGCAACCCCTCCCATGGAGCATTAGACTCTAATTGTGGTGAATGTGGAGACTGAGAAGACAGATTTTGGCTGAGATCAGGGGCTGGATTTAGTTACCAGTTCTGAGAGTCTATCCCAGAGAGTTTATGCACTAGAATTTTGGGATGGGAGATCATTTACCCAGGGCCCAAATCCTGCAGCAAAACATCACATGGAAACCACGTGTGACATCTGTCTCCCAAGGCAGGGGTGGGGGATGTGGGGGTGGGGCGGCGGGCAGCCGCTGTGTTTGGAGCAAGCTGCCGGCACAGACTGATCAGTTGCTGCTCTTCTGTCCACAGTTCTGGGACAGCCAATAGCTCCTGTTCCTAGAGTAAAGGCCAAAGAAGGAGGAGGACGTGTAAAGCGTTCATGAGCAGATCCTTGGAACATGGAAATCCAACCATGCTGTGACATCTGGGATTCCAGTGCATGTTGGGAGGGCAGATATCAGGCTTTAACAAATCAGCTCCAACAGCATCCTGCTGGTGGTCTTAGCCCCTCTGCTCCAACCATTGTCAGTTCAGTTCAGTTCAGTCACTCAGTCGTGTCCTATTCTTTGCAACCCCACAGACTGCAGCACGCCAGGCCTCCCTGTCCATCACCAACTCCCAGAGTCTACCCAAACTCATGTCCCTTGAGTCGGTGATGCCATATAACAATCTCATTCTCTGTCACCCCCTTCTCCTCCTGCCTTCAATCTTTCCCAGCATCGGGGTCTTTTCAAATGAGTCACCCCTTCACAGCAGGTGGCCAAAGTATTGTGGCTCTTTTCAAAACCTCATGGACCCACAGTTGGAGAATTTTTCCTGGAACTTCATAAAAGCACATTATCAAATTTCTTTCTTCCTCCCTTTCTTTTTCTTAAGGATACAACGAACTTCATATTTCCAGAACATAGGTCTAATCCTGTATTCCAGCTAGGATATAATAGGAAATTTCTAATCTCTGCCAACTCCACACCAAGATCACATTTTGGCCCAAGTGCCCCAGAAATAGGGCTGACATTTTCTTATAACCTTATTACTACTTCCAAGCTTTACTCCTCCACTTTGACTAAACCGCTTGTTTTCAGAGGTTGTTGCCCACCAGCTACCTCACCCTACTTATAAACATCTCCTCTCAGTCACTTTCATCCTTCCTTGAGAATGGAGTCATTGGGATTTATTTTCTGTTTGTCGCATCTGTTCTTTACTTCATTGTCCCTTTTTCTGCCTTTTTTTAGATTGAATATATTTTATGGCTTTATTTTCTTTGCTGGGTATTAGCTATAACTCTTTGTTGTGTTATTTTAATGACTGTTTTAGAGTATAGGATGTCCCTGGTGGCTCAGACAGTAAAGTCTGCCTACAATGCGGGAGACCTGGGTTCAATCCCTGGGTTTGGAAGATCTCCTGCAGAAGGAAATGGCAACCCACTCCAGTATTCTTGCCTGGAAAATCCCATGGACAGAGGAGCCTGGTGGGCTATAGTCCTTGGGGTCACAAAGAGACGAACACGACTGAATGACATCACATTTTAGAGTATAGAACATGCATCTTTAATGTATAATATCTCAGTCAAATGATAGTATATCACTTACAGTACAAGAGGCCTTCCCAGGTGGTAAAGAATCTGCCTGCAATGCAGGAGACGCAAGAGATGTGGGTTCAGTCCCGGGTCAGGAAGACCCCCTGAGGAGGAAATCACAACCCACTCCGGCACTCTTGCCTGGAGAATCTCACGAGCAGAGGAGCCTGGCAGGCTACAGTCCATGGGGTTGCAAACTTTACAACAGAGTACTTTCAGTTCCCCATCCTGATCTGGAGAGCAGGACCCTGAAGCAAACAAGTTGGAAGGCTCCAGAGTAGTTGATCGATGACACCAGACACCCCTGTCTTTGTTCAGTGTCTGCTTAACTTTGAACTAAGGTAAAGCACATCTTTTTCTCTATTATCTTTTCTTAAGGAGATTTCTGGGGGATGGTGAGGGACAGGGAGGCTTGGTGTGCTGCAATCCATGGAGGTCACAAAGATTTGGACACTACTGGGCAACTGAACAACAACAATAAAGAGCAGATTCAAATTACTGATGGAAGAACCCGCAGCATATTCTGGATGTTAGATGTTAATCCTTAGAGTCTAGCTAATTACAAGTAGAAAATTAATACTTAACATCTATTCATGCTGTGTTGGTTTCCCTGATGGCTCAGATGGTAAAGAATCTGCCTACAACGTAGGAGGCCTGGGTTCGATCCCTGAGTTGGGAAGTCCTCTTGGAGAAGGGAATGGCAACCTACTCCAGTATTCTTGCCTGGAGTATTCCATGGGCATCGAAGCCCAGCAGGCTATAGTCCAGGGATTGCAAAGAGCTGGACATGACTAAGTGACTAACACTTTCATGCTGTCTAATAGGAAGGGAGTGAATTTTCAGATCTCTTGGAGAAATTTCTCACTGTTTTGATTTACCATAATGAATCAATTGTAAGACTGTATTTGTAATTGAACACACTAGACCAGGTTGCTCTGATTTCATTTTACCCTCCCTACATAATAAGGAATATGTTCTATCCTGGTGAAAATCACATTTCTCTGGAATGTGCTGTTAATTGCACTGAGCTGTGGGCCCTGTTTAATATTGCATGAGATGGTATGCTCTCTTACGATGAGCCTCGCAAACATTTGCATCTTAATGTGCACAATGAATCTCAATTAAATATCTCCAGTCTTTTTAAAGACATTCCCCCCCCCCCCCACATTACAGTCTTTTTGGCAATACCAGTGTTACAACAATCATAACCTTGAAAGGACTGCTGGTGAATAATCATAAGGACTTAATTATAAAAAAAGACAACAGAACCAGAACCAAAGGCTTGGGAGGGAAAAGAAGCGTCCTAAGTCCCACCTTGCTGTAGTGATGGAAGAGGGAATCAACAAATCCATTCCTTTTTTTCTTTTTTTTAAATTTGGAAAGCTTTGCTTTTTGTCCAGCAAATGTGGTAAAGTATCTGTAGATTTTTATCTGAGTTTCCCGGGTAGCTTAGCTGGTAAAGAATCTGCCTGAAATGCAGGAGACTGCAGTCTGATTCCTGGGTCGGGAAGTTCCCTTGGAGAAGGGATAGGCTGCCCACTTCAATATTCTTGGACTTTCCTGTAGTTCAGAAGGTAAAGAATCAGCCTGCAATGCAGGAGACCTGAGTTTGATCCCTGGGTTGGGAAGATTCCCTGGAGGAGGGCATGGCAACCCACTCCAGTATTCTTGCCTGGAGAATCCCCGTGGACAGAGGAGCCTGGCCAGCTACAGTCTGAGTCCCAAAGAGTTGGACATGACTGAGCAACTAGGCACAACACACCTGTAGATTTACCAAAAGCTCTGCCATTGTCACATTGAAATGGTATAGAAAAATCTCAACTGTGCCACATCTAAGAAACATCCCTAACTTCTTACTACAATTGCTGAAATATATCTGTCTGATGCAAATTTATTTTTAGCAAATTTAGATGGATCCAAAGTTGACAACGAATAACACTTCTTAGATCAGCATTGAAATTAGTGTGGAAAAAGGATAAGAATTTCTCAAGGCCCCTACTGGTATCTCTGTGCTTGGAGGTAATAAGACTTGAGCAAAAATAGGCTGCGTGAAAAGACAAAATTTTAGTTGATGCCAGTTCTATCGATTAACAGAGGTAATAGGGCAAGAAGAGAAGCTTCATGGCCATGCTTTACCATTGTGTTCTTTGGTCCAGACTCCAAACGGGAGAGATGCCTTGGATATGAGCCAACTTTGCAGACACAGTCATAATTCAAGAGAAATTATACATCTACCCACCAAACAGTAGCAGGGGATGGTTCATTGCTACACAGCCTCTCACCAAAGTGGGTAACTGACTCTTGGCTATGTGATGAAACCCAAGGACTAGGTGCTCGCCATCCCCAAAAGATTAAAGCACATACTAAAATCAGTAAAGATATTCCTTTATTTACTCTCAGAAACAGACTTCCAGGGCCGGCTGCTCCCCAAGCACTGGCAATCTCCTCTCAGATGCACTTTTCATCGACCATCAACATTTCACCCAGTGTCTAGAGGAAGAGTTTCTAGCTACTTTTTGAGTGAATAATGAAGAGAGTCGAGAATATTCATTCTGTACTATTTGGGGGAAATAGCAGGCTGAGATGAAATTACCTCATCAGAGATAATCAAGCCTGTGATCTATGCATAGTTCTGAAACAAATATATGTATATACATGTATAGGAAGGCCATGCAATAATACCACCACTGGAAACAGATTTACCTTTTTGCCATAAACAACAAGATATTTTTAAAAAATAGAATGATGGGGAAAGGACATTAGATGTTCACAGAGAAAGAAATGCTTTTACTACATAAACTGTATGCTCAGCTTTTTAATAACCAGGGAAATCCAATTAAAACCAATATAAAACACCAACCAGACTGGCAGTTATGCAGTTACGCAATTCCAAAGGGGCTTCCCAGGTGGCGCTAGTAATAAAGAATCTGTCCTGCCAATGAAGGAGGCACAAGAGATTTGAGTTCAGTCTCTGGGTGGGGAAGTGCCCCTGGAAGAGGGCATGGCAACCCAGAAGCGCCCCTGGAGGAGGGCATGGCAACCCACTCCAGTCGTCTTGCTGGGGATCCCATGGACAGAAGAGCCTGGCAGGCTACAGTCCATGGGGCTGGACTGAGCAACCAAGTATACAGTTCCAAAAACTCCAGAATTCGTAGGGATGTGGACCAACGGGAGTATTAGCCCACAGAATGGGGCTTGTCAGAATGTGAATTGTGTCCACCACTTTGGAAAAGTAGTATGGCATTATCTAGAAAACTTGCAAAGTTGTGTACTCTACAATCAGTTATCCTCTTGTAGATAACCACCCTAGAGAAATTTTCCATGTGAGAAAATATGCATAAGGACACTCATAGCACACTGCTTACGATAGTAAAACGCTGAAAACAAACCCAGTAGGTCGATAAATTATAAACTATATGAACAAGGGAATACACTATGTACTATAGAAATGCAAATAAATTCACTAATGTTACATGCATCAGAATAAATCCTGCAACTGCTGGTTTCTTGCTCTCTTTGACTCTCTGAATCTTTGCTCCCTCATTTGCAAAATTAGAGAGTTTGGATGAGATGATATTAAGGAGCCTTCTAATTTTAGCATTCATGATTCTTTTTATTTGCTTTTTTTCCTTAGAACATTAGAGGTTCATATGCTATTTCTCTTAGATTGTGCCCACTCTTCTTGCTCATATTCTGAGAACACGCTTTTGTTTTATGTGATCAATCTGCTAGGCTCCTTGCAGAATGGATGTAGACTTACTTGATCACCAATGAGCAATAAGGCAAGATATATGCTTTTAATTCCCCTTCTAAGATTATTACATATTCAGTGAACCTAAGTTCGTGAGCTTTAGTCTGTGGACACCAACAGCTGATGGAGGGAAAAACCTATCATCCTTCCCTTTCCAGAGGCCATCTGGAGTCACGACTAATTGATCCTATCTGCTTCTTAGCGACCAATAAGTGGAAGAGGACCAAAGCTGAACTGAAAGGGATGGCTACTGGAGGAGTTCAAAGAGGCTACAGCTTCACCTTAAGAACAAGCATTCAGATCATTGACTCAGAGATTTCAGAAAATGAGGCCCTGAGATGAGACAGCTAAAATGCATCTTGGGTTCAATCCCCACCTCTTTCTTGTGCTTTGGGTTTATTCCAGAAGTCAGTTTTCTCAATACCTGTGAATATTGCTTTTTCTAGTATTTTAATAACCTTCACTCCTGACTGATTGTTTAATTGATTTTAGTCTTTGGCAACAAAGTTCTCTCAAATTAAGTGCCCTGAGACTGTGATCATCCCTCAGAAGTATTTCTGGGATCAGACTATGGGCTTTGCTGCCCTCTGCTGTTGACTAAGGGCAGTGCTTCACCTGAGACCATGGCAAAGAGCAGTGAGGCCCACTTAGGGCGAGGATGGGAGAGGCAGAAGGAGGAGAATGGCTCTTGTTCTAGACATTGGAGTAAGTGATAGAACTTTGTGTATTCCCATTATGGAATGAGAAAGCATATTGGAAAACTTCCAGGGACATCATGGATGTTAGATAAGGCATTTTACTAAATGTAAAGTTATATCCCCTGTTAGAAAATACCACATGATTTTTAAAACATATAACAATATGATCCACAATAGTTGTTTTTTTTCTTTCTAATAACAAAAACTATCAATGCCCTACCAATTTCTCCTTGGACTACTTCTTAGATCCCCTTCTGACACGAGCTATCTTGATTGATTACCCAGAAACCACCCTGAGACAAAAAATTGCAGGCAGTTTTATTCATGGTTATCTTCAGAAGGCAAACCTATTAAGAAGTGAAGTGGGTGAAACTGGGTTGAAAAAGAAGGTGAGCAATAAGGCAGATATTACAGTGGAAGCCTCAGCTAATCCCATGGGGAGCTCTGGAGCTGAGAGAGCCTTTTCAGTTCAGTTCAGTTCAGTCCTCAGTCGTGTCCGACTCTTTGTGACCCCATGGACTGCAGCATGCCAGGCTTCCCTGTCCATCATCAACTCCCTGAGCTTACTCAAACTCATGTCCATAGAGTCAGTGATGCCATCCAACCATCTCATCCTCTGTTTTCCCCTTCTCCTCCCGCCTTCAATCTTTCCCGGCATCAAGGTCTTTTCAAATGAGCCAGTTCTTTGCATCATGTGGCCAAAGTATTGGAGTTTCAGCCTTAGCATCAGTCCTTCCAATGAATATTCAGGACTGATTTCCTTTAGGGTGGATTTGTTGGATCTCCCTGCAGTCCAAGGGACTTTCAAGAGTCCTCTCCAACACCACATTTCAAAAGCATCAATTCTTCGGTGCTCAGCTTTCTTTATAATCCAACTCTTACATCCATCCATGACTACTGGAAAAACCAAAGCTTTAACTAGATGGACCTCTGTTGGCAAAGTAATGTCTCTGCTTTTTAATATGCTGTCTAGATTTGTCATAACTTTCCTTTCAAGGAGTAAGCGTCTTTTAATTTCATGCTGCAGTCACCATCTGCAGTGATTTTGGAGCCCAAAATATAAAGTCAGCCACTGTTTCCATTGTTTCCCCATCTATTTGCCATGAAGTGATGGGATCAGATGCCATGATCTTAGTTTTCTGATTGCTGAGTTTTAAGCCAACTTTTTCACTCTCTTCTTTCACTTTCATCAAGAAGGTCTTTAGTTCTTCTTTGCTTTCTGCCATATATGGTTTTTATTTTATTGCTTGTCTCTAACACTGAGGTTATCACCTTTTGGGATTCTAGCTTTCTGTGGGGTCTGATTGAATACTCATTGAAACTATATGAGAAAGAGAATAGTAGGTTGGCCAAAAAATTTATTCATGATTTTCCTAACAGTTCATATAAAACCAGAATTACTCATCATCATAATTATTATTCCCCATTGAATAAGTAAGTAAAATGAACTTCTCAGAGATTAAGTAACCCACCGAAAACCACAGAGCTGCTCAACTGTAGAACCAGGACATGAACAATCTCCAAGACTAGTTTTATGTTTATTTGATCTAGCTTACTCCTAACGCCCTTAGAGTTTATTGTCCCTTCAGTAGGTGTCTGAAAGTCCAGAATCACCTCTGGCAGGGACTGTTCTTCACATTCCACCTCTGCCCCTCATGTCATGACCCCTTCTGTTTCTCTTCCTCACCAGAATCCCCTTGTGCAAAGCCCTCCATTTCTCCAGTTTCAGACAATGCCAAGCCTATGCAGAAGATATTCAAACCTCATATTGGAAGGTAAGCATCCTCCAGTTAGATGCTACATAAATTTAAGATTCTGTAAGGCCTGAATCAGGCTATCCTCAGCAAGCAGATGCTGTGTGATGCTACTCAGGGCCCCTCCTAAGAGCCCAAGTATCTTGGTCTCAGTATTATGAGTTATCAGCTGCTGAGAATTTGTAATTATGACCCTCACAGGGATTGGCCCTTGACTTTGGGAACTGCCTTTGCCAAAGTCAAACTCCTAACAAGGTGTGGCCAGTGGCCAATGATTGGCTGATCCAAAGACATAAGATCTAGTCCTCTTGTCTCCATTTGGAACTTTTTAAAAGGCTATCTCAGCTGCAGAGCTCCCCATAGGATTAGCTGAGGATGGCATCCCCAATTCAAAGGACATGAACTTGGGCAAACTCCGGGAGATAGTGAAGGACAGGGAAGCTTGGCATGCTGCAGTCCACGCAGTCTCAGAGTTGGACATGACCTGGTGACTGGAATCAACGACTGTCATAATCTGCATGATTTCTTGCCTTCTTTTTCTGTCCAGTTCTGCCTACTTCACTTCTTTATAGATGTCTCTCCCGAAAGTAACTAAAATAGCACAGAACAAACTGGTAGACAAATCTCTTCATAATATTAATTACCACGAATATAAATGGACTTTACTCTCTTGAGTTAAAAAAAAAAATGACTTTCGCATATGTTTTTAGAATTCCAACTATGTACTGTTTAAATAAAAAGAAAGTCTAAAGTGTAAGGACAGAGTAAAATTTAAATGAAAAAAATCAAGAAAGATATTCCAGATACCTAACAACCTAAGTAAAGCCAGTATGGTGGTATTAATATCAGGTGACTGCAGACTTCGTTTCTGAACTTTGATGGTGTGATGGATTCCAGACTTGAGATCAGACAGCTGAACCAAACTATGAAACAACAATTTTCACACATTAGGCAATGGGCAGAACAGGCCTGGGATCACTGAGAGAAGGGGAATAAGTAAAGTAAGGTTGCTGGAGGCTCTTTCTGGGTGCAGACACCTTCTAGCAACCACATAAGGTTGAGGAGCCCAAGAAAGGCGCAGAGTGTTGCTGAGTTGAAGAGACAAATCTCTGAGGTTCAGGTGGCTGAGCTGGTGGAAGTGTGCAAGGTAGAGCACAGAAAGTAAAGAAGCAGATAAAGAGGTCCAGAAATCTGCGCATGGTTTCCCTTAACTTTTTTGCTAAATACCAAGCCAGGAACACACAGGGTCATATTGCATGAAGCTGGGCAAAGAAGGGACACCACGTTGCCGTAAGCTGAACAAATGACCTAACATGGCTGGGAGATGTTTGAGGTTCCACCTCTTGGTGGAACAAACAGATAGAATATCAGAATATCTATCTTCTAGAAGATCTGAAAAACACTATCAAACATCTTGTTTTTATTGACATTTATAGGACAATACATCCATAATAGTGAAATATGCATTCTTTTTAAGCACATACGAAACATTAACCAAGAGAAATCATATTCAAGAGTTAATAAATTTTAAAAAGTTAAAATCATAAGAAGTATTTCTCCACCGTCAACGGCTGAGTGGGCATTTACTGGAGGTGGGAGGGCCAGGGAAAATTGTGTCCCAAACTGTAGCCTCCGAGTTGTCCAGTGGTTAGTCCTGAGAGGTATACATGCAGTGACTCACAAATGCCACCAGGGGGAAGTGTTTGCTTATGAAACCATGAACCCAACTGTGCGTAACAGAAGTGGGATCCCAGATATTCTTCTGGATTATCTAGAGGAAGGGGAATAGAAATATTCCAATGATGTATAAAGGGAAAGACGCTGTTGCTTAATCTTTACATGCCACTGCTCCAGCTCACCCATAACAAGGCCACAACCCCCCCACCTTCCCCTGTGGTTTAGCCCAGAGCTGTGACATTTCCTGGAGGTTTATTCTGGGAGATCTAGCATGGGCTTAAAGTCATCTCCTTCATTAACATCCTGAACCTCCTTCTGTCCCATTTGTGGGCAACACCATCCAGCTGGTGTTCCAGAAATCTCACAGGAGACAGACATAGGGCCCGGCGACTTCCTTTTGGATGATTTTAAAAGGAATCTCCATGACAAACTACAGACACTGGATTTAGCCCTATCTCAGCACTTAGAACTGCAGTTCAAGTTTCAACTCTTCTATTTACTTGCTGCATGAACTTGGATGAATGTCTTAACTCTCAGATGTCTGGTTTACTCGTTTAAAGCATGGGGCTGCAGATTGGATCAGATGTATATACAAAACACCCCGGCACATAGTAAGGGTCCCAGAAGTGAGTTCCTTTCATCCTTTTAGCTATTTTCTTAATCAACCAGCCTTCTTTTATTATGCCAGCCTAGTGCTGATCCTTCTGCGGATAAAAAGGATTATAAACTATTCATTCTACAAGCCACTCAGCTGGTGAAGGACCCTGTAATTTGCATTGTCAATTGCATTCTCAACTTTGTTTCTCAAACTGCTGACATTCTGATACCAGTTCATAATTTCTGCCACGTTTGCTATCTATCTGCACCATCATTTGTTTAATATATTTTAAATCAGTTTATTAAAAAAGCCCACAAATGTATTTTAAAGGAAAATTTGTATCTCTTCTGATAAAGGAAAGCTAATATTTACTATCACTTGCAATAAATATAAGGTCAATGTGGAAATAAGCATTAAAAGAAATCGAGTCCTTAAAACTGCAGTAATATAAATAATGTATAGTTCGTTCAGTTCAGTCGCTCAGTCGTGTTCAACTCTTTGCGACCCCATGAATCACAGCACGCCAGGCCTCCCTGTCCATCACCAACTCCCAGAGTTCACTCAAACTCATGTCCATCGAATCGGTGATCCCATCCAGCCATCTCATCCTCTGTTGTCCCCTTCTCCTCCTGCTCCCAATCCCTCCCAGCATCAGAGTCTTTTCCAATGAGTCAACTCTTTGCATGAAGTGGCCAAAGTATTAGAGTTTCGGCTTTAGCATCAGTCCTTTCAAAGAACACCAAGGACTGATCTCCTTCAGGATGAACTGGTTGGATCTCCTTGCAGTCCAAGGGACTCTCAAGAGGCTTCTCCAACACCACATTTTTTTCTTTCTTTTTTTTTTTTTTCCAACACCACATTTCAAAAGCATCAATTCTTCGGTACTCAGCTTTCTTCACAGTCCAACTCTCACATCCATACATGACCACTGGAAAAACCAGTGCTTAGATGGACCTTTGTTGGCAAAGTAATGTCTCTGCTTTTGAATATGCTATCTAGGTTGATCATAACTTTCCTTCCAAGGAGCAAGCATCTTTTAATTTCATGGCTACAATCACCATCTGCAGTGATTTTGGAGCCCACAAAAATAAAGTCTGACACTGTTTCCCCATCTATTTCCAATGAAGTGATGGGACCAGATGCCATGATCTTCGTTTTCTGAATGTTGAGCTTTAAGCCAACTTTTTCACTCTCCTCTTTCACTTGCATCAAGAGGCTCTTTAGTTCCTCTTCACTTTCTGCCATAAGGGTGATGTCATCTGCATATCTAAGGTGATTGATATTTCTCCCGACAGTCTTGATTCCAGCTTGTGCTTCTTCCAGCCCAGCATTTCTCATGATGTACTCTGCATATAAAAATAAGCAGGATGACAATATACAGCCCTGACGTACTCCTTTTCCTATTTGGAACCAGTCTATTGTTCCATGTCCAGTTCTAACTGTTGCTTCCTGACCTGCATACAGGTTTCTCAAGAGGCAGGTCAGGTGTCTGTTATTCTCATCTCTTTCAGAATTTTCCACAGTTTATTGTGATCCACACAGTCAAAGGCTTTGGCATAGTCAATAAAGCAGAAATAGATATTTTTCTGGAACTCTCTTCCTTTTTCCATGATCCAGCGGATGTACCAAGATAATTACGATGGTGTGATCACTCACCTAGAGCCAGACATCCTGGAATGTGAAGTCAAATGGCCTTAGAAAGCATCACTATGAACACAGCTAGTGAAGGTAATGGAATTCCAGTTGAGCTATTTCAAATCCTGAAAGATGATGCTGTGAAAGTGCTGCACTCAATGTGCCAGGAAATCTGGAAAACTCAGCAGTGGCCACAGGACAGGAAAAGGTCAGTTTTCATTCCAATCCCAAAGAAAGGCAATGGCAAAGAATGCTCAAACTACCGCACAACTGCACTCATCTCACACACTAGTAAAGTAATGCTCAAAATTCTCCAAGCCAGGCTTCAACAATACGTGAACCATGAACTTCCAGATGTTCAAGCTGGTTTTAGAAAAGGCAAAGGAACCTGAGATCAAATAATGTGTAGGTCATTACTATATCAAAGTATTCCTTGAAGGTCTGCACTAAGCCTTAGTAGACCTAAGTAACTTTGGTAAGTCATTTTAATACATATTTAAAAGGAGATTAATGACTTCAATAATTGTAACAAGTACAATATCAGTTCAGTTCAGTCACTCAGTCATGTCCAACTCTTTGCGATCCCATGAATCGCAGCATGCCAGGCCTCCCTGTCCATCACCAACTCCCGGAGTTCACCCAGACCCATGCCCAAGGAGTCAGTGACGCCATCCAGCCATCTCATCCTCGGTCGTCCCCTTCTCCTCCTGCCCCCAGTCCCTCCCAGCATCAGACTCTTTTCCAATGAGTCAACTCTTTGCATGAGGTGGCCAAAGTACTGGAGTTTCAGCTTCAGCATCATTCCTTCCAAAGTAATCCCAGGGCCCATCTCCTTCAGAATGGACTGGTTGGATCTCTTTGCAGTCCAAGGGACCTCAAGAGTGTTCTCCAACACCACAGTTCAAAAGCGTCAATTCTTCGGCGCTCAGCCTTCTTTACAGTCCAACTCTCACATCCATACATGACCACTGGAAAAACCATAGCCTTGACTAGATGGACCTTAGTCAGCAAAGTAACATCTCTGCTTTTGAATATGCTATCTAGGTTGGTCATAACTTTTCTTCCAATGAGTAAGTGTTTTTTAATTTCATGGCTGCAGTCACCATCTGCAGTGATTTTGGAGCCCAGAAAAATAAAGTCTGACACTGTTTCCACTGTTTCTCTGTCTATTTCCCATGAAGTGATGGGCCTGGATGCCATGGTTTTCATTTTCTGAATGTTGAGCTTTAAGCCAACTTTTTCACTCTCTTCTTTCACTTTCATGTTGTAATTGAATGTGCAAATAAATTATATCCTTATTATTTCATTATTCCTCGATAACTAACTTGACTTCTTTTACCTTCTCCTGTCTGGTTATTCAGTCCATGTCCATAATTTAAACTGTCTCTGGATAGCTCTGTTTCTACTAAATGAAACAGATAAATTTTCAGCTCTCAGAAGTCCCTTCTCTTCCTCTGTTTCTTTCCAAGCTGGCAACTGGGCTGTGGTAGAGGGCTGAGCTCTTGTGATCTTGTGTGAATGTATGTGGCCTTCCCGGGTAGCGCTAGTGGTAAAGAACTCACCTGCCAATGCAGGTGACCTAGGAGACACGAGCTCAGTCCGTGGGTGGGAAGGATCCCTAGGAGGGCCAGGCAGCCCTTGCCAGGATTCTTGCCTGGAGAGTCCCATGAACAGAGGAGCCTGGTGGGCTACAGTCCATGGGGCTTCAGACATGACTAAAGTGACTTAGCATGCACGTGGCTGTGTATAAGGCATGACATCCATGAGGTGCTGGAGGCAGGGGTCCAGACTGTCCATCTCAAGTCTTACTGGTCTGATCCTATGGCCTAAGCTCTGACTCCTGGCCCTTGAAGTGCCCTGACCCTCTCCAAATATCTTCATTCTAACTCCAGGACGCCAGTGCTTGACCACGTTGCTTCTCTTCTCTCTCTCTTTTTTGCCCACTAACCGTAGGCTACAGAGGGCATGTTCTCATTTCTCTTTTGAGGCTAGCCCCAGGCTTCCTTATCTTCCTTATCTCCATATTCACATCTTCTAGCCTTAGATCTTGATAAATTAAAGTTAATCTGATACCCATGGCAGAGTAAGTCAAGAAAATACAAAAAAGAAAAGCATACTAAGCACACTAATATACTTAAAAACACTTACTATTAAATTTTTGTCCTTTAGTAACTTAACTGAATCACATATGTATGATGACTAATATTTAAGAACAACTGAAGATAGTTGTTTTTTTAAAGAAAAAAAAATGAGGATAACCATAATAACATTAATGAACATATATAATACACAAATTATGTTTATTGCATGTAGCCAGTGAGAAATAAATTTCTCCAAAAAGCATTTAGCTGTTGCAAATATGATATTTCAATACTAGATGCTTTTGTGAATATAATATTCCACCGTATTTTAAGAGTATGTATATATCAAGGGATCCAGGCAGCAGGAGTCTCCATGCTAGTGAATGATTTGATATCCTTGCTCTCCACTACCTTTTCAGTGAGCCAGTCCTCCTCAGCCTACACCGATCTCTCAGTTTTGCCAGAAGGAAAGCCTCCCTCCTGATCAGCAATGCTCTAAATAATTGTGCCAGGACTCACGATTCCAGGGAGCCAGCACTGCATGGTACACTTGGGTCTACAGGGTTTCTTCAACCATAGCAGTTCTCACCTGGGGTTGCCTTTGCCTCTCCCAAAAGACATTGAGAATGTCGAGAGACATATCAACTGTCATGACTGGAAAGTTGTTATTCATCTAAGGGGTAGAGACACAGGGATGCTGATAAACATCTGATAGCACACAGGATGCCCAAAATAAAGATAACGTGCTGGTATTGCCAAGGCTGGGAAACTCAAGTCTGCCCTACCAGAATACAGAAGGAATTGTAATGAGGAAACTTTCAAGCCATTAAAACGTGAAGCACACATCACGCTCAGTGTTTGATTTCCATTCATCCACAGTGGCTTTTGGGCTTCCTAAGGGAAGATTTTGTCTAAAATCTGTGGAGTGAGAGAGTGCCAGGGAATGAGTAGTGAGTGCTCAGCCGCTCAGTCGTGTCCAACTCTTCTGCAACCCCATGGGCTGTAGCCCCCCAGGCTCCTATGTCCATGGATTCTCCAGGCAAGAATACTGGAGTGGGTTGCCATTTCCTACTCCAGGGGATCTTCCTGACTCAGGGACTGAACCCGAATCTCTTGTGCCTTCTGCATTGCAGGCAGATTCTTTCCCATTGGTGCCTCATGGGAAGCCCGTGGGTATCCTAATAAATAAATATTCCTTTTTAAGGAAGGGAGTTCTTTCCTGAGAACTGTAGCCAAGGGGAGGACTCTAGAGAGGACCAGGCAGGGTCAAAGGTGAGAACGGTAGTGAGAAGTGAGGAGACAAGGAAACTTGGTTAGAAATAGCACTCCTTTTTATTTGTTTATCATAATTCCTAAGAGATTGGAACACTGGATGAATCTTGGCAAATCTTTTTTTTTAATCGCTCTTTCTCCCCTCAACCTCCTATCTTCCCAACTGTCACCTTCCTCAGACCCTTGGGTACCATCACTGGAAAGCCACACCCTGCCCACCCTCACCCTGCTCCCCAGTGGAAGGGTGGGTGTATGCCCTGAGCAAATCCGAATGCCACTATTAATTCATTAAGATCTTTACTGCTTCATAAGTTTTATGCAGATGAGACAGGATTTGTAAAATGCTCTCTATGTTTTTCCAAACCTCATACTTTTACAAATTTTCTAATCAACCTGTAGGATATTCAAAGTGGGTAATGTTATTCTGATGTTTGATTACTGCATTTTTTAAAGGTGAAGGGATGAAGGTCCATAATAGTCTGATTTATCCCATAACTGAAAATTAGTAAGTCATCTTCCATCAGAACATTCGTTTGGCTTTATGTCCATTTTTACCCAATGGAGGGTTGAGTTGAAAGAAATACATTTTTTTTTTCCTTTGGTTGCACTGTGCCATATGTGGTATCTTAGTTCCCTGACTAGGGATCAAACCCGTGCCCCCTTATGGGGAGCACAGAGTCTTAACAACTGGATCACCAGGAAAGTCCCAAGAAGTGCATTTTTTTCAATTTAAATTTTTATTTGAAATAACTATCAGTTCACATGCAGTTCCAAGACAGGAGTACAGAGTGGTCCACTGTGCCTTTCACCCATCTGGTATGTTTGTCTCAACATTTTGAAATCCGTTGTCTGTTACACCAGTGCAATCGAAGAACAGATTGATCACTTTCATTAATTGGATACTGAGAGCTGTCCTGCTCTAAGAAAGAAGATTCTGAAGACCCAAATAGAAGAATATACTAAATTATATATGCATTGACACTAACATGTGATAACATTTTTAAAAAAGGTGTCACGAATGATTTGAAACATTGGGTGTTCATCGAGGCATTGAAAGGAATAGAACTTTAGGGTAAGAGTATGCTTATCTTGTGATGTGAAACATTGTAAAACATCTTTAGAAATATTTTTTTTTTAATGAATGAATGAGAAAACAAATCTATGATCATGAGGGGAGGATCAGAGGACTCCAATACCCAACTGTTAATAACCTGAACTGAGGAGCATCCTGGGTGCTCCTTTTTAGAGAAACCAGCTCATGTCAGTCAGACTTGTAGAAAGGAAACTTTATTTCATGTAGTATATGGGAAATATTTGGTTTTCAATCCATCTTAATTTCATACAGAATGGCCTTCTAGGAAAAGCCCATAATTCAATTGTGCTAAAACCAACTAATATTTGACTCTGAATGGGAAATATAAGCCATACAGAATGTGTTACCCTAAATCAAAATTCATTCTTCGTCTGAAGCCTACAGATTATAAATCAAGAATTAAGCTCAGGTCAGTAAATCCAAGCAAATGCACACAAACCTGAGAGTTAGCACCACTGGAACAGAAGCTTGCAAGGTAAACCTGCATAAATCAAATCTCGAAATCAAAGGGGGAAAAATGATTTTTCTTGTCCTACAGAGTAAGAGAAATGAACCCTCTAAACCCCTCTATGCAGATAAAAGTTCTGGTTTTTATGTAGCTTGATATATTTATGTATGGAGGAAGCACTGCTTGAAATTAAGCAGGAAGAATGAAATATTATAATGGCCATGCCAGAGAAGCAGCTCAGCCAGCACTTTCACAGTTGGGCCATTAGCAAGAATGTTTGAGAAAAGACCCCTTTAGCATTCAGCTGTGTTTTGCCAAGGCATGGCAGAGGGTGAAATGCTTTCAGAATCTGTCAAAGGGGTTAGTCAAAGCAGCTGCCCAGTGGTCGATAAAAGTCTCCTGCACCTTTGAGATGAAGCCACTATTCCTGACAGCTTTTACCCTCCACATCCCAAGAGTGAATCTGAGTATTTGCCATGCTTTGCCTAGATCCAACCCCAAGTGGCTTGGGGACTCTAGAGTCCCTAGGTTTTTATCCTTTGGAACATTAATGTCACCTTTATAACACCTTTTCCTCTCATTTAAGAACATGTCTTTAATTCACTGCCCTGTGTTTATAAAATCTCCTTATTAAGACAGCCAGACCTTCAAATCACTCTGGTTTATTGATTCAATGTTAAAAACCACATGCACAGAGAACTCTATTTTGTTTTGGCCAAATGGCATGGGTGTAGCCAATGATATAGCTTAGCTTATTTCCTTTAGTTGGAATGGCATTCAAGAAAAGGCTTTGGTATTTTCATGTAAATAAAATAGGAAGCTGGGTCCCTCCCAGTGCTTTCCAGGTTGCATTTACTTTCTGATTCTAAACTGATCTGTGCACAGAAAGGTCTCTAATTTAAAATAGAAAGCCTTGTGTAACAGCATTTGGCAGGACCTGTTCCACACAGAACATACCAGTGGATGCAGGGTTCATTGCAGAACTATCCAAAGGAGAAAACTGAGTGTGTGTGTGCACCTCTTGTGTGCATAGATCCTTGCACATAACACATAGGAATCCTTTGCAGTGCCTGAAAACCAACTGCAACTTTTAATGATTCTCCTTTGATAATGTGTCTTGTTTGGAGGCAAAATATTCAAGTACTGTGGGAACTTTCCCCAGATGCCTGTGTTTAGACCCATTCCAGAGACTATATTAAGGAAATGTTTATTTGTTAAAGTCATTCATTCGTTCCACAAATATTTAGCGGATGCTTTCTAGTATGTACCAAGAGCTAGAGATACAGAAATGAATAACACAGACAGAAAGTTGAACCCTAGATTAACTTAATCTCTTTATTGAATCACTTTGGACTGGATGTCTCATAAATAACCCTCTGTTCTTCTACAAGTGTTAAATAATTCTTACCATGGTCCTTAGGGTAACTTTTCAACCCCAAATCCAAAGTTATTCTGTTTAGTGAAGTTTTGCCTTGGAGTTATACTAACCTGTAACTTCATATCATGGGCTTGGGATAGACACTCTATAATTCAGAAAAAAAAAAAGAATTTAAATAGACAAATTTCATATACACTACAATAATAGCTATAAATAAAGATAGGGTTAATTAGACAAGGGAGTCCCAGGTGGCCTAGTGATAAAGAATCCATCTGCCAGTGCAGGAGATGGGGGTTTGACCCCTGGGTGGGGAAGATCTCCTGGAGGAGGAAATGGCCACCCACTCCAGTACTCTTGCCTGGAGAATCCCATGGACAAAGGAGCCTGGTGGGCTATAGTCCATGGGGCCTCAAAAAGTTGGACATGACTGAGCTGCTGAGCATGCCTGAAGTAAGTAGACAAAGTCTTGGGAAGAAAAGCAGAAAGAGAAAAGTCTTGTAGAGCAAGCAGCATCTGCCTCACCTGGAGGCTCATTAAAAATATAAATTCTCAGGGCCTACCTCAGAACTATTGAGTTAGAAACTCTGGGGGTGAAGCCCAACCTCTGTGCTTAAACAAGCCTGCCAGGTAATTGGGATTCATCCTAGAGGCTGAAAACTCCTGGTGTAGAGGAACATTCAAGGTTCCTTTACTTGGAAACCTTTTATAGTATAGCTCTAGTGCAATGATTTTACAAGCCTGCAGGGTTCCAGAGATGTGAGCAACCCATCTGTTATTTAGGGTAGATCAACATAGGAAAAACTGAATTGGTGACTAAGCTGGCCATTTAAATACATTTTTGGTTCCGAATTTTTTTTTTCTCTGACTCAGAAATGCTTGATTCACGGAGTCACTGGTTAACTTTGGCCCAGGAGTCCAGACACAAATGTCCCTGTGTCTGTTCTGAGGCCAGTGAAGCTGATTGGGGTGCAAGCGATGAAATGCCTGCTCTCCTGCCCTCTTGCTGATGGGATCAGAGTGCATCAGAGAGGACCACTGAATCAATCAGCTAACTAGATTTTGTACAGCAACTTCCATGCCCTGGGAACTCAGCCTGGTGTGGTTAGAGGGGAGGGGGCAGGGAGGACAAGTTGCCTCCGACCCAGAAGTCAGAGGGAATTTCAGGCTTTCATTTGAGATCAAAAGCACCCATGATCACAGGCTTTGTGCAGCTGGTGCTGAACCCATTCAAAGGACAGGAGATTGCAACGGTCTGGGGCCATCAGCAACAGGTTTGCAGAGCTTATGTGGCTGGGGCAATGGATGGGTAGGAACAGACCGTGTGAATACTGTGTTGATATAGGAGAATCTATGGCATGTTTGAGTGAGCATTCTGCCTGCATCGTTTAGTAGTGGAAAAGAAGGTTGGGATTGTTGTTGGAGCCAGATGGAAATAGACCTTGGATGATATCCCATGGATCAGACAGAACCATTTTTCAGCAGGGGTGTGCTCAGAGGCAGATGGAAGTTTAAGATGTCAAATTAAGAATAATGGTCTTTATTTTCCTCCTTTACTACATTAGGCTAATCTGGGCTTCCTAAAGCGGTCATGAGTCACTCAGGCTGTGAAATGGGTTCATTTGTCAGGAAAGGGGAAAAGGTGACAACAGCTAAGCAAACAGAGAACAGCAGGCACACCAGTCAGGACCTGGCCCCAGAGCGAGAATGCACACGTGTACTGCTTGGAGATGAAAAATGGTTTCCGTGGGCCATCCATAGCATCGCTATCCACAGCGATGGCTCTCCATCCAGGACATGTTTCTACTCAAGGGAGAGGCTAGGCCTGGGGATGTGGTGGTGCCCAGGCTCCTTTGAACAGCCTCTAGTGACTGATGGCCCCTGGCTCTGTGCCTCTCCAGATGACTGTGCAGTGTGGCTGGGAGACGTGGAGGGCAGGAACCCTTGGGTCTCAGCCAGGAGCAAAGTGCACGTGAAGACTCCAGGTCACAATAGAAATGCTTGCTGGCCTCCCTCCTTTCACGGTGAGCTCCTTGAAGGTCGAATCAGCTTCCTCATTTTGTTTTCTTTAGGGTCAACCCCAAGCTCATCGTATGTTGGGCTCTCAGTTAATGTTCATTGAACAAATGTGTAAGTCTATGAGTTGGCACTGGGAACCCGCTCTAGTATTCTTGCTTGGAGAATCTCATGGGCAGAGGAGGCTGGCAGGTTATACCCCATGGACTCGCAAAGAGTTGGACATGACTGAGTAACTAACACTTTTGGAACTTTTTGGAAGTGTTGGCACAGGGAGTTTTTTCACTCTCTCTCTCTGTTTAAATCAGGAACTTTAAAAACCAGAAGTGTCCTCAGACCCCATCCAGTCCAAACACTTGATGTGAATATGGGGAAACTGGGGCCCAGAGAGGCACTGTGGCCTGCATAAATTCTTAAAAAATTAGTGGAGATTATAAACTAGTATTACACTGCTTTTATCTTGTCTCCTGTAACACATGGACTTCTGGAGAAATTTTTTAAATGAAAGATCCAATAAGAATGCACTCTTTCAAGCCACAAGTAGATCTTCTAAGATCATTCTATTTAAAATAATACACATCTCCCTCCACTCCCTCTCAGTCTCCAAATTCCACCTCACAATTCAGCACTCCTTACCTTTCTCTCCTTACCTGTTCCATTCCATTTTTTCTCTGTAGCACTTATTACAATCGATTAGTCCAGATATTATATGTGTTTATATGTTTTTTTGTCTCCCCTAGTCACCAAAAATGGGAATTCCATCAGGTAGAAGCTTTGGCCATTTTAATCAATTTTGTTTCTATGACATATAACATGCCTGGTATAGAGCAGACATTTAGTACACATTTGCTGAATGAAAGAAGAAATTTAATTAATTTTCTAGAATGCAAACCACAGCCTGAGAATTTTGCTCAATTAGGATTTGTTTTTCTACATGATGTAGTGATTATACCATGACACTGAGAGAGTGTCCTACAGAGACACTAGAGAGGCAGGAGGTTCTGACCAAGAGTCCTCCAACTGCTGGTACCCAGGGTGGTGCAGGACTTGTGTCCAACCAGACTATATGCGATGGGGTAGAACAAGTATGGCACCACACACTAATTCTGTTTGTATGTCTGTCTCTCCTATTTAGCTGAGAGACTCATGTGGACTGTGTTGTTTTCCTTGCTAAATCCCTAGCACGCAGTTCAGGTCTTGGCAAACTCCACATCCGCCTGGGCCAATAAGGTTTCTACAGTGACAGAAATGCTAATATAGATGCTGACTGAAATGGTAGCCACTGGCCGCTTGTGGTTAATAAGCTCTTGAAGTGTGACCAGTGCAACTCGTGAGCTGAATTTTCTATTTTGCTTAATTTTCAGTAGTTTTAAGTGTGAACAGCCAGAGGTGACTAAAGGCTACTATTGAACAGAGGCTCTGGATTTTCAGTGTACTTACTGAAAGATAACTGCAACTGATTCAGTTGAAAAAGCCCATTATCTATAAGGTAAAAATCTCAGTAATTTGCAGTATATGAGTGAAAGACTTAAAATTAGTCAAATGTAGAAATTGTTGATTATTTAAAATAATTGCTTTTGCCAGTTCTAAGAATATATATACTTGATGCCTTTCCTTCTGCCATAGTCAATGGATAGGAATCAAAGGGATTTTTATATTGTTCAATGTTATACTGTGAGGTGTCTCCCATGCTTTATATATTTTTTTGGATGATGATTATGAATATTGCATTCTAGAATGTACCATCACTTATTTAGTCACTCAGTTGTATACTGTTAGATGTATATTTGCTTTCAGTGTTTTTGCTAATACAAATAAGAGTGTAATATGTACTCATTTATATAGATCTCTGTGTACAACTTTATTTATTTCAGCTAAAATATATAAGTGGAGCAAAGTCTTCAAAAATTTAGAAACATAGTTGTGATACTGTCCTCTATAATCTCCTTTGATCGAATTATCAAATGGGCTTGTCATGGAGAAGCCTTAACTGATGCCTTCTGTGGGCATTGGCCCTTGAAAGCTATTGCAGGAAACTGTCTTACTACTGTCCCTTCAGAATAAATGTAACTTCTAAGGTTGCCCTAATCATAGGCAGCTATCAACATCAGAGAGAGCAGAAAGGGAGAGAAAACCTGGAGTAAAGAATCCCAGGAGATGACCTGAAAGTTGCTCCTGTCACTTCCACTTTCTTTTTGCTGATCTGATATCAGTCTGTGACCACAACGGACAGTAGTGAAAATATTGATAGTTATCAAGTGTTGTGGATCATATGAACTTAACATAATCATACCTGTTTGTTGGAACTCAGATCTGTCCACTTACCTGTATCTTTACTGCCATTGACTTCTTTCCTCTGCTACTGCTACTGCTGTTAAGTCACTTCAGTCGTGTCTGACTCTGTGCGACCCCATAGACAGCAGCCCATCAGGCTTCCTGGCCCTGGGATTCTCCAGGCAAGAGCACTGCAGTGGGTTGCCATTTCCTTCTCCAATGCATAAAAGTGAAAGTGAAGTCACTCAGTGGTGTCCAACTCTTCATGACCCCATGGACTGCAGCCCACCAGGCTCCTCCGTTCATGAGACTTTCCGGGCAAGAGTACTGGAGTGGGGTGCCATTGCCTTCTCCATTAATTCCTCTAATTAGTCCTTATTCTCAATTTTTTCCTCTTCTGATCCATCCTCTGCATATGTAGCCAGAATGATTCTTTAGAAATACAGATCTAATCACATTCGTTTCTGCTTAACATTTTAAATGGTGAAACACTGACTTCAGAGAAAAGAAATTTCAAAACCCGAACACCTACTAAGACATCTAAGGCCTTTCTTTTTGGCCCTACCCAATTCTCCAGCCTCGTAATGCTCAAATGTCTGGGGTGCAGCCATGTTGGCACATATTTGGTCTTTTAAGCATGGAAGAAATGGAGCTAAACACCAAACCTTTGACAGCTAACTTCTCTGGGATATGAAGTGAGAAAACACATGTGTTTTCTATCACTCTAGCAAAGTTCAGCATTTGTCCTCTCTTCAAACAAGTGTGGAAACTACCTGTTTGAGGTCTATGGTTTCCCCAGGCTTCCAGAAACCCAGTTCTTCACTCTGCGGGACTTCTTGGGATTTTAGAGATTATCTGTTGGGGGATATGTCCCATCAGAGTTTGCTCCTGAGACCAGACTGCTGAGCTGACCTGTCCTGTGATGTGTTTTCGTAGAAAGTAGAGTTTCATTTATATTGATGTTTTTACTTGTAGTGTCTGGTATTATTTCAAACAAAAGAAGTTTCTATAGAGCCAATGCTGAAGATATTTCTTACTGCTAGCTTAAATGATTCTAGGCAAATAATGATTCCTCTCTGGGCCTCAGATTTCCCATCTGTAAAAAGAGGATGTTTAATTAGGATAATCTCAAAGGCCCATTTTGGCAATCAGATGAGATTAATTCACTTGTTCACTACTTATTTGTGAGCCCCTCACTCTGTTTTTTGAAAAATTCTGCATGATGAGGATATTGTATTGAAAAAAGATAGAGCAAAAATCTTCTCTAATAAAGATTACATCCTAATTTAGAGTCTAGTGGTCAGACAGACATACATAAAGACAAATGATACAGAATGAATTAGACAGTGATGGCTGCATGTAGAGAATGATTAGAGGATGGTGTGATAAACATGAAAGTCTGTCTCTGAGATCAGGCAGAAAATGTTCCATGCAGAGAAACCATCAAGACTGCTGAGACTGATGTATTTAATGAAATTAAAGAGATCTAGGAGGAGATGTAAGATTGAAAGTGGTCCTAGAGCAGGTAAAGCAGTTGGTCTGGGTCTAGCTTATGTACATGTTTACACCAGTTCAGTTCAGTCACTAGTCATGTCTGTCTCTTTGCGACCCCATGAACTGCATATTTACATGAGGGTAAGAGGTTTATCCTAAGTGCTATTGAGAAGTCCCTGAAGAACTTTAAGCTTGGTATAGAAAGATCTTTGTTTAAGTATTGAAATATCACTCCTGAAACTATATAGAGGGATTGGGAGTAGAAGATAAGGCTACATAGGAGGTTATGATGGTGTTCCAGGAAAGAAATGATAGGGGTGTGGATTGGAATGGTAATAGTGGATGGAGACAAGTGAACAAATATAAAACACACTCATGGAGTGTTTGCAGAGAATAAGGTCAAGGATATCAACTAGGTATGGTGGGGTCATTTTCTGCAAGAGTAGAGACTGGGTTTCAGAGAATGAAATAGAGTTTTTGGAACATGTAAACTTTGAGATAACCATTACACCTGTAAGTATAGATGCCATGTAGGCAATTGAGAAAAGTCATTGCTGGAGATGTAACTTGGAAGCCATTAGCAAATGGGTAGTTTTGCGATAAACTGGATAAGATCATCTAGGGAGAGAGTTTAAACAGAGAAGAAAATAGGTCCCTTAGCATTGAGGAACTCCTTGATTTAAAGAAGAGTAATCCCGCTAAAGACACTGACAAATAGCAAAGATGAGGTAGGAGAAAAACTCAGAAAGTGGTTTCACCAAGAAAGAGAGAAGAGAGTTTCAAAACCGAGTTCATCTGTTCTGAATGCTTGTGAGAAGTTAACTAAGACAAAAACTGGGAAGGGACTATTGGATTTGACAACATGGAGGTCATCGGAAACTGTTGAAAGCAGTCTCAGCAGCATGATGAGGCAGGATCCCAATCAGAGGAGATTAAGAATAGAAAAGGAGGCGAAGGAGAGGAGCAGTTTTGCAAAACTGTTGTGAGTAGGAGCAGAGACATAATGACTATAGAGGGATGAGAGACAGCTTGGATTTTTTGAAGATGGGAGAAATTTCAGCATGATTATAACATGATGGAAATCAGCTGTAGAGAAAGAGAAATGAATGGTGCAGGAGAAAGAGAATGATTGCAGAAGAGGAATCTCAATTAGCCAAATGGAGATGAGATCCAGTCCACAAGTCAGGGTGTTGCCCTTGGACAAGATCAGGCACATTTCTTCCAAGGTGAGAGGAGGGAGACAGAGTATGGGCCCTGATACAAGAGGATGGAAAGTTGTGGGTAGATGAATGAGTTCATCTCTGATAACTTTCATTTTTAAGTGAATCACAGAGCAGATCATCAACCCCATGGTGTGATTCAGTGAATCAAGGAGGAAAAGGAGGAGGGGAAACAGAGATATGAGAGATAGAGTTGACGAGAGTCCATCTGAAAGACACAGAAAAAGGAATTATCACCTCCTCTCATAATTTATTTATAAATTAGGATCTAGAAAACTGGCTCTACAAACCTGCCAGGTCATTTTCAAACATTATATGTAGCTCTCCCAACCATGATCCAAAAAGGCAGATGTTGCCTCTACTTTGCAGGCTCAGCCTGATTAAATAGCAAAATCTTTGAAGAGAAACTCTTTTCAAAGTCCTTGGTTTTTTTTTGGAGCCTCAGTACCAAATGGGGAAACTGGCAAGGTAAGGGCTTTCAATTCATGTATCAATTCACTTTGGCAGACATTTCTGACCACCTATTACGTGTTAGATTTCTGACTTCCATAGTATAATGTACATCCATACCGACCCTCCAGCTGTTTCTAATCACTCTCCTTGAAGAATCGAGACTCTGGAAACCCAGCAGTGACTGCGGTGCAGTGCCTCTTTCCAGAGAGGGCAACTAACGGAGGCAGAAGCATGTGCTCTTATTGTAGTGAGCCCAGGGGTTGGTGAATGCAGATTTGTGGGGATCAGAGAGGGCTCCCAGAGGAGGGACATCTAAGCTTTCAGTTCTGTCAATGCTTTTGCCTCACTAACATCCCCCTTTTCTCTGCAGCCCATATACAGAGACTAAACGTCAACCTTATTGGTCTTCCCACCAGCATCCCTTCCAACCCTCCGAGACTAACCTGCCTGAAAAGTTAACCCTGTCGGCATCCTCCAGTGGAACTCTGAACCCAAATCTCTTTAACTTAGTGTGACATTCAGGTCCTCCTTGCTTTTACCCCTTCTCGCCTCTCTTTTCAATTTCCTTCATCTCCGTGCCTCCTCTACTGCCCACTGCTATCCTCCATCCTCTTCTACATAATCCTAACCCTGTCAGAACTTCTTGTAATTTTTGCATCCCACCAAATATTCTCTAGCTTTAAGACATTACCTCATATTGCTCTTCAACATGGAAGGCCCTTTTTTCACAAGAAGATATTACTGTCTTCTTTTGGTTCTTCAGGATTCCATTTACTGTTACACTTTCCTTGGAAATTTCAGATATGATCCTCCCATCCCCACAACACATACTGTCTCTTCTCCTCTGGACTGTAGAGTCTACAGAACTCATCGCTACTTCTGCCTAAAACTTAATACACTGTACTGCAATCATTTGTGTGCCCATCTCCCTGCCTGCAATACCAATTGTTTGATACCAGAGATGTATTTTATTATTAACTACCCATAATGGTACCCAACCTAAAGTAGGAGCTCCATGTATACTTACAAAGAAATGAATAAGTGATCAAATAAATAAATGAATTAATGCCTACAGCTCTTCCAATTAGCTTTGTGTTCTTCAGTTCCATATCTTTGAATATGCTCTTCCACTTATTGCTCTTTTGCCTTCTCTATCTTCTGCCAAGTCCACTTGGCAAGCTCCTGTTCTTCCTGAGACCCAGAGAATTTGTGATGCACCAATACAAAGACTTCTTAGCGAAACAGATTTCTTAAAGCAAGCATCACTTTATTATAAACTAATTATGCCTGGATTCTTTGGTTTGGGATCCCTTGGAGATAGTAGACTTTATTAAAGTGGTTTTGAAAACTGAGTTTCAGTCCTTTTGAGCTACTGTTGCAGAAGTTTAGCTGTGCATTCCAGAAGGTCAAGGATCTCTTAAGTGTCAGTACAGTACTTCCCTTCCCCCACCAATCATCCCTTGAGAATACTCTATTTTAAAAAGCATTTATTTAAAAAAAAAAAAAAAACCTACACTTCTGGACCAATTCATCTGCAATTTGCTATACTTCATAGGGCTCAAAGCCCCCGCGTGCCTAAACTACTAGGAAAGATTTCTGGACACGTCAATAAAAGTATCTTAATGAACAACAGCTGCAAAGAACATGTCTTTAAATAAATTGATTCCAAATTTTTCTGCATGTTTCTGTGATTTTGCTTTTTAAATGGGCACCACTGCCTTTAAACTTGGCTAGCTGAAAAACGTTGAAGGGAAAAAAAAATCGTATATTGTTTCAAAAAAAAAGTCATTGTCTTGCTTTTCTTCACCATTCTTTCTTTGAAGAGGTTAATGCATGTTCACAGTGATTACCTCACTTCTGCTTGTAATAGCTTTCTGGAGCAAAAGGAGGCAAGTTATACATCTTCCCCACTTTGAATGTGATACAGAAAGCTTACAGAGTTGTCCAAATTGAGGATTGGAATTAGAACCCAGATCTCTTGATTTTTGAGGACTATGTTCAGACCTTGGGCTCAATTATCTATTAAAACAAAACCGAGAATAGCCCTCTTGCCAGCAAAGAACATATATGACAAGAATGTTTGTACTGTACTCTGTTGAGGCTCTTTGAACTTTGTATCTAACATAGAAGAGTAGGATTTGGTTCAAAGTGTGTGTCCAGTTATAAAATGAAATGAGATCTAGCATTCTTCTTCCCCCAAAGAGTAAGACTTAACCAATTTAATTTAGACTAAAAAAAAAATTCTTTTCCATCCATAATTTATCATCTGAAATCATATTTAAACTATCAATTATATTTAAACATCATAAAGAATGAACTTGATTTACTAATCATCAGTAAATAAAGATGTGGCACTTAGAAGGAGATTGTGATAGATGCTTCCTTTTGGGGTTTTAATAGCACAGCAGATGTCTTTTTTTTCTTATGCAGGCGGCTAGAAATCAAAATTTGGCTCTATAGTCGCATGATTTCCCTTCTTGATCTACTACTCTGGACATCTGGGTTTCCTGTGGATTGCGTTCAATCAGCAGTGTGGAGGTAGTAAATATTTCACCATCCAGCTCCCCTCTTTTATTCTTACTGAATAAAAGGAGTGAGAGCACAGTGAATCCCGATCTTGGAAATCCTCCTCTGTTGCCTTGCACACGTCGTTGTTGAAGAAGTGGCTTGTGACATTGCTTGCCTAGGGCAAAGACAAATGCGCACTAGTGGGGGGTAGGATGGAAGGAGGGAAGGGTTGAGTTAGGACCCAGAAATTGTTGAATAGAACAAAATGAAAAGCTGTTCCCAATTTGAAAAGTGAGTTGACGTCTGCTACTCTGGTATGTGGTAAAACATGTTTTTCATCTAAGACATAATAAAAGCTACAAGCATTTTACACTGTACATTAAGAGCTGCATCTTTAAAGGGAACATCTTTTTATAGAGAGAGCTCATAGGGAGTTCTCCATTTGATGATACTTTTGAACACTTTATTATTCCAGTAGGTGAACTATCCCGTAGTCATGGCAAATCCTAAATGAATTGACAGGACACTTTTGTAAAAATGACTGTTAGGGGTATCCTGACATTGCATTTTTTTTCATCTGTTTCTATAAATATAAAATTTATGTTCAGATTGAGTGTGGGACTAGACTATATCATTGGGAAAGAATGACCTGCAAATAACCCAAGGGAAACCTAGAGTCAAGGTGGATGAAGAGTTTGAAGTGACAGTGAAAGGGAGGTGGGAGCAAAGAATTCATTTTTAAAAATTTTCTGAATATTGGGCTTTCCAGGTGGCACTAGTGATAAAGAACCCACCTGCCAATGCAGGAAACGTAACAAACACAGGTTCAATTCCTGGGTTGGGAAGATCCCCTGAAGAAGGACATGGCAACCCACTCCAGTATTCTTGCCTTGAGAATCCCATGGATAGAGGAGCCTGGCGGGTTACAGTCTATGGGGTTGCAAAAGAGTGGGACATGACTGAGGGACTTAGTCTGCATATTAAAAAACTTTCTTTGTGTGTGTGTGCTGAGCTTGAGGTCGACTGGAAAATGGACTTTGGGAGCCATACCATTACAGGGGTGCACAAATCCTAAAGAGTCCATCAACATTGTATGTTACATAAATGGCACTCTCTAGGGCTTCCTTTGTGGCTCAGCTGGTAAAGAATCTGCCTGCAATGCAGGAGACCTGGGTTCAATCCCTGGATTGAGAAAATTCCCTGGAAAAGGGAACGGCTACCCACTCCAGTGTTCTGGCCTGGAGAATCCCATAGACTGTATAATCCATGGGGTCACAAAGAGTCGGACACGATTGAGTGACTTTCACTTTTTTTTCACTTTCAGAGTTGTACAAACACAGTGCCCCTGTTGAGAAGAAGGACAACAATTTAAAAAATCTGACATGTGGAATAAGGAAGATAAGTGCCTAGGAACCTTTCTTTTTATTTATTTTTTTCTTATCTCTATTAGAAGATAATTATAATATTTTGATGTGTTTGCCATCCATCAACATGAATCGACCATAGACATATATATGTCCCCTCTCTCTTGAACCCCCTCCCATCTCTCACCCCCATCCCACCTGCCTTCTTTCTTTTGCCCCTGCAATTATGTCTTCCTTAAATTCCTTGTTAGTCTCTTTCTCTGACAATTCTTTCTTCACTTGTTCCTTTTCCCTCCAATTTTACTGAGATATAGTTGGTATCTCTTCCCTAAGTATTGGTCTTTTCTTGGATCCCTAAGTAGAGTCATTTTTCTGGTTTTCAGCGTAACCTTTCTACAAAACCTCATTTTAAATATTACCTTTATAATGATGGCTTCATCTCTTTATCTCCAGACTTGCCTCTCCAAAGAGCTCCCGCTCTGTGTATCCACCTACCTCTTGGATATGGAGCTCTGTCTGGATAGTCCCTGGGTCCTCTCCTTAGTGAAATGAAACTAACAGTCAATCCATCCATCAGCTCTGACCTTTCAACTGCGCCTCCCAGTAAATTGCTCCATCATTAGATGAACGTGGTCTGGAGCTCCAGACGAAACCTTGGCAATCATCCTAAACTATTTTCCTGCTCTCTGTTCTGAATATCTGACTGCTCATCAGGTCTAGGAAATTCCTCATGCCCAGGTCCTCTTCACCACACGCTTGCCTGCTACCTCAGTTCAGGTTTGCCTTATGACTTGCACTGTCTAACTGCCTGAAGGTCTCCAGTTTATTCATGATTTATACATTGCCACACTTTATGCTTAAAGGCTCGCACCTTAGGGCATTCTATCATGGTTTTTAGGACCAATGACTAAGTTGATGATATCTGTATTGAACACTGTGCTTTGTTGTTTTGCGAATATTTAAGGCGGTGACAGAAGATGAGCTGGTTGGATGGCATCATTGACTCAATGGGCATGAGTTTGAGCAAACTCAGGGAACTAGTGAAGGACAGAGAAGCCTCATGTGCTGTAGTCCATGGGGTTGCAGAGAGTCAGACATGACTTAGCTGCTGAACAACAGCAACCAAGAATTAGATAATATTCATTCAATAATTATTTATTGAGCACCCAAGTGAATATACTCCTTGGCCCTCCAAATGTCACATTCCTCAATGTAGAGGATGCCAAAATATATTAAAAATATACTTCATGTTAAATGTAGAATTAATGTGAAGAATATAAAATGAAAAATTGTAATAATAACTAATAAAAATAATTTAATCAAAAAACTAAAATGTTGGTACTAATAAGACCAAGCCAGTCCAGAGATTAGAGACTCTTGAGGTATAAAGTTGCCAAAGGCAAACTCTAGGGAGGAAATAGAACTTAAAGAAATGAAAGGATTTTTTTTTTTAGAAGAACAGTAGTGGAAATAGGAGGCTGCTTCACAAGAGTTTAGTTTGAGGAGCAGCATGGAGATAAATAAGATTTCTTGCTGGCATCAAGGGAAATCAGGCAGAGAAAATATGTAGGTAAGATGATAAAACCAATGGCTTGTGATAGTTTGGGGAGAGGCACTGTGGTACAAAGGGCACTGGTATTGTACAGGTTTGGGTTCAAATTCGAGCCCAGTGTTGAAAAAGACCTGGTGGCTCAGACTGTAAAGCATCCACCTGCAACGTGGGAGACCGAGGTTCAATCCCTGGGTCAGGAAGATCCCCTGGAGAAGGCAATGGCAACCCACTCCAGTACTCTTGCCTGGAAAATCCCATGGATGGAGGAGCCTGGTGGATTACAGTCTATGGGGCTACAAAGAGTTGGCCAACTGAGCAAATCAAGAATCCCTTAAAGGAAATGGAGTAGCCATCTCAGTAAACAAAAAGAGTCCAAAATGCAGTACTTGGATGCAGTCTCAAAAACAACAAAATGATCTCTGTTTCCAAGGCAAACCATTCAGTATCAAAGCAATCCAAGTCTATGCCCCACCAGTAAAGCAGAAGTAACTGAAGTTGAACAGTTCTATGAAAACCTATAAGACTTTCTAGAACTAATACCCAAAAAAGATGTCCTTTTCATTATAGGTGACTGGAATGCAAAAGTAGGAAGTCAAGAAACACCTGGAGTAACAGGAAAATTTGGCCTTGGAGTACAGAATGAAGCAGGGCAAAGGCTAACAGAGTTTTGCCAAGAGAACACACTCGTCATAGCAAGCACCCTCTTCCAATAACACAAGAGAAGACTCTACACATGGACATCACCAGATGGTCAATACCAAAATCAGATTGATTCTATTCTTTGAAGCCAAAGATGGAGAAGCTCTATACAGTCAGCAAAAACAAGACCAGGAGCTGACTATGGCTCAGATCATGAATTCCTTATTGCCAAATTCAGACTTAAATTGAAGAAAGTAGGGAAATCCACTAGACCATTCAGGTATGACCTAAATCAAATCCCTTCTGATTATACAGTGGAAGTGACAAATAGATTCAAGGGATTAGATCTGATAGACAGAGTAGCTGAAGAACTATGAATGGTGGCTCATGACATTGTACAGGAGACCGGAATCAAGACCATCCCCAAGATAAAGAAGTGCAAAACAACAACAGCAATAAAAAACACTGTCTGAGGAGGCCTTACAAATAGCTGTCAAAAGAAGGAAGTGAAAAGCAAAGTAGAAAAAGAAAGATATACCCATTTGAATGCAGAGTTCCAAAGAACAGCAAGGAGAGATAAGGAAGCCTTTCTCAGTGATCTGTGCAAGGAATTAGAGGAAAATCATAGAATGGGAAAAACTAGAGCTATCTTCAAGAAAATTAGAGATACCAAGGGAACATTTCATGCAAAGATGGGCACAGTAAAGGTCAAAAGTGGTATGGTCCTAAAACAGAAGTAGAAGATATTAAGAAGAGGTGGCAAGAATACACAGAAGAACTATACAGCAAAGATCTTCATGACCCAGATAGTCACGAGGGTGTGATCACTCACCTAGAGCCAGACATACTGGAATGCGAAGTCAAGTGGGCCTTACAAAGAACCACTATGAACAAAGCTAGTGAAGGTGATGGAATTCCAGTTGAGCTATTTCAAATCCTAAAAGATGATGCTGTCAAAGTGCTGCACTCAGTATGACAGCAAACTTGGAAAGCTCAGCAGTGGCCACAGGACTGGAAAAGTACAGTTTTCATTCAAATCCGAAGGAAAGGCAATGACAAAGAATGCTCAAACTACCACAGAATTGCACTCATCTTACACGCTAGTAAAGTAATGCTGAAAATTCTCTAAGCCAGGCTTCAATAATACGTGAACTATGAACTTCAAGATGTTCAAGATGTCTAAATCCTTTTTCTGGATTTAAAAAGGCAGAGGAACCAGAGATCAAATTGCTAACATCCACTGGATCATTGAAAAAGCAGGAGAGTTCCAGAAAAACATCTATTTCTGCTTTATTGACTATGCCAAAGCCTTTGACTGTGTGGATCACCACAAACTGTGGAAAATTCTTAGAGACAGGAATACCAGGCCACCTAACCTGACTCTTGAGAAACTTGTATGCTGGTCAGGAAACAACAGTTAGAACTGGAAATAGAACAACAGACTGGTTTCAAATAGGGAAAGGAGTACGTCAAGTCTGTATATTGTCACCCTGTTTATTTAACTTTTATGCAGAGTACATCATGAAAACACTGGGCTGGAAGAAGCACAAGCTGGAATCAAGATTGCCGGGAGAAATATCAACAACCTCAGATATGCAGATGACACCACCCTTATGGCAGAAAGTGAAGAAGAATTAAAGAGCCTCTTGATGGAAGGGAAAGAGGAGAGTGAAAAAGTTGGCTTAAAAGTCAACATTCAACAAGCTAAGATCATGGCATCTGGTCCCATCACTTCATGGCTGGAAACAGTGGCTGACTTTATTTTGGGGGGCTCTAAAATCACTGCAGATGGTGACTACAGCAATGAAATTAAAAGATGCTTTCTCTTTGGAAGAAAAGTTATGACTAACCTAGATAGCATATTAAAAAGCAGAGATGTTACTTTGCCAACAAAGGTCCATCTAGTTAAGTCTATGGTTTTTCCATTAGTCATGTATGGGTGTGAGAGTTGGACTGCAAACAAACCTGAGTACCGAAGAATTGATGCTTTTGAGCTGTGGTGTTGGAGAAGACTGTTCAGAGTCCCTCAGACTGCAAGGAGATTCAATCAGTTCATCCTAAAGGAAATCAGTCCTGCATATTCACTGGTGGGACTGATGCTGAAGCTGAAACTCCAATACTTTGGCCACCTGATGTGAAGAATTGACTAATTTGAAAAGATCCTGACTCTGGGCAAGACTGAAGGTCAGAGGAGTAGGGGACGACAGAGGATGAGCTGGTTGGATGGCATCACTGACTCAATGGACATGAGTTTGAGTAAACTCTTGGAGCTGGTGATGGACAGGGAGCCTGGTGTGCTGCAGTCCATGGGGTCACAAAGAGTTAAACACGACTGAGTGACTGAACTGAACTGAACTGATGGTATTTTGTGGGAACTAAATGTTAGGTTATAGGAGTCATAGGTACTTTATCTGTCAAGGCCTCTGAGCTCTATCAGAGGCCTGGCCCTGTAGGAATAGTCTAGCTCCTGGGCATGGATGCTTCAAGGCCACCAGGCCTTAGGCAAATGATATTTGAAGATCAGCTCTTGTGACAATAGGATACTGAAGCTCTCATGGATTTTGATTAGAGATTACATGCTCCAGCTTCATCTTTCTCAAAGCATAGAATTCTAGAATATCACTGATCACCAAGCACAGGCCTCTGGGTCCTCTTTTTCTCCTTTTAGCCACCGCTCCACATATTGACTGTACAATGGGTTCTGAAGCTCCCACAAGTGTGAAAAACACTGATCCAATCAAACTCCACCATTGTATCAATAGTGAATCAAGATCCATGGCAAATTTTCTATTATTGCACTTTACTGTAAATGCCATTTATAAATTACTTATTATTCTGTTCTCTTCAAATTAATAAAGTGATTTCATGCACATGAGTACATATATATAAAGGTGATCTGAACTGTTAAAATTATTCATGAAAATCTCCATTCTAATCAAAGTTGTATCAGCAATTTTTTTAAAGTGCCATAAGATTTGATTACTTAAAAAAAAAAAGAAAACCAATGGTGACTATTCTGTATAATAAAGAATTATTTTTTAAGTTGAATAACTTACTGATCAGAATTTTGACTTCTTTGTTTTTGAAAATTAGATTTTTTTTTTTTCTAAAGAACCTCTTAGGAAAGAATCTTTGCATATTGGAGTATACTTCTATCTACTTGACAATGTAATTAATGAGCCAAAAGGAAACATTTCAACCCCTTTCTTCAGAATTAAATAAAAATAAAAATTGAGAGTCTTTATTTATTTATTTTTAGCTAATGAGTTAGGATATATAGCATTTTTAATTGCAAGAATTAAATATAAATGTTTCTGATTTTTAAAAATAATTCATGTTAGTCTTTTAAAATTTATTTAAAAGGCAAGGGACATATGTATTACCTATGGCTGATTCATGTTGAGGCTTGACAGAAAACAGCAAAATTCTGTAAAGCAATTATCTTCAATAAAAAATCAATTTAAAAAATTATTTATTTTTTAATTGAATGATAATGCCTTACAGAATTGTGTTAGTTTCTGCCAAACATCAACATGAGTCAGCCATTAGTATACATATGTCCTCTCTCTTTACACCTCCCTCCTACCTCCCTCCTCCTCCCACCCCTCTAGGTCATTGCAGAGCTCTAGTTTGAGTTCCTGGAGCCATACAGCACATTCCCGTTGGCTATCTATTTTGAGTATGGTAATGTATATGTTTCCATGTTGCTCAAAATTAAGAGACTTTAGACTAAGAGGAAGACTAGTATGGTACAGAGAAGATAGACCTAAAATGACTTCACTGAAATCCCTATCCAGTGCTTTCAAGTTTTGTGACCCTGGATGAATTTTTTTATTTTGCATTTCATCTTCTTTATTTATAAGACAGCAATCACTTGCCACATCATTAGCATGAGGAATAAATGAGGCAGCACAGGGGACAGTGCTTCACATAGTGCTGACCCTCACTAGGCCCTCCTGCAGGCCTCATTGTCCTCCTCTCTGACCACACTGGGCCCTTCCTGAGTCCAGACCCCTGGAATATTGTCAGTCTAGCTCACTCAAAGCAGGCCAGGTGTTCATTTACCATTCAGTTCAGTTCAGTTCAGTCGCGCAGTCGTGTCCGACTCTTTGCGACCCCATGAATCGCAGTACGCCAGGCCTCCCTGTCCATCACCAACTCCCGGAGTTCACTCAGACTCACGTCCATTGAGTCTGTGATGCCATCCAGCCATCTCATCCTCGGTCGTCCCTTTCTCCTCCTGCCCCCAATCCCTCCCAGCATCAGGGTCTTTTCCAATGAGTCAACTCTTCGCATAAGGTGCCCAAAGTACTGGAGCTTCAGTTTCAGCATCATTCCTTCCAAAGAAATCCCAGGGTTGATCTCCTTCAGAATGGACTGGTTGGATCTCCTTGCAGTCCAAGGGACTCTCAAGAGTCTTCTCCAACACCACAGTTCAAAAGCATCAATTCTTCAGCGCTCAGCCTTCTTCACAGTCCAACTCTCACATCCATACATGACCACAGGAAAAACCATAGCCTTGACTAGACGGACCTTAGTCGGCAAAGTAATGTCTCTGCTTTTGAATATACTGTCTAGGTTGGTCCCCCATCATACCCCTGCCGTCCCAGGGAACTCACTGATAGCCTGTAGAAACGATCTGATGCTGGTGGGAAAAAGTGGATCCTGGAAATATAGTGCCATTGTAAGTTTGCTTCTTTTTTTTTTTTTTTTTTTTTAAGATTATTATTTTCATTGTTTGCTGCACTGAGTCTAGATTGCTGCTCATGGGCTTTCTCTAGTCATGGCGAGCAGTATCCACTCTCTAGTTGTGGTGCAAGCACTTCTCATTGTCGTGGCTTCTCTTGTTGCAGAGCACTGGCCCTAGGCCCACGGGCTTCAGTAACTGAGGCTCACAGGTCCTAGAGCGCAGGCTCAGTAACTGTGGTCCACAGACACAGAGGTTGCTCTGCAGCATGTGGGATCCTTCCGGACTAGGGATGGAACCTATGTGCCCTGAACTGGCAGGAGGATTCTTAAACACTGAACCACAGCGAAGCCCCTTTTTTCTTAAATACAAGGGTGATCACAAATCTGCAGATGGCAAGTGTCTTTTATTGAACAGTTGTAAAACTAAAGTTAAACAGCTTTCTCTCTAGAGTTATCTTTGGCTGACAAAAAATTTAAAAATCCAGCAGTTCAGATCTTTTTCAACATAAAAACGGGGAAAAAAAGACAGTGTTTTATCTAATTGAACCATACCAACATTTGAACATTATGAAATCCATATTTCATAAGGGAAATAATAATTGATTCCAACAGACAATTGTCTATGTTAAATCCACAGAAAGGTAAATTTTGAAAGACTTAGGTGTCTGACAGGGCCTGTGTACTAGTAGAAAGGATGTAACAGGTTTACATATGAAGCAGGCGTGTGTTCATGTTCAGCAAATTTTTAATTCCAGAAGGAAGAGCAAAGAAAAGAAGAAATCTTAAAGGTTAATCAGAAGGACAATAAAGTGTAGGCTGGCAGATGTTGTTTTCTTACTATCTTCAGACTTCAGAGTTTTCATTTATTTGTGTTTGTCTTTTAAGGTAATTCTTGGCATATTTCCAAGAGAAATGCACTTGGAAATATACATAAGAAAACCACATTCTGTCAGTTCTGAGGAGTCAGAATGCATTAGACAAAGTCTGAATTCTTTCTTTCATTCTTTTCTTTCATTATGTTAATACTTATGTGAAAAAACGGAGCGCTTCCCTGGTGGCTTAGTGGTAAAGAATCCGCCTGCCAATGCAGGAGGCTCCCACATGCCACAGAGCAACTAAGTCTGTGCCCCACAACTACTAAGCTTGTCCTCTAGAGCCTGGAAATCTCAACTACTAAAATCTTTGTGCTTTAGAACTGGTGTTCCACAAGAGAAGCCATGGAATAGCCCATGCACCACAACCACAGAGTAGCCGCTGCTCGCCACAACTGGAGAAAAATCCATGCAGCAACAAAGACCCATCACAGCCAAAAACAACAGATTGATAAATAAATAAAACTATTTCTAAAAAGACAAGCAAATAAATATAAAACAACAGCAACAAATCAAAATAAGAATTCAGGTTTATGATAAGACAATGTCTTTCCTTTTTCTAACAGAAACAAAAATCTATATTGCATCAATGTCATTTATTTTAGTATTTAGTCTTTATAAGGACTATAACAACAATAATCACTAATATTAATTCTCTACTATATTTGTCAAAGACTGATTACTGTTGCATGGTGTTCTGGATTTGATTTTCACCAGCTCACGAGAACTGATTGTGTATATGTTGATATTTTCACAACCGGGCATTCAGTAATGTTCAGTCAGTTAGTTCAGTTCAGTCACTCAGTGGTGTCCGACTCTTTGCGACCCCATGAACTGCAGCACGCCAGGCCTTCCTGTCCATCACCAACTCCTGGAGTTCACTCAGACTCACATCCATCGAGTCAGTAATGCCATCCAGCCATCTCATCCTCTGTTGTCCCCTTCTCCTCCTGCCCCCAATCCCTCCTAGCATAAAAGTCTTTTCCAGTGAGTCAACTCTTCTCATGAGATGGCCAAAGTACTGGAGTTTCAGCTTTAGCATCATTCCTTCCAAAGTAATATCAGGGCCGATCTCTTCAGAATGGACTGGTTGGATCTCCTTGCAGTTCAAGGGACTCTCAAGAGTCTTCTCCAACACCACACTTCAAAAGCATCAATTCTTCGGCGCTCAGCCTTCTTCACAGTCCAACTCTCACATCCATACATGACTACTGGAAAAACCATAGCCTTAACTAGACGGCCCTTAGTCGGCAAAGTAATGTCTCTGCTTTTGAATATGCTATCTAGGTTGGTCATAACTTTCCTTCCAAGGAGTAAGTGTCTTTTAATTTCATGGCTGCAGTCACCATCTGCAGTGATTTTGGACACCCCAAATATAAAGTCTGACACTGTTTCCACTGTTTCCCCATCTATTTCCCATGAAGTGATGGGTCTGGATGCCATGATCTTTGTTTTCTGAATGTTGAGCTTTAAGCCAACTTTTTCACTCTCCTCTTTCACTTTCTTCAAGAGGCTTTTTAGTTCCTCTTCACTTTCTGCCATAAGGATGGTGTCATCTGCATATCTGAGGTGATTGATATTTCTCCTGGCAATCTTGATTCCAGCTTGTGTTTCTTCCAGTCCCACGTTTCTCATGATGTACTTTGCATAGGAGTTAAATAAGCAGGGTGACAATATACAGCCCTGATGTACTCCTTTTCTATTTGGAACCAGTCTGTTGTTCCATGTGCAGTTCTAACTGTTGCTTCCTGACCTGCATACAGATTTCTCAAGTAATATTACTTTTGTATTAATAACTTGAAACTGCCCATGCTGGAACTTACACCATGGCAAACACTGCAAATCAAGACTTGCTTTTCAGATTGCTAGTTGTTAAACACCATTACTGAAAACTCAAATGATAACAAGAGTTACTGTGGAAACTGATTCTTGGAAAACTAGAAAACTGTTAGCAGCAATGTAAAAGAAATGCACTTCAGAATGCTATAGATCCAGGTCAGAGTATTATTATTCTGTTCTGTTCCACCACCACTAATACTTTCCTTGGGTTTATTGAGTATATACAATATTGCCAAGGATGATTTTAAGGATTTTGTCCATACATTATCTAATTTAATCCTCACAATTTTATAAAGTTGATTCCATACTAAAGAGGATCCAGGGATTATGTAACTGTCAAAAAGCTACATAACTTAATATATGAAATATTAATTCACATGCAGTATGAAATATATAGTCAATAGCTGAGTAACCTTGAACATATTAATTAAAATCAGGATTAAATATTTATATTTTTTAAAGTTAAAATGAGATATGAAAAATACCTACCACAGTGCCTGACACATGATGATAAGTGGATGAAAGATCCTAATGCTGGGACAGATAGAAGGCAAAAGGAGAAGTGGGTGGCAGAAGATGAGGTGGTTGGATAACATCACTGACTCAATGGACATGAATTTGAGCAAACTCCAGGAGCTACTGAAGGACAAGGAAACCTGGCAAGCTGCAGTCCAGGGGCAGCAAAGAGTCCTACATGACTTAGCTACTGAATACCAGCATACGTACATTGTCTTTTTCTCCATCAGAATAAACACAAACAGAATGAGATTTTTTTTCCCCCAGTAGTCCTCATTGAACAGGGCTTTCCAGGTGGGTAAAGAACCCACCTGCCAAGGCAGGAGACACTAGTTTGATCCCTGGCTTGGGGAGATCCCCTGGAGAAGGGAATGGCAACCCACTCCAGTATTCTTGCCTGGAGAATCCCACAGACAGAGGAGCCTGGAGGACTACAGAGGGAATTGAGTTTTGTCTCCTCTGGACTATTCTTTACACAATTTATGTTTCAACGCTGAGTTAGCTTGATCTTCTTTGTTTGAAGGGAGTCCATGGGGTTGCAAAGAACTGGACAAAATTGAGCACTCACTCACTCACTTAAGCCAGGGTCCCCCTACCCAAGGTAGCCTGGCTCTCAGCACAGCCTCAGAAGGTGCTTCATTTCTGAGTTCTTTGCCAGTTATCAATTGATTGCCCATCAGCTCCAAATTTACCTTTCATTGTCTCCTTTATAAAAATATGGGTAAAGTTTCTCTTGCTAGCTAGCAGTAAGTTTATCCTTGTCAATTACAGGATGAAGGAGTTTCCCCTTCAGGTTTTAATGTGCTTTCCCTACACACTCGTGTATCATGCCCAGCTCCTACAGCCCACACATTTCCCCTGAGCCTGGCATTTACAGTGCTGAATTCTCCAGTACTAGGATCCTGGTACATTCACAGCTTCTCCAGCATCTGACTCCTGCACTAGCAGCCAACAGCACTCAGCTGCCAGTCGCTTTCCCAAGCAATCCCTTCAAGTGATTTGTGTAGCCCAGCGCCTCCAGCAGTCGCATTCCCTGGCACGCTAGAGAGCAGATTGGCATGCACGCAGAAACTTCTCTGCCACCCGGAGAGCTGTGACCATGCTCTCCAATTAGGACTGGCTCTCAGCCCTGGGGATATGTGTGGGAAGTTTTCTCAGGCCCTCTATTTCAGCCCTGAGGGTAGAGGTTGCTTCTTATATCTGCTATTCCTGTATCCTTTAACGTTCTCTTTATTTCTGTTAGCCAATTCTTCATTACTTCAATCCCATATTTTAGCTACTGCTGCTGCTGCTGCTGCTAAGTCGCTTCAGTCGTGTCCAACTCTGTGCGACCCCGTAGACGGCAGCCCACCAGGCTCCCCCATCCCTGGGATTCTCCAGGCAAGAACACTGGAGTGGGTTGCCGTTTCCTTCTCCAATGCAGGAAAGTGAAAAGTGACAGTGAAGTCGCTCGGTCGTGTCTGACTAGTAGCGACCCCATGGACTGCAGCCCACTGGGCTTCTCTGTCCATGGGATTTTCCAGGCAAGAGTACTGGAGTGGGGTGCCCTACTAATCCTTATATGAAAAATTTCCCTGTTTAGATTACTGTGTGGCTTCTCTCTCATGCTTGGACCCTGAGTGATAGGGGCTCTCATTTCACCCTTACATGGGTGATATTTAAAGAGGGCTAGGAACCAAATCCTATGCCTGCAGCAAAGACTCAGCTCAAATCAAAGCCACCTCTGCCATTTCCCTCATTCCTGGCATGTGTGTGTGTCACGTGCTCTACTCTTTGCGATACTATGGCCATAGCCAGCAAGGGTCCTCTGTCCATGGGATTCTCCAGGCAAAAATATTGGAGTGGGTTTGCAGTTTCCTTCTGGAAGGGATCTTCCCAACCCAGGGATGGAACCTGTGTTTCCTGCATTGCAGGTGGTTTTTTGTTTTTGTTTTTGTTTTTTTTTTTTTAACCTGCTGAGTCATCAGGGAATCCCAAGCAAAGCCATAAAGCAAGTTAATTCAAGACATTACTAAGTTTCTTTAACTTCTTAGGTCCACTGATCTTCCATGTTCTTGAGGATAAAGAGGGAATTGAGTTTTGTCTCCTCTGGATAATTAGACTATTCTTCTCACAATTTATGTTTCAATGCTGAGTTAGCTTGATCTTCCTTGTTTGAAGGGAGAAAGTTAGTTTTACAGCCCAGAAAACTTTCTAAACCAAAAATTCAATGGCCTAAGGGTATTAGGGTGTCCTCTGTGGGTTCTATAATTCCAGCTGGCTGTGTCTTTTGGCCATTGAATAAACCTGGCTTTGCATTTCAGTAAAATGTTGCAATTAAATTACTTTTAGCTAAGCTTGAAGTTGGAAAATTTTATCGTACAGAGTAAGTAAATCATTGTAAAATATTCTAAGTTTTCATTTCTAGATGAAAACTCCTAGTTTTCATTTCTATGTCACTGAAATAATCCATACAGGTTTTCCTGGCTCTCGCAGAAGTAAATATACCAATGTGCTCTGATTAAATCATTGGAAAATGTAAGGAAAATTCCTCTTTCTGGAAACAATTTTATTGGGTCAGATTCTCATCATAAGAAAGCTATAGGGATTTTATATTTAGAAGAACAAAACAAAAATTGAAAAATTGTTTTATTCGCTCTTTAACATATAAGTATATCCTATGTAATCTCAGGGAATGGTTGCAAAGAAAATACATAAAAAATATTTTTCAGATAAAAACTTCATAGGGCTAATGGGAAAAGGACTTAGTTTATTATTTCTAAATATGCATATCAATGTAGCGTACTGTATTGAGTCACACTTTTGGAGAGTATTATGGTAAATCAATTAGGCGATTACCATTTGATGGTGATCTTTTTAAACTGAAAGACTGGAATAGGATTTAAACTTTAGAAAGTTTAAACTCCAGCTCATCTGTCATTATATGATTTGTTTCCCTCCGAAATATTTTTATTTAGAAAGATGCCAAAATTGATCTTATAATATCCAGGATTTTTCCTGTGTCTACTTAAGGGTTTCAGTGAAGATTTTCTGCTTGGGAAATAGAAAAGGACTCTTTCAGGCCACATTGTCACTAAAATCTTTTTTAAACAATAGAAAGCAAACACAGCCTAAATGTCAGTGTATTATTAGTACAAGAATGTGGCTTTGCAAACCTCAAAGGCTTACAAAGTGACAGTCTAATAATCCTAAACTACCAAGAAAATGTTAGAATATATTGAATATCTTCTGCTTATGAAAAACCAAAGTGTGCAAAATATCTTTAGAAAGATTTCGGTTCAGTTCAGTTCAGTCGCGCAGTCGTGTCCGACTCTTTGCGACCCCATGAATCGCAGATTTAGATTTAAAATAATAATAAATTTTTAAAGTTTGAATGCTTAAAAGGATAAACCCAAAGCTATTTAATACAACTCATTCCCTGATGGGTTTCTGATGCTTGAGATTTTTATTAGTTTAAAACATGCCATTGTACTCCATTTCTCGGGGTAAATATGCCAAAATAACTTCTGTCTATTGAATATTTAGTTAATAATACTAATCTTTACACCTATTATTTTACTAAATGCAACTTCTATTTTACTAGCTTAGAAGCTGAAATCCCAGGCAAGTTAAGAATTTCCCTGAAAGCATATAGTTGGTAAGTGGTAAAAATGGAATTTGACCTGGAAATTCCTGAAAAACTGTTATACACATTTGCATTATTTCATATTATTTTTCATTGATTTCAAGGCTAAGTCCTTTAGGAACATAGTGAGTGACTTAAAAATATGGGGGGATTTGTTTGTTTTTGAAAGTGGTATTTAAGTTTGCAAGCAATTAAATTAGAATAAAATAGTTTTAATTACTCTCCCATCCCCTCTCTTCTCACTTCTTCAGTTAGCTTGCCCAGTTCGGTAATCACACAAATATCTTATCCATACTAGGAAAATTTAGCAAATCTCTCTTTCTTTTTTTTTTTTAAAGGAGAATTTCCATCATTTAAAAAACTTAATATATGTTTTCTTTTCAAGTCAAAAAATATCCCTATTTCAAGATGTATTAACTTTTCTAATGTAGCTTTGAGCCCTTCTTGAAACAGTCACTGCCTGGAAGCCTGAAGCAATGTTAATGCAACTTCCAAATGGGTCTCACCCTTTGAGGGAGTAACTTTGGCACTGGGAGAATTTGGCTCAGCAGATTTCAGCAGAGTCTCAACTCAGGAAGTCAATTCCTTGGAAAGATGAAACATCTGAACATGTAAATTACTAGCTCAGTTGCAACTCTATGTGTTACATGTGTAGAAATGCAAAAACACATTTGTTCAACGGATTTATCATTCGCTGCCACATTGCACAGAATGAAAACTTAGATATCCTTACATAAACACATGAGTCACCTTTCATAAAACACAATTTTCCATATAAGCAAGCTACTGATGAATGTGGAGTTGAAGACATTTTCTCTTTGGCTGTTGTAAAATGTTCTACAGAAGATAAGAAAGAACATCTTTAAATGCAGTAAGTTCAAGAGGATAACTTGTCACAGCAGGGAGGGAAGCCAAGGGCTCCCAGCATCATTCATTCCCACGTCCTCATGCGAGCACCTTGGCCAGAAAGCTCTCACCCTTGAAGTGAGTCATGGGTCTAGAGAGCTGCCTCCTGTTCAGGAGGAGAGAGGCACTGGGCACCGCTTCCTCCTCGTGTCTTCTGAAGTTGGCTCTGTTTAAACGTCTTTTATCTTAGAATTTGGAAGCTAATTTTTTTTTTAATAATTAGATGCAAAGTGGCTGGCGTTTTGGGAACGTCCACTCAGTGGACCTTATTCCAGGTGACTCATGTTTCTGTCTCTTTCAAAATAAGTGATTAGCTGTGTAGGAAAATTAAGAAAGATGAGAGAACTCTCACTGTTTTTCAAAATACTTATTACATAGTCCATTATGAGACTGAAGACGTCCAACAAATACCACCCCAGTTGCAGCTTTAACCAAAAGCATGCTGCCAGCCCCACCCTAAACTCTGACCCATCCCCTTAATTTGGAGAAGGAAATGCAACCCACTCTGATATTTTTGTCTGGAAAAGCTGGTGGACAGAGGAGCCTGGCAGGCTACAGTCCATGGGGTTGCAAAGAGTTGGACATGACTTAGCAGCTAAACCACCACCAAGCTTACCTTCTTTGTTGTCTCTCTAAGATGTATTTGTATTTAATCAAAGTAGCTTGTAATTATATGTCAGTTTGTCTGCTCTCCTCTTTTACTGGACTGAGACCCTCAAAGGTATAGATTTTGTCTTAAAGCATTTTTATACATCCAGTCCCTAATACTGGGACAGCCACAGAGATAGTTTTTAATGAATATTGGTAGAATATGGAAAATTTGAATTATGTAATTAATTTGGCACTTATCAATAAAAGTAGCATAATTTATAATGCTAGTTTGATGATTCTAGACTTCCAGTTGAGAATTCTGGATTTTTGGAGGTGTAGCATGTTTGTAATAAAGATTATCTTTAGACTAAATGTGATTAACTTTTAAAATATTATCATTTTTCTACTCTAATAAAATTTGACTCATTATAAATATTCTGGCAACATATAATAAGATTTTTAAAATAGAGAAAAAAAAATTGTGTAACTCAACATCCCAACAGCATTTCTGCCAATATCCTTGTGGAATACATCCCCACATTGTGCCCTATGATTACTTCTATTAAATTACTGCAAACAAATATAACCATGATTGAACTAATGATGAGGAAAATGCTGAACAGTAATTGATTACCTTGCCAAAAATGCCCTTTAACATATGGAAAATAACAGTTAAATGTTGACCTTAATTGATGTGTGTACTTGATGTACATTATTAGGTACATCATAGTTTTTAAAAAAATATTGTATTTCTTATCATAAAAGAAATTCATCATTGAAAAATGTGAAAAATTAGTATAAAAGAAGCAAAAAACATATATAGGCTTGAATAAGCAAGTAAACACAGAGACAATTGCTATTAATATTAGGCATATTTTCTTCCATGTATTATGTATTTAAAATAAAAATTATATTGTATAGAAAATAAACTTTTTTGTCAATCAGCATTAAATACTGAAGTTTTTAATTATACAATTGAAGAATCTTATGATAAACTTTAGTTTCATACTGTTCATTTATTTAAAGATATTGTTGGTAATGTAACCACCTTCTAAGGTTAAACTTTTTGCTAGGTCTGATTGTTCATTGTTTATAATTAGTTTTTCAATACAGGTATTACTCTACATGAATCTTAGAATGGAATGGTGATTATTTCCGCTAATTGGAAACTTGAGAAAACTTTCAATGTTCTTGCTGCTACTGCTAAGTACTGCTAAGTTGCTTCAGTAGTGTCTGACTATGTGTGACCCCGTAGATGGCAGCCCACCAGGCTCTGCCATCCCTGGGATTCTCCAGGCAAAAACGCTGGAATGGGTTGCTATTTCCCTTTCCAATGCATGAAAGTGAAAAGCGAAAGTGAAGTCGCTCAGTCATGTCCGATTCCCAGTGACCCCATGGACTGCAGCCCACCAGGCTCCTCCGTCCATGGGACCCTCCAGGCAAGCATACTGGAGTGGGGTGCCATTGCCTTCTCAGATGTTCTTGCTACTCATCACTAAACTGAATTTTAAGAAAATGGAAAAAGACCTGCATTCCCACCTGGATGAGAGTATTTCATTTTCTTGTCCCTTTACCAGTGTTAAATATTATGATATCTAGGGTTTTGTTTTTTTTAAGATTTCTCAAGTTTACAGGTATAAAAAAATCCATAGTATTTTCTTGTAAAAAATTTTTCATAGCTATGGTTAGAAATAGACTCTTGGTTCCCAGAATCATTTATTTATATCTTTTCCATTGTTTCCCTAAAAATTATTTTACTAAAAAAAATGCATACATAGTAACATAAAAACATTTATGCTCACTAGAAAATGCATACATAAAAAAGAGAAAGCACATATGTTTTTACTCAATTACCCCTATTTCCTCTTCCCAATGGTAATAACCATTTCTCAGATATCTTTCAAGAAAAAGAAAAAATATATACCTGTATTTATATGGATATCTCTTTTTAAAAATGCATTAATATGCCTTATGATATAAACTGTCCTGCATTTTGCTTGATTCACATAATATCGTGGACATCTTTTCATGTCAACATATACATATATATGCCCTATCATTTTTTAAAGGACTTTCCTGGTGGCTCAGATGGAAAAGCATCTGTCTACAATGCGGGAGACCTGGGTTTGAGCCCTAGGTTGGGAAGATCCCCCGGAGAAGGAAATGGCAATCCACTCCAGTACTGTTGCCTGGAAAATCCCATGGACAGAGGAGCCTGGTATGCTACATACAGTCTATGGGGTTGCAAAGAGTCAGACACAACTGAGCGACTTTGTTTCATTTTCATCATTTTTAATAACAATGAGAAATATTATACATTAAAGGAATGCATTAACTTAATGGAAACAGTGGTATCTTATCATTTTAAAATTTATATTACTTTGTGATTAAGTATTACGTTTCTCAGAGACGGCAATGGCACCCCATTCCAGTACTCTTGCCTGGAAAATCCCATGGAGGGAGGAGCCTGGAAGGCTACAGTCCATGGGGTCACTAAGAGTTGGACATGACTGAGCAATTTCACTTTCACTTTTCACTTTCATGCATTGGAGAATGAAATGGCAACCCACTCCAGTGTTCTTGCCTGGAGAATCCCAGGGACGGGGGAGCCTGATGGGCTGCCATCTATGGGGTTGCACAGAGTCGGACACGACTGAAGCAACTTAGCAGCAGCAGCAGCATTAGTTTTCTGATACTTATAGTCCATCATTTGTATTTCATTGTTTTATGATCTTTATCCATTCTGGTACAAGTGATTTTATTTTATTTTATTTTATGTTTGTGTGTGTGTGTGTTGTGTGTGTGTGTGTGTGGACCATTTTAAAAGTCTTTATTAAATTTGTTACTATATACTTTGGTTTTATGTTTTAGTTTCTTGGCCAGGAGACATGTGGGATCTGAGCTCCCTGACCAGGGATTGAACTCACACCCCCTGCATTGGTAGACGAGGTATTAACCACTGGACCACCAGGGAAGCCCTGCAAGTGACTTTAAAAGCCTTTCTGGACAAATTGTCTCACAGAGATTCTGGGAGGATACCTTGCTTCTATGCTAATTCCAACTCCAGCCTGATTTCTTCTACTATCCTGAACATCTCTTGGAGGGGCAGCCAGGCAGCCCCTGGAAGCTGTGAGCCAGAGGGCTGTGGCGGTTGTCTTTTCTCTCTGAATCTGGGAACTTGAATGGAAATTCTCAGCCATGGTACCTGAGAGAGGTAGCTCTTGGAGAGTGTTACCTTTGGAGTTCTATAACCCCAATCTCTCTATGATCTCCAGGATGCTAAGGAAATTCTAAACAGTTGTACAAGATCCACTCTACTTCTAAGACAAGAAGAGCTTAAAAACACCAAGGGACAAAAAGGCCTCCCCTGTGTATTTCCATAAGGAACCGGCACTCTGTGTGATGCTCAACAATTAGCTCGAAGTATCAGATACACATGTTGTTAGTTTTTTATACCAGATTCTCTTCTCTATCTAGGCACATGGAAATCTGGGTTTTGCCACCTGCTTGAAGTGGGGCAGATGACACCACACTTATGGCGTGAAGTGAAGGAGAACTAAAGAGCCTCTTGATGAAAGTAAAAGAGGAGAGTGAAATAGTTGGCTTAAAACTCAACAATCAGAAAACTAAGATCATGTCATCTGGTCTCATCATTTCATGGCAAATAGATGGGGAAACAGTGGAAACAGTGGCTGACTTTATTCTTTAGGGCTCCAAAACCACTGCTGATGTTGACTGTAGCCATGAAATGAAAAGACGCTTACTCCTTGGAAGGAAAGTTATAACCAACTAGACAGCGTATTCAAAAGCAGAGACATACTTTGCCAACAAAATCCATCTCATCAAGGCTATGGTTTTTCCAGTAGTCATTTATGGATGTGACAGCTGGACTATAAAGGGAGCTGAGTGCTGAAGAATTGATGCTTTTAAACTGTGGTGTTGGAGAAGACTCTTGAGAGTCCCTTGGACTACAAGGAGATCCAATCAGTCCATCCTAAAGGAATCAGTTCTGCGTGTTCATTGTAAGGACTGATGTTGAAGCTGAAACTCCAATACTTTGGCCATCTGATGCGAAGAGCTGACTTATTTGAAAAGACTCTGATGCTGGGAAAGACTGAAGGCAGGAGGAGAAGGGGACGACAGAGGATGAGATGGTTGGAAAGCTTCACCAACTCAATGGAGATGAGTTTGAGTAAATTCTGGGAGTTGGTGATGGACAGGGAGGCCTGGTGTGCTGTTGCCCAACAGGTTGCGAAGAGTTGGACAGGACTGAGTGACTGAACTGAACTGAACTGAAGTGAGGTGGGTCATGTGACCATTCTAGCCAATTAAATGTGTGGTTAATAGTTGAATTACCTTTGCATAGTTCTCTATTTCTCTTTCACTTTGCTAGGGCAACTCTTGTAACCTTATCTTAAAGGAGGGACACTTACAGAAGATAGAGCCTCTGTTATTCTTTTTCTTCTTTCTAGCATATCTCAACTTTATTTTTTTCCTGTTTTGTTGAGAAATTGTTGGTGTACATCACTGTGTGAAGTTAAGGCTTATAGCATGATGGTTTGATTTACATATATTGTGAAATGATTACCACAGTAGGTTTAGCTAACATCTATCTTCTCATACAGGTACAGTAAAAAAAAAAAAAGAAAGAAAGAAAAGATAAAATGAAAAAAATTCTCCTTTTGATGAGAACTCAGTATTTCCTGTTAATTCTTCCTACATATTGCACAGTATGGTTAGCTACAGCCACCATGTTGTATTTTACATTCCTAGAACTTATTTTGGAGAAGGCAATGGCACCCCACTCCAGTGGGGTGCCTGGAAAATTTTCTTGCCTGGAAACCCCATGGATGGAGGAGCCTCGTAGGCTGCAGTCTATGGGGTCGCGAAGAATTGGACATGACTAAGTGACTTCACTTTCATTTTTCACTTTCTTGCGTTGGAGAAGGAAATGGCAACCCACTCCAGTGTTCTTGCCTGGAGAATCCCAGGGATGGCAGAGCCTGGTGGACTGCCGTCTATGGGGTCGCACAGAGTTGGACACGACTGAAGTGACTTAGCAGCAGCAGCCCAACTTGTTTATCTTATGACTGGAAGTTTGTGCTTTGACCATGTTCCTCCAGTTCTTCCTCTGCCCTGTCTTTTGCCCTTGGTAACCACAAATCTGACATTTTTGTTTTCATGGATTTGGCTTTTCATTTTCTGGTTTTCTCAGATTTCATATATATGTGAGGTCATCTAGTATTTGTTTTTCCCCCTGTTTGATTTATTTCACTTAGCATAATGCCTTCATGGGCTATCCATGTTGCAAATGATAGGATTTTTTTGTTTTTCTGATGGCTGAATAATATTCCATTGTGTACATACATATGTACACAATGGAATATACATAGTTATAGTTATATATATACGTGTGTGTGTATGCACAGCACAGCTTTTCTTAATGGACACTTCGGTTGTTCCCATCTAGGTTTCTGTAAGCAGCACTGCTGTGAACAGAAGGGTGCGAATATCTTTTTGAGGTAATGCTTTGTTTCCTTTGATTGCATTCATTCCCGGAAGTGAGAATGCTGTGTCGCCTGGTAGTTCTGTTTTGAATTTCTTAGGCTTCTCCACGCTGGTTTCCACAGTGGCTGTGCCAGTGTGTAAGCCCATCACTAGTGCACAGTGTTCCCTTTTCTCCACATCCACACTCGTGTTTGTTATTTCTTTTTCTTTTCTGGATGGTGATCATTCTAACAGGTATGAAATAGTTTTAATTTGCTTTTCCCTAATGACTAATGAGGTTGAATATCTTTTCCTGTATGTGTAGTCATTTTGTATATTTTCATTTGAAGGTACATTCAGGTCCTTTGCCCATTTTAATTGGGTTATTTGGTTCTTTTGCTTTTGATTTGTATACGTTTTTAATATATTTTAAATACCAATGTTTAATCAGATTGCACATATTTTTCTTATTCTGTTGGTTCTCTTTTCACTTATGTTTCACCTCTGTTATACTTGTTTCTGAACCAATGTAAGAATCAGAGCCATTCAGTAAATCATATTAGACATATGATATCAAAGAAAAATATACTGACATTTTACTGTAGCATAACTTAGTGTGTACTGATTAATAGAATAGTTAGAAGCCAAAAGGAGGCTTAACAATCAAAAAGAGTAATGATAGTTCATAAAGATAAAGCTATTGGGTAAAATAAATAATAATTTGAAAAATGTTAATGAACTTAAGTTGCTTAAATTTTTTTTAAATGTTGAGGAATATCTTGAAAGCATAAACAGTGATTGTTGAAGCTTGATTTTATCAAGTGGAGAAATATCTCAAATACAAAGCAAAAATACCAAGAGAATGAAAGTTATAAAGAAAAAGACATAAAGCTTGAAAACTAGAGTCAAGAGAACTAATATGTGAGTATTAGAAATCCCAGAAGGTAATAAAAGGTGGATAGAAGAAAATAATAGTTAAACAAACAAACAAAAATAACAGGAAAAAAATTTAAAGTAAATAAAAAGAAAAGCCAACCATGTAAGCTACAGCTTAAGAAGTTGGAAAGGAAAGCATACACCCACACAAATAACCAAATAACCAGATTTATTTTAGAAAAACTGCTGAATCTCAAAATAATGTGATGGTTCCTTGAAAAATAAAAATAGCATTATTATATGATCCAACAATTCTACTTTCAGGTACATACTCAAATAACTGAAAGCAGCATCTCAAAGAGATATTTGTACATCCATCTTCTTAGCAGTTCATAGCAACATTATTTGCAATCACCAAAATGTGAAAGCAACTCAAGTTTCCACCTATGGATGAACAGAAAAGCAAAACATGGTATATACATACAGTGGAATATTATTCATACTTGAAAAGAATGGAGAGCTGACACATGCTTCAGCATGAATGAATTTTGGAAATATGCTAAATGAAATAGCCAGTCCTCAAAGATAGATGCTAATTATATGAGGTATTTTGTACTCCAGGACCAAACTTGCCTGTTACTCCAGATATATTGTGATTTTTTTCTATTTTTGCATCATCCCCTACGATGAAAAGGACATATTTTCTTGGTGTTAGTTCTAGAAGGTCTTGTAGGTCTCCATAGAACCATTCAGCTTCAGTTTCTTTTGCATTAGCAGTTGGGGCATAGACTTGGATTACTGTGATATTGAATGGTTTGCCTTGGAAATGAACAGAGTTCATTCTGTGGTTTTTGAGATTGTACCCAAATACTGCATTTCAGACTCTTTTGTTGACTGTGAGAGCTACTCAATTTCTTCTAAGGGATTCTTGCCCACAGTAGTAGATATAATGGTCATCTGAATTAAATTTACCCATTTTGGTCCATTTTAGTTCACTGATTCCTAAAATGTCAATGTTCATTCTTGCCGTCTCTTGTTTGACCACTTCCAGTTTACCTTGATTCATGGACCTAACATTCCAGGTTCCTATGCATTATTGTCCTTTACAGCATCGGACTTTACTTTCACTATCAGACATATCCACAGCTGGGCATTGTTTCCACTTCGGCTCAGCCTCTTCATTCCTTGGCATTCCCATCTCCAATGGACCACATTTTGTCAGACAGCATATTAAAAAATAGACCTAGACAGCATATTAAAAAGTAGAGACTTTACTTTGCCAACAAAGGTCTGTATAGTCAAAGCTATGGTTTTTCCATATGCAAAAGTAGGAAGTCAATACTTTGGCCACCTGATGTGAAGAACTGACTTATTGGAAAAGATCCTGATGCCAGAAAGGATTGAAGGCAGGAGGAGAAGGGGACGACAGAGATAAGAGGGCTGGATGGCATCACTGACTCGATGGGCATGAGTTTGAGCAAGCTCCGGGATTTAGTGATGGACAGGGAAGCCTGGTCACAGAGTCAGACACAACTGAGTGACGAACTGAACTGATGGTTTTTCCAGTTGTCATGTGTTGATGTGAGAGTTGGGCCGTAAAGAAGGCTGAGCACCAAATAATTGATACTTTTGAACTGTAGCATTGGGGAAGACTTTGAGAGTCCCTTGTACTGCAAGGAGATCAAACCAGTCAATCCTAGAGGAAATCAACCCTAAGGATTCATTGGAAGGATTGATCCTAAAGCTGAAGCTCCGAATACTTTGGCCACCTGTTGTGAAGAGCTGACTCACTAGAAAAGACCCTGATGCTGTTAAAGATTGAAGGCAGGAGAAGAAGAGGAGATGAGATGAGAAGATGAGATGATTGGATGCCATCAATGACTCATTGGACATGAGTTTGAGCAAGCTCTGGGAGTTGGTGATAGACAGGGAAGCCTAGAGTGCTGCAGTCTGCTGCTGCTGCTAAGTTGCTTCAGTCGTGTCCGACTCTGTGCAACTCCATAGACAGCAGACCACCAAGCTCCCCCTTCCTGGGATTCTCCAGGTAAGAATACTGGAGCAGGTTGCCATTTCCTTCTCCAATGCATGAAAGTGAAAAGTGAAAGTGAAGTCGCTCAATCATGTCCGACTCTTAGCGACCATGGACTGCAGCCCACCAGGCTCCTCCGTCCATGGGATTTTCCAGGCAAGAGTATTGGAGTGGGGTGCCATTGCCTGGAGTCTCAAAGAGTCGGACACGACTGAATGACTGAACAACGCAACAAATATGAAGTATTTAGAGTAATCAAAATCACAGAAACAAGAAGGAAAGTAATTTCTGGGTTATGGCAGGATGGAAAAAATGGGAATTATTGTTTGATGGGTGTAGGCTTTTGATGAAAATTTGAAGAAGAAATTTACAAGATGAAAATAGTTTGCAGATGGATAATGGCTATGGTTACACAACTATGTAGCCATACACTTAATTCCACTAAACTATACACTTAAAAAGAGTGATGGTAATTTTTATGTTCTATATATTTTATCACAATAAATAGAATGAAATGAATAAAAAAGCAGCATGATTTGCTACTGTTTATATAAAATGGCATGTGCATGTACAACAGTTTAGAAAGCAATAGCAGTTCCATATTACCTGTAGAAGTGACTTGCAGGGATATTTATCATTTACTGACAAGCACAAAATATTTGCTGACTAATACATATAGTATGATTATATTTCAACAACAAACAACCAGGAATGATTTAATATGTCTATAAATATGAGAGTGGTATTTTACATTTGTATACAAACAGTATTACAAAAAAAAACTAAATATAGAAAATGTAAAAAATATAATTTTAGTAAAATCACATTATATAATAAGGGCTGAAAAGAACTCTCTTTCTCATTTGGTGACTGTGTTTTCTTAGTTTGAGTCATGTATTTTCATTGTGTGATAGTACAGAAGTAATTTAAGATAATAACACAATATATTACATGTTACTGTATTATTACTATTATGTATATTACATTGATATTATAATCTTACATTATTTATATACTACTTACATTATATATACTTATGGTATATATTATTTTAAAGTATATATGCATACATAGTTTTAAAATATTTTAAATATATATGTCTCTTTGATATATTCTCTGTCAAATATGGATTTATTCCTGTTTATAGAAATCTTATAGTAGAGGCAGAATACAAATATGGATGACAAATTCTACAAGATAAAATCAGTAGCTGTTTTATCAGAAAAACGTATATTTTAGGGAGAGATCACACACATATTTTTTTGCATAAACCATTCCCATATTATGTGTAATACTTTGTTTCTTTAAAATGTAATAATTAAAGACATGTAGGCAGTGAGTAAAGTGAAGAAATCCTATAATTATCCCTTTTAGGTTCAGCTGATTGCAGTTATAACCCAAGTTTATTGTCATTTTTTCAATATTTTTGCCTTTGGGTAATGCTGTCATCGGAGAAGGCAATGGCACCCCACTTCAGTATTCTTGCTTGGAAAATCCCATGGATGGAAGAGCCTAGTGGGCTGCAGTCCATGGGGTCGCTAAGAATCGGACACGACTAGCGACTTCACTTTCACTTTTCACTTTCATGCATTGGAGAAGGAAATGGCAACCCACTCCAGTGTTCTTGCCTGGAGAATCCCAGAGACAGAGGAGCCTGGTGGGCTGCCGTCTACGGGGTCGCAGAGAGTCGGACACGACTGAAGCGACTTAGCAGCAGCAGCAGTGCTGCCATACTGACACCAGGCCTAGGCCATATGATCTGTTTGGCCAAGGATACAATAAGTAGCAAAGTTGCAAACAGTCGTGAAAGGCACTTGTACATTAGGGCTTATTTTCTTGCTATTTTTGTGAACTTGCAACCTCACAGAAAAGCTTGGGCTGGCTGACCTGTGATGGATAAGAGACAATGTGGAGAGAAGCCCCAGTCATCTAAATTGTCCAGAGACAAACTACCAGCTGAGTGTGGACACAGAAACAAGCCCACCCAAGATCAACTAGACCTGACCTTGTCAGGGGAATTTCTACTTAGTCCAAACCCAAATTATCCACTTTGCAGAATAATTAGCTAAATAAATGGTGGTTGTTTTAAGGCATAAAAACTGTTCTTTTATTGCACAGGATGCATACACCCAACACTTACACCCACACACAATCTTTTATATTTACTTTGACTACCCAATGCAACGTTGTTTTAGTAGCTCTCCTTTATCCAGTTTTCATAAGCACAATAACTTTCCTTTCTCATTCTAATTATATCATTTTATATAAAATTTAAACTGTTGTAAAACTTTTATAAGTATAATAGCAAGTGAAACTACTATAAATGGGTTTGAGAAGAAAAACAACTGATTGCTGGTAACCGTAGAATGAACTCAAGGTAGAAGAGAAGTGTATGGGTAAAACTACAGGGTGACCTACAGTCACGCCCATTCATCATGCTGTTGGCAATTAAGGATGTGAACTTATCCTATATCCTAACAACACTGCAGAAAGTCTATTAAGCTGGAACAGCATTTCATGTCTGCATTCACTGTACCATTAACTTTAAAAATCTTAACATCATTGTATTTCCTGCTTCACCAGGAAATGCTTTCTTAATGGCTTTAAGATGATCAGGATTCCTTTATAATTTGTGTATAATGTATTGTTGTTGTAACATTATGCTCAGTTATGTCTGACTTTCTGCAACACTATGGGCTGTAGCCTGCCAGGCTCCTCTGTCCATGGAATTTTCCAGGCAAGAATACTGGAGTGTGTTGCCATATCTTATTCCAGGGGATCTTCCTAACCCAAGGATCGAACCCACATCGTCTGCATCTGCTGCCTTGGCATGTATGGTGTTAAGTCGCTTCAGTTGCGTCCAACTCTCTGTGATATTATAGACTGTAGCCCGCCAGGCTCCTCTCTTCATGGGATTCGCCAGGCAAGAATGCTGGAGTGTGTTGCCGGGCCGTCCTCCATGGGATCTTCCCTACCTAGGGACTGAACCCTCATCTCACTATATCTCTTGCATTGGCAGGCTGATTCTTTTTCACTGTGCCACCTGGGAAGCCCTTCCATGAAATTGCATATGCATTTATAAATGCATATATGTTTAAAATATTAAAATTTTGAGAGATACATATTTGGAATCTAAAACATTTATCACTATGGTTCATTATGTTGCTATCATTTATGATAGGAAGATAGTTGCATTCAGTCTTGCCATTGATTCTTAATATATACTGAAATAAAAAATCATAATCTTAAACAATGAATAGAGTCAACCCAAGAAATGCTATTCAAGTAACTTTATTAATGAGAACAAGTATTGCAGAGGTCCCATAACAGACAATACTCCAAGTTTCAGTGACTTAAAATAGTAGACATGTTTTCCTTTCTGATGAATGGCTTGCTTACCATGGTTTCTGTTCCATTAAGTCATTTTGGGATCCATGTATCTTTCATCTTATGGAACTATCTTCCATACTTGGCTTCTAAGATTCCCATGGAGAAAACAAATGAAATAAAGAATATTGAAGATCTCTCTTTCTTAGTCTAGAATTGACACATGCCACTTTTACTCACATTCATGGTCAAAAATCTAGTGATGTGGCTTCATTTTTCTCTGTTTGAACTAAGAAATGTGATTTAGGTGTGTGGCTAGGAAGAGGAACAAGATCAGTGACCATCTATCCAGTCTTTGCCAGTCATTAAACCCACAATTGCACTCATCTCACATGCTAGTAAAGTAATGCTCAAAATTCTCCAAGCCAGGCTTCAGCAAATATGTGAACTGTGAACTTCCAGATGTTCAAGCTGGTTTTAGAAAAGGCAGAGGAACCAGAGACCAAATTGCCAACAACCACTGGATCATGGAAAAAGCAAGAGAGTTCCAGAAAAACATCTATTTCTGTTTTCTTGACTATGCCAAAGCCTTTGACTGTGTGGATCACAATAAACTGTGGAAAATTCTTCAAGAGATGGGAATACCAGACCACCTAACCTGCCTCTTGAGAAACCTGTATGCAGGTCGGGAAGCAACAGTTAGAACTGGACATGGAACAACAGACTGGTTCCAAATAGGGAAAGGAGTACATCAGGGCTGTTTATTGTCACCCTGCTTATTTAACTTTTATGCAGAGTACATCATGAGAAACACTGGACTGGAAGAAGTACAAGCTGGAATCAAGATTGCCAGGAGAAATATCAATAACCTCAGATATGCAGATGACACCATCCTTGTGGCAGAAAGTGAAGAGGAACTAAAGAGCCTCTTGATGAAAGTGAAAGAGGAGAGTGAAAAAGTTGGCTTAAAGCTCAACATTCAGAAAATGAAGATCATGGCATCTGGTCCCATCACTTCATGGGAAATAGATGGGGAAACAGTGGCTGACTTTATTTTTTGGGGCTCTAAAATCACTGCAGATGCTGATTGCAGCCATGGAATTAAAAGACGCTTACTCCTTGGAAGGAAAGCTTTAATCAGTCTAGATACCATATTAAAAAGCAGAGTCGTTACTTTGCCAACAAAGGTCCATCTAGTCAAGGCTATGGTATTTCCAGTGGTCATGTATGGATGTGAGAGTTGGATGTGAAGAAAGCTCAGCACCGAAGAATTGATGCTTTTTAACTGTGGTGTTGAGAAGACTCTTGAGAGTCTCTTGGAGTGCAAGGAGATCCAACCAGTCTATCCTAGAGCAGATCAGTCCTGGGTGTTCACTGGAAGGACTGATGCTGAAACTCCAATACTTTGGCCACCTCATGCGAAGGGCTGATTCATTAGAAAAGACCCTGATACTGGGAAAGACTGAGGACAAGAGAAGAAGGTGGTGACAGAGGATGAGATGGCTGGATGGCATCACTGACTCAATGGAGGTGAGTCTGAGTGAACTCTGGGAGTTGATGATGGACAGGAAGGCCTGGCGTGTTGTGATTCATGGGGTTGCAAAGAGTTGGACACGACTGAGTGACTAAACTGAACTGAAACCCAATATTTCATTCCACAAACCTGAGTGTATTAAATTTATGTTTAAATATAATGGAGAACTGAAATAAAGGATTGAAGTTAGTAGCAAAGAAATGGTTCTAAGGAAGTTAAGTGGCCTGGGCATACAGGTACAGCCAGAGAGTCAGCACAGGTTCTTAACTTGAATCTGGGGTTATAAGAAATGCAAGCATATCAGTGGCTTTCTCCAGAGTTCAGATTCCTTTTTTTTTTTTTTTAATAGAAATAAGGAATTAATAAATCTCAAATTTTAAAGAATGATCAGCAAACTGTTCTAGGAATGTTCTGGGATGATGTTGGTGACTGGGACAGGGCTGAGACAGGACCTCAGTGGGCCTCCACGACCTTCCAGATCACTTTCTCACATATCTACTGACACCCTGGGTGAAAATTCAATATTCTGGTTTATTAAGAACAGATTTTTTCCCCTTCTCTACATATTTCTTCCTAACTTCAAAGCTATAAAGGAAAAGACTTTAAATACGCTATATGTATTCATTCATTAAGCATTCACAGCATGTTTTGTGTGTGTGTGTGTGTGTGTGTGATTCTGTTTAATTTATATGGCTATTATTGATAATCTGTGGCAGACTTTATATGGGAAAATGGGAGTACAGATAAATAAGTTGTAACTAAGCCTTTGAAAAACTTTGAGTCTATAAAAAAATTGATTCATTCATTCAAAAAAGATTTACTGAGCTTCTGCTTATGAATCTGGCACCACTCTTGTGAAACTGCTTAGAGGAGCCAGTTAAGCAAATGAATGCATCAATTACATGGGAGAATGAAAAGTGCTATGAAGGAAGACAAATATAAAATGGTGATGGGAGGGACTTCTCTGGTGATCCAATAGCTAAGACACCACATTCCCAATGCACAGGACCTGGGTTCAATCCCTGGCTGGGGGTCTAGATCCCATATGTGGCAACTTAAGAGTTTGCATGCTGCAACTAAAGATACTGCCTGCCGAAACTAAGTCCGAGCAGAGCCAAATGAATAAAGAAATGAAAATAAATATTAAAATAAAATAAAATGGTGATGAAAGGCTAATTGATTGTGATTAGGTGGGGTGTCTCATTGGCACTTGAATTAAAAGAGGAAGATGCACACGTCAAGTTCTGTGAAGTGAAGTGAAGTCGCTCAATCGTGTGCGACTCTTTGCGACCCGTGGACTGTAGCCCACCAAGCTCCTCCGTCCACAGGATTCTCCAGGCAAGAATACTGGAGTGGGTTGCCATTTCCTCTGCTAAGTCACTTCAATCATGTCTGACTCTGTGCGACCTCATAAACGGCAGCACACCAGGCTCCCCCATCCCTGGGATTCTCCAGGCAAGAACACTGCAGTGGGTTGCCATTTCCTTCTCCAATGCAGGAAAGTGAAAAGTGAAGGTGAAGTCGCTCAGTCGTGTCTGACTCTTAGTGACCCTATGGACTGCAGCCCACCAGGCTCCTCCATCCATGGGATTTTCCAGGCAAGAGTACTGAAGTGGGGTGCCACTGCCTTCTCCAGAGGAACTGTTAATTAAAAAATAGAATGATCTGAGTAAGTTCAAGAAAAGTAGAGAGTCTAGGGAAGCTGGGGATCCATGGTTTAGAGGAGCTGGGATAGAAAATGTATAGTTTAGCACCTCAGCATTGCCCCCATCCTCAGCCTACATCCCCAGGGAGACCTGAATGCTCTGGGTAAAGCATGGTAAGCATTTTTCAAACTGAGTTAGTTTGTGAGGGCTGGGTGATGGTTAATTTCATATGTCAACTTGATTGGGCTGAGGGGTGCCCAGATAACTAGTCAAACAATTATTCCTGAGTGTGTCTGTAAAAGTATCTGAGGACAAGATTGGCATTTCAATCAGTAGACAGGGTAAGGAAACTCTGTCCTCATCAAGGCAGGTGGGTATTGTCCAATCCCTGGAGGGACCGAATACAGCAAAAAGTGGAAGAAGAGTAAATTCACTGTGTCTGATCAGAAACATTCATTTTCACCTGTCCTCAGACATCTCTGCTCCTGGCACCCAGGTTTTCAGACTTAGACATGAACTTATACCATCAGTCCCTCCACTAATTCCTCCATTCTCAGACCTTCAGACTTGGACTGAATTACACCTCTGGCTTTCCTAGTTCCGCAGCTTGCAGACAGCAGATTGTGGAACTTCTCAGCCTCCAGAACACATAAGCCAGTTCCTGTAATAGATCTCTTCTATCTATCTATCTATCTATCTGTCTTCTATCTACTTATCTATCTATCATCTATTTATCTTCAGTCTATCTTCTGTCTATCTATCTGTCTATTTGTCTGTCTATCTATCTTCTAATGGCAACAGATAGGTTGCCATTACAAAGTAAGATAGGTTGAATAAGTTAGGCTGCCGTTACAAAGCACCACAGACTGCAGGTGCATAAACAACAGAATTTAATTTTCTCACAGTTTTGGAGGCCGCAAGTCCAAGCTCAGGGTAGTGGCAGGTTTGGTCTCTTCCAAGGCCTCTCCTAGGCTTGAAGGCATCGCCTGCTCCCTGTGTCCTCACACAGTCATCTCACTGTCTGTGTTCTCTGTGTCCTGGTCACCTCTTCTGATAATGACACCAGTCACGTTGGATTATGGAGCACCAGTAACATCTCATTTCACCTTAACTACCCAGTTAAAGGCTCTCTCTGTGAATGCAGTCACATTCTGAGGTCCTAGATATCAGGATTTCAACATAGAATGTAGGGCATCATGCATGATTCAACCCACAACACACACCTTAAATAAAAGGTGCACATGGATAACGGGAGGATTATTTTCTATTTCAGTGAGTAACATCTAGGAAAGGGTGCGTCTTCAGGGTGTAAGAGGCAATGAGGCAAAGTGGGGATTTTAAGAGAAATGATAAACCATTAGAAGTTAGTCATGGTAAAAAAAACTGTTTTTTAAAGAACATTCTTATTTATTTTAGAGAATGAATTTTCTGACTATATAAAGAAATATGGGTGAATTGCATTAAGATCATACCAGAGAAGATGGAATGATATTCTCAGATTCAGGTCTATTTGAACCAGCAGAACTAGCTAATGGATAAAAAAAGGCATCAAGGACCCAAGTGGCTTGAACTACTGTGTGGAGTTGATGAGTGGATTCCAGGACAAGCTATTTCTAAGTATAGAAAGATCATTCAAAGTTAGGTTATTAACTTTGAAAATGTCAATATTAATTTAAATGATGGTGAAGTAAAGTTGCAAATTAGTGTTTCTAAAGTAAATCATACTTTAAAAAATATCATTAAAAATATCATTCCTTTCTCATAGCATTGCTAACAATGCATTTAAAATTTTGAAAGCTATTTTAAAAGATTCAGAGAAAGATGACCATATTAACTCCCCACAAATGCCACACAGGCTTTGCCTATTATTTTAGCTATTGTATAATCATCTAAAATGCCAAGGATGCTCAAACTACCGCACAATTGCACTCATCTCACATGCTAGTAAAGTAATGCTCAAAATGCTCCAAGCCAGGCTTCAGCAATATGTGAACTGGGAACTTCCAGATGTCCACGCTGGTTTTAGAAAAGGCAGAAGAACCAGAGATCAAATTGCCAACATTTGCTGGATCATGGAAAAAGCAAGACAGTTCCAGAAAAACACCTATTTCTGCTTGATTGACTGCCAAAGCCTTTGACTGTGTGGATCACAGTAAACTGGGAAAAATTCTGAAAGAGATGGGAATACCAGACCACCTGACCTGCTCTTGAGAAACCTGTATGCAGGTCAGGAAGCAACAGTTAGAACTGGACATGGAACAACAGATTGGTTCCAAATAGGAAAAGGAGTACATCAGGGCTGTGTATTGTCACCCTGCTTATTTAACTTATATGCAGAGTACATCATGAGAAATGCTGGGCTGGAAGAAGCACAAGCTGGAATCAAGATTGCTGGGAGAAGTATCAATAACCTCAGATATGCAGATGACATCACCTTTATGGCAGAAAGTGAAGAGGAACTAAAGAGCCTCTTGATGAAAGTGAAAGAGGAGAGTGAAAAAAAGTTGGCTTAAAGCTCAACATTCAGAAAACGAAGATCATGGCATCTGGTCCCATCATTTCATGGGAAATAGACAGGAAAACAGTGGAAACAGTGACTGACTTTATTCTTTTGGTCTCCAAAATCACTGCAGATGGTGATTGCAGCCATGGAATTAAAAGACACTTACTCCTTGGAAGGAAAGTTATGATCAACCTAGACAGCATATTAAAAAGCAGAGACATCACTTTGTCAACAAAGGTCCGTCTAGTCAAGGTTATGGTTTTCCCAGTAGTCATGTATGGATGTGAGAGTTGAATTATAAAGAAAGCTGAGCACTGAAGAATGATGCTTTTGAACTATGGTGTTGGAGAAGACTCTTGAGAGTCCCTTGGACTGCAAGGAGATCCAACCAGTCCATCCTAGAGCAGATCAGTCCTGGGTGTTCATTGGAAAGACTGATGTTGAAACTGAAACTCCAGTACTTTGGCCACCTGATGCGAAGAGCTGATTCATTTGAAAAAATCCTGATGCTGGGAAAGATTGAGGGCAGGAGGAGAAGGGGATGACAGAGGATGAGATGGTTGGATGGCATCACCGACTCAATGGACATGAGTTTGGGTAAACTCTGGGAGTTGGTGATGGAAAGGGAGGCCTGGCGTGCTGCAGTTCATGGGTTCATAAAGAGTCGGACACGACTGAGCAACTGAACTGAACTGAATCATCTAGTCTCTTGGAAACCATTACCCAAATGGTATAATATTAATTATTTAAGAAACACAATAATGAAGTAATTGAATAAGGATGTGTAATTGCAAAAGAATTATTCTTTACCTACTATACACCAACCAGTCAATGACTGTGTTACTTTGTTTCTTCAAAAAGCCTGATTTGGTTTTAGACTCTCTAGACAAGTGTCAAACTTGAGAATCTGTGAATGTTCATCTGCTGCTGCTGTTTAGTCCCTAAGTCACGTCTGACTCTTTGGGACCCTATGGATTGTAGCCCTCCAGGCTCTTCTGTCCATGGGATTTCCCAAGTAAGAATACTGAAGAGGGTTGCCATTTCCTTCTTCTGCCTCCAAATGCTAACCTGGACCAGGTCTCCTTTTCCTCACTTGCCCTTAGCCTGGTGATGGGATCAGCCTCTGAAGGCAGCACGTCCACAACAGGGGTCCCCTTACACTCAACTCCCCCAGTCCTGGACCCAGTGTCCAGGACTTCTGGGCACCAGGGCCAGATAGAAACATATGATGTGAGTCAGACTGGAGGTCAAGGCTTATTTTCCTCTGACTACAAGCTTGCTGCTCCCCTGGAAACTGCTGTAGGGAGCACTCCTCTCTCCCTCACCTAATCATTGCTCCCTCACCCCCCCTTAACCCAGGTCCCTGTGGAGACCTGAATGCTCCTGGCTGAAGCTGGGAAAGCATTTTTCACACCTTTAAATAAAATGTGCAGATTGAGGGTGGAGGGTTATTTTCCATTACAATATGAAGCATTCTGGCCCCTTTCCCAGAGTTTATAATAGCCCTTGGAAGAGGCCTTCTCCCCTGAAGTATGGTCCTAGAAACCAGCTAGAAATGAACTGGGAAGTCTGGACCAGACTTGCTAGGCGGGGAGAACCCATGCCTCTGGAAATCTTGGAACACTGGCCTTGTTACTGCCTCTGTACCACAGTCACGAAAGTCTGTGCACCTCTGCAGAGTCTACCCATACCTTTATCCTCATCCTCAGAGCCCCATAGGATCAATGTGTTAACTGGGGGTTAACCTAGGATACTAGGGATCTCAAAGACAGCTAAACACAACGATGAGAAAGGTCTCCATCATTGACCCAATCCTTCTAATTATCATTGATACCAGTAAAAAACTTAATTCTCCTACAGACTATAGTAAAAACAAACAAACAAACAACAAAAAAAAAAAAAACAGTGGATTAACTCTATAAATACTTATTTCTTGCTCACCTCATGGTAAGACTGACTGTGTGATGGGCATCCTTTCACAGTGTGGCTTAGGAACCCAGGATCCTGCCATCAATCAGGGCCTTGCAATCTTCTACCAGATCCTCTCATTCTGCCTGGAGACAATTAATTCTGTCTGAAGGACCTGGTAGAGGACTTTAGAAGCCAGTCATGGAAATGGGGCAGCTTGCTAGATCAGCTCCACTGGCCAGCATGCAGTAACATGGCCCATCCACCTATGGGGCAAAATTGACTAATTTGCCCAAAAGGAGAAGAAACACATAGATATCGGTGGGCACATCCTCTGCTATTTCTCACTAAGAATAAAAGTGCTAGTTTGGGTTGTCTCACATATCAGTGGGAATGAAAGTTCTGAGAGAATACTGAGATATGGAGAGAGGAGACTTTGGGGCCTTGGGTCACTGTTGGAAGACTTCCTTACCTTATCCTTCCTGTTCTACTGTCATAAGTGTTTCTTTATGAAAGGTTATAGAATGTATTCCCCTGCATTAGAATTATATGATATTTACCTATCTATCCTCCCAACCCTCAGCTTGAAGGTAGAGACAGTTTCCTACTAAAATTTTTGAATCTCAAGCTCCTATCACAGGACCTGAGTTGTAACAAAAATGGTATTAATGTTTTATGCTGAATAATACATTATCACAAACAGTGACTTAAAACAATGCTCATTTATTATTTTGCCATTTCTGTAGGTCAATTTAAAATATGACTTATTTGGATTCTCTGCACTGGGGTCTCACCTGACTTCAATTAATATATAAATCAGGCTGCATTCTCATATGAAGGGTTAACTTGAGAAGAATATCTTCAAAATTCACTCATGTTGGTGCAAGAAATCATCTCCTGTGATTGTAAAACTGATCCTGGCTTCTTGCTGCCTGACAGCCAGGGACCACTCTCAGCTCATAGAGGCAATGTGGAGTTCCTGGTCATGTAACTTTCTCCAGGAGACCCTCTCACAACATGCCAGTTTACCTCTTTAAAGCCAGTAAGGGAAAAAGTTTCCAGAGTCAGTCTTTTAGCAAGACAGAGTCTTATACAATGTAGGTTACTCATGTGAATGACATCCCATCACTTTTACTGTATATGTTAGTTAGAGGCAAGTCCCTTCTGCATTCAGGAGAAGGACATTACACAAGAGTGTGAAAACCAGGAGGGAGGAGTCGTGGGAACCTTCTCAAAGACTACTTTCCTTACAAACTGTTTTTTAATTTTATAAGCAGATGGAGACATGAGGAGGAAAGAATTACAGAGAAAGAGATGGGCTGCTAAGCAACATATATTTTGCTCTGAATCTAACTCTTATCACTTGTAAAATGACAACAATGACACTCACCTCCTGGGTGACTATTAGGCAATTTAAAATAGAAAACATAGATAAAACATCTTATAAAATGCTAGCAAAAGGAGGTGACCAACAAGCTTTCCTTTTCTCTAACTTACTGATGGCCTTGACATGTGACTTCCTCATACTGGGGCTTGGTGCCGCCTCTATAAATGAGCAGTTTAGCTTCAGGAGACTTTCCGGGGGTCACTGCCAACTTGAAAACTCACGTCACTGGACAAAGATGATCTGACCCAACAGTGACTTGTACACATTCTCCTCATAAAATAAGAACTTGTAAAAATAAACTGAAGGCAAAGATAAGGGACTTCCCTCCTCTCACTTAATCATGGAATTAAGGGCAGAGAATGTATTTCTTCTTGATCATCCAGTTGAAGGCATTTTGGAAGTTGACTTTGAAAAGTTTAGCCATTTAACATTTTGGATGAAATAATCAGAGATTAGATCATCTTGTTCATTTCATGTATTACTGTTGTTCTAACAGTTGCAGCCTTTAGGAAGAGAATGTGAACTTTTTTTTCCTTGAGTAGCTATTAATAAAACACAAATTGGTTTAAAAACATCTTTAACTCCACTGAAAATTAAATAAATTTCTGACTTTTTAAACATCTAGAAATAGGGTCTGACTTGTGTGTTTAGTTTGCTTAAATAGGAATCAGCTACCACGCATATTTCATTAGGGAGCAGATAGGGGAGAGAACAAATCAGGATCAAGTCACTGCTTGGACTGATAACCACTCTGGCTGAGGATGCTTTGTATTTGCTGGGCTCTTGTCTATGAATTTCTCTTTCTCTAACTCTTGCCTGGGCTCCTCATTCTCATACTCAGAGATTCCTGCTCTTTTCCCAGTTCTCCCCCTCACCATCTATCTCTTGCACACCCAGATAATCAAGAGGAATGGTATTAGTATCACCAGCCAGTCTGAGATTGTTTTGCTTTTCCCCTTTCTCAAAATGAGGTGTCTCAACAGGCTCCCCTGGGAGTCTGTCGTCTCTAATGAGGTCACTATGTATATTTCTGGGGACTCTCTGTGGTGTTCTGACTCCAATCAGAATGTCTAAGCCTCTTAGGCTGAAAACGTACCTGAAAATAGGTTACTCATGTAAATGACATCCCATCACTTTTACTGTATACAGTTAGTTGAATTCTGAACACTCACTCCCCGTGGGGACTAGCTTGGATAACCTCCACATCTGCTGGGGTAGGAGACAGAGGAGTCAGTGAGCTCCCCCCACAATTTGTGCCCTGGGTAACTCACTCATCCGCCACTCCTAGTCCTATCCCTGCTGGATACAGATTGGGCCAGAAGGTCCACACTGAGAGCTCAACTGAGCTGGGTATAAAGACTGTATGGGTTTCCCAGGGTTGTTATAATAAATTACCACGAACTTGGTGGCTTAAAACAAAAGAAAATATGTTCTCCTCTAGGAGTTTTATAGTTTCTGGTCTTACATTTAGATCTTTAATCCATTTTGAGTTTATTTTTGTGTATGGTGTTAGAAATGTTCTAGTTTCATTCTTTTACAAGTGGTTGACCAGTTTTCCCAGCACCACTTTTTAAAGAGATTGTCTTTAATCCATTGTATATTCTTGTCTCTTTTGTTGAAGATAAGGTGTCTATAGGTGTGTGTGGATTTATCTCTGGGTTTTCTCTTTTGTTCCATTGATCTGTATTTCTGTCTTTGTGCCAGTACTATACTGTCTTGATGACTGTGGCTTTGTAGGAGAGTCTGAAGTCAGGCAGGTTGATTCCTCCAGTTCCATTCTTCTTTCTCAAGATTTCTTTGGCTATTTGAGGTTTTTTGTATTTCCATACAAATTGTGAAATTATTTGTTCTAGCTCTGTGAAAAATACCGCTGGAAGCTTGATAGGGATTGCATTGAATCTGTAGATTGCTTTGGGTAGTATACTCATTTTCACTATATTGATTCTTCCAATCTAAAAGTCTACAAGCAATAAATGTTGGAGAGGGTGTGGAGAAAAGGGAACCCTCTTACACTGTTGGTGGGAATGCAAACTAGTACAGCCACTATGGAGAACAGTGTGGAGATTCCTTAAAAAACTGGAAATAGAACTGCCATATGACCCAGCAATCCCACTGCTGGGCATACACACCAAGGAAACAAGAATTGAAAGAGACACATGTACTCCAATGTTCATCACAGCACTGTTTATAATAGCCAGGACATGGAAGCAACCTAGATGTCCATCAGCAGACAAATGGATAAGAAAGTTGTGGTACATATACACAATTGAGTATTACTCAGCCGTTAAAAAGAATACATTTGAATCAGTTCTAATGAGGTGGATGAAACTGGAGCTGATTATACAGAGTGAAGTAAGCCAGAAAGAAAAACAACAATACAGTATACTAACACATATATATGTAATTTAGAAAGATGGTAATGATAACCCTGTATGTGAGACAGCAAAAGAAATACAGATGTATAGAATAGACTTTTGGATTCTGTGGGAGAGGGAGAGGGTGGGATAATTTGGGAGAATGGCATTGAAACATGTATACATCATATAAGAAATGAATCACCAGTCTAGGTTTGATACAGGTTACAGGATGCCTGGGGCTGGTGCACTGGGATGACCCAGAGAGATGATATGGGGAGGGTGGTGGGAGAGGGGTTCAGGATTGGGAACTCATGTACACCCGTGGCAGATTCATGTCAATGTATGGCAAAACCAATACAGTATTGTAAAGTAAAAAAGTAAAATAAAATAAAGAGCAAAACCAAAATTTTTTTAAAGAAACTTTGCCTCCCAGTTCTAGAGGCCAGAAGTTCAAAACCAAGGTGTTAGCAGGGCCATGATTCCTTTAGAGAATCTATGCGAGAATCCTTCCTTGCTTCTTCCTGCTTCTAGGTGGCTTCTGATGGCTCTGGGTAATTCTCGGTTTGTGGCAATGTGAGTCCCAGCTCTGCATCTGTCTCCACGTGAACTTTTTTGTTTATGTCTTCTCCTCTTCTTATAAGGACACTTGTCTTTGGATGAAGGCCTCATCCATATAATCCAGGATGATCTCCTCTTGAGATCCTGAATTTAATCACATCTGGAAGACTCTTTTTACAAAAAAGGTCATAGTGACAGGCTACAGGTGAGTATATATACTGGGGAGTCACCATTCCACTCTCTACAGAGTGGAATCAAGAGGTTGAAACCCAGACATTGAGACCAGGAGATGCTCCATGTAGAATTACTGGTTCAACAGGCCTGCTGGTGCTTACTCGTCCCTGGCTCCAAGTCTTATGAGAATGCAGACTGCACTGATGAAACCCACATGGGTCTGTCCTACAGCTCCCCTGAACAATAGCAAAGCAGACAAAAACTGTTTTTTTCCTCTCTCTATCAAGGAACTTACAATCAATTTGGAAAAATGAAGATAGTTAAACAGAATACTTCATTTAGGGAAGGGAATGCTAATAAAGTTACCCAGCACTGATTTTCAGAATTGAGTAGCTGATGGAGTTCAAACAATTCAATCCAGGGTTTACAGAGATCCGTCCAATCAAATCCTTGGTATAATGTTTATTTTAAGAATATTACTTTAAGAAAAAAAATTAGAAGATTTAATTGGAGGAAAAAATTACATAAAAGTACATTTGGTGCTGCAAAAAAAAAAAAAAATCTACCACTAATGAATAATGGATGAAGTAATGAAAAATTTTCAAGAAGCGCTGTAAAATCAATCTCAACAGCTCTTCCTTAAATACATATTCAAACTCTACTCATTCTTAGAGGTCCAGTTCAGACTCATTTCTTCTAGGAAACTCTTTTCAACCACTTGAACCCAGAGGTCACACAATTCTCATTCTCCCAAAAATATGTTGGTATTTCTCAGCCAGTTCCTTCCCATCCTCTCCTATCTCAAGACGTGGCACCACTACCTGATTCTCCATGGATTTCTGCAGCTCCACTGCCTAATGTATCCAGACTCTGTCCAGGTCACTAGTAGCATTTATCCCAGAACATCATGAATGCCTAGTCCTGAAGCATCGTGATACCCTCTGAATTCATCTCCCTTCTACCGTTTCCCTTCTACCATCCATTCTCTGCAGAGCAGGCATGTGATGTCTTGAAACATAAACTATGTTACTCTTGATCTCTCCAATGGCTTTCTGTTACCCTCAAATAAAATTATCTCAAATACCCACTGTCTACAATGTAGGAGGCCCGGTTTCAATCTCTGGGTTGGGAAGACCTCCTGGAGAAGGAAATGGCAACCCACTCCAGTATTCTTGCCTGGAAAATCCCATGGATGAGGAGCCTGGTGAGCTACAGTCCATGGGGTCGCAAAGAGTTGGACACTACTGAACGACTTCACTTTCAATTTCAGTGCTTGTTTGTTCAGTGGTATCCGACTCTTTACTACCCCATGGACTATAGTCCACCAAGCTCCTCTGTCCATGGAATGTTCCAGGTAAGAGTATAGGAGTGGGTTGCCATTTACTTCTCCAGGGGATCTTTCCGACCCAAGGATCAAACCCAAGTCTCTTGTGTCTCCTACATCGGCAGGCAGATTCTTTACCAATGTGCCACCTGGGAAGCGCACTTTCACTGCTCTCAATCAGACCTGTCTGCTCTAGTTTCTCCATTGCTGTGGAAGATCTAAAATTATCTTCAATTTGTTACTACTTGTATGGTCTATCCTCTCCCACTAGAATAAAAATTTCATAAGACCCGGGACCCTATCTGTGTTTCCCTCATTGAATCTCCATGTCTAAATCAGTCTTAAGCATGCAGTAGACGCTCAACAAATATTTGCTCAATGACTGAATAATGAATGCAAGGCTGTCTATTTATTTTGAATGCTTAAATATAATTACTACCCTTTAATAATGTAAACTCTATGAGAGAAGGCACCCATGTTCTTCATACACACCCTAACACAATTGTTAACAAACCTAAATACGTGTTTAGCTGCTTTGTCAAGGGGAAGAAAGAACGGTGTTCTAGGTTTTCTGCTGAATAACTTTTGGGTCGCTCATGTTTCAGAGGCTTTATCCCTGGTCCTTTGCTGTTTATTCATGGAGATAAGACAATTTTGTGTGAAGAAGGTCTGTTTATCCTTCAATGAACTCAGACTGGGGCCCTATCTAAGATACCTAGTATAAGCAGGTCTCCCTCTTCCTCTGATTTCCTGGCTCCTCTTCTAAGCCTCTTACATATCACAGAGAAATCCATCCAGTAGCTAACTCTCAAGCTGTTACCTAAAGAAATAAGGAACGTGCCAACCAAAAAAAGTGCTAGCCATGACTATTATTTGGAACAGCATGATGTGCTTAAGCAAAAGATACCCCAGCAGAACGCTTCAACCTTGACTTTCTAGAAGCACTTGCCAATTTCCTTTAATGGCCATCATCATTGCATTTGCATGGTACTTTTAGAAGTACTGTCTGCTTACGGCCAAAGGAGATCCTCGCTGTATCTCTTTGTGCCGTCAGTGCATCCCTGAAACTAACAAGATTTGTGAACGACATACCTCAGGGGACTATGCTGGGGTAGCCTGGGTCAGACAGACTTCGCTCGCTGTGTGAAATAATCCTATCTGTGTGCTCTGGTTTTAAAGTTGACCCTCATTATCATAGCTCCAGTTCCTTTAGACACTCCAGAGCTGATCCATCCATTTTTTTCCCCCCTGAGCAACCATCCATATAGACTCCCAAATAAGTTATTTATTCCTGAAATGAGTTGATCTGGCATCACCCAGCCTTCTATAACCTCCTGTGTATGAAAGAGAGAAATGAATGACTTGGGCTACATCAAAGTGTTTTACTTTCCATATAGTCATTAACTTTAAATGTTCCCAAACTAATAGTCCAAGACATTGTAAAGAGGTAATAAGTTCAAAGGAACAGAAAACATAAAGCAGAACTCCGGAGTCATTTGAAAGAATTTTCTCTAAATGTGTGCAAGCTTTCAAGGCTGCTAGGCAAAAAGAACCTGGATCGGCATTTTGGCTGGTGCTGAAAAGAAGTTTCCCCAAGTGGAGTGTGTAAGCGAGTTGCCAGGCCAACCTCTTTGAGAGCAGAAGCATGTCTTTAGAGGATCTGCTATTTCAGAGAAGGCTGCCCTGAGCTGGCTCATTCTTCCTTCAATTAAAGGCCAATTTGTCTCTTTCTTTAAATCTCTCTTTCCTTGTTTGGATCCATGTGCTCCGGGTCACTTAGTTGGTCTACTGCTCGACAAAATAGGGTGTCTCTGTAAGAGAAAATTACCAAGGGATTAAGTTATATAAACTGAAGATCCAAGTTCCCGTTGTAAAACCTCTACTCATTGAGTTAAATAGAGTGTGGGGTAGAAGGTCAGAGCCCTATATGTTTCTCTGAAACATCAGAGCTAAAAAGTTGCTTTTTTCTTTTCCCCAGCAGACACATCCTTGGAGAAAGTCACCATAGTCATGGAGTTTTCCATGAGCAGACTTGCCTAGCAAGCTGTTTGTGGAGATGAAGTGCTTCTGCTATTCCTCACACCTTCAGATTCTCCCAGCTTCCATCATACTGGACCACTGTGGATTTTGCATACTATCCTCACATTCTGGGCAGAGACTTAAAATCTAAAAAGGATGTAGATTACTTTTATTTCAAATAAAAACCGTGAAATCAAGAAACTTTTAATTGTTCTCCCTTTCTTTCCACATTTTCTTCTTTTCTTTCATGATGTGCAGACTTATTTTTATATACTCAAAATCACAAGAAGTCACATATGTCTTATGATACTTATTTTTTCACTTAACGTTTATGCTTTGGGCATAAAATCCTGCTATGCAATTTTCAAAAGAATGATTTTAATGGCTGCTGAAAATTTCATTGAATGCATACCCTAGGATTCACTTAACCATCTGTCTATTACTGGATATTGAAATTGTTTTCAAACATTTCAGTATTAATGCTCTCAGTAATAAACATTTTGAGCATGAATAGTTTTCCTCTTTTATGGGCAGTATGCCATTTGGATGGGATGTTTATAATGGGATTATAGAGTTGCAGCATGTAGCGTTTTTATGGCTCCTGATAGAGGTGGGTAAGATTCTTTGTAGAACACCTTTTTCAGTTAGAGTTTTTATCTGGCATTGTTCCGGCACCATTTCTCCACACCCTCACCCACACTGGACCTGGTAGAGAGGAAATTATTAGGCATCCCAGAGATACCAAACTGTACTAGACACTAACCAAAACCAAAAATTATGACAAGCTGAATTTAGTCAAAAACTATGCACAGATCCAACCTAATATGAATCTTGCTTTCATTAGGTGTCTATCATTTTCTTTCTTGACAATACATTTTGAAATTTGGAGGAAAAAAAGGGTACTCATGTTTCTGCCACCTGGATCATCATCATCATTATTTATTTTAGTTTTATTACTAATAATTATTCATATTTTAGAGTATTATGCAATTACTGTTTTATACACTTATTTTAAAAACAAAAGTAGAATCCAACAGAATATGTTGAGCTTCAGTATTCTACTTTTCACTAAATAATATATGAATAATACACTTATAATAAACAATTTAATCACAGTATTAATTGCACTGATTATTTAAATTTATCACATGAATATAACAAATCTCCTATGGTTTGCCATGTAAGTTTTTCAAACTTTTATCTGTTGCAATTAATGTGCCATGATAGCCATCATTCTAGTGGAATATATCCTAGGACAAAACCGTAATAATAGCCTAAAGATAATTTTTAATATAGAATTTCTGGACTAAAGTGTACTCATTCATATTCTAAGGCCTGCGACGAACATTTACAAATTGCCTTTCAGAAGTGCTGTCTGGCAAAAGCCTAAAGGCGATGATTTATTTTCTAGACCTTCACAATACAGCACAGCATCATTTTTAAAACAATCATTTTATTTATTTATTTAATTTACTTTTTAAAATATAAATTTATTTATTTTAATTGGAGGTTAATTACTTTACAATATTGTATTGATTTTGCCATACATCAACATGAATCCACCACTGGTATGCACGTGTTCCCCATCCTGAAAAAAAAAATAAAAATAAACAAATAAAAACAATCATTTTAAACTTGATGGACAAACATGATATTGCTTGACTTTCATTTGGATTTTTTATCATTTGTGAATTTATCCATCTGCTTTCTGATATTTACTTTAACGTGTATTTTGTATGTGTATTTGTGTCCTTCACCTGTTTTTCTATTGCTAACTTTTCTCCTGTGTAGACTCAGTCTTCAGTTGTTAGGAGCATTGGGGTGTCCCACATAATGTGGGCACCTCATACCTTGCGGCTTTATTCTGCCAAACTGCTCCTCTGTTTTACGCATTGAATTAATCCTGAGCTTGTGAATGAGGAGTTAGAACATTTGAATTTATCCTGAGAAGTGTCACCAGAGTACCCATGCAAGGGGCTATCAGGACACGAGACATAAAAATAAACTTACGTGAGATTAGAAACGGCGTTCAATGCCAGGGATCTAAGATTCGTTTTCCGTCCGCAATAGGGAGTCATTGAGAAGTTTTGAGTGGGAAAAAGACGAGATTTTAAAAAAGTTTCAGAGTATCCAGCAGGTGGCGCCATTGTAACACGTCTTCTGCCTAAGGGCTTCTCCCAAGCAGCTTGAGTTTTGCAGGTAAAATCCACGTGAGAAAAGGTACCTTTTCCCAAACATCAGACTAGATGGTCTAGATGACTCTAGTGGACTAGGCTGGGATGGCTTTTCCTAAAAAGTACAGAGCAGCTCTGCCCCTCCTTTTTTAACGATAATATTCATGCTTGCTTTCAGAGCCTGTTTTTTTGTTCATGTATATTTCATTCCTCCGGAGTTTTCGTTCTTGCTTTTGTGTGCATCAGGTTATTTCTTCAAATATCAAATGTTGTTTCCAACAAATAATTATCGGCCTTTTTAATGAAGACTAGAGTCGTAACTTTCAACTCTTGAAAAGTTGTGAAAGTATCAGTGCAGGAAGAGGAGGGGAGAACTATACTCTGAACAAGCCACTAAATTAGGGTCCATGACTTCATTCTCACCAGATAAATAGCAATATGTCCAAATGACTAGACATTCATTTTCTTCCGTGAAAGTCTTCATATCCATTAAATGGTGTGTGCATGCATGCTAAGTCACTTCAGTCCTATGGGACCCTATGGACTGTAGCCCGCCAGGCTCCTCTCTCCATGGGATTCTCCAGGCAAGAACACTGGAGTGGATTGCCATGCCCTCTTCCAGGGGCTCTTCCTGACCCAGAGATTGAACCCACATCTCTTCCATCCCTGCATTGACAGGAAGTTTGTTTACGAGTAAAGCCACCTGAGAAGCTCCCCATTAAAAAGTAAGGACAGAATACTGAGTATTTGATATTTTGAGATAAATGAGAAAATTCAAGAATTCCTCTATGATTCTAAGAGCTATTTTAAGATTTGTATCATCTTTTGTTCTTTTGATTCAATTTGTTTGAAACATCTCCACTTACATGAAAAAAAAAAAAAAAAAGGATTCAGTACAAACTATTAGAGGCCAAATGTTTTTCCCTGAAACCTCAGTGGATCCCCTCTGAATGACAGCAAGGCACATGTTTGTAGTTGGGAATCTGGCAGCAAGGAGCGTAAATGCTGATGGTCAAGATGTTCTGGTTCAGAAGTTAGAAAATAAATAATTCCTGAGAGGAAGGATTCTCCGGCTCCGGGCAGCTGTACGGCAATAAAATAAATAGGCAGTAAAATTCACTTCCTGTTTTGAGCGCTCACATTTCATCTTGGCCAAGTACATCTCTTAAATTCAATCTCATGCTTCCATAAATAAACCTGGCACCTTTTTAAACACTTTTCCATCTGCCGCAGAATGAGGAGCGCATTATTGAATGCACCTCGGGGAGTCCCAGAAATGGGAAAAGACTACTTGTGAAGAACACACCATTGCCGTTGGCCTCGGCCCAGAGAAGCCATCAGGAGATTGTTTGAGTTCAAACCATTGTAACAAGACCCTGATGGTGTTTCCCCATTGCCCTTGCTTCTATGTGAGGTTGTCATAGTCGGGGCTTTGCACCAGGAAGAGCGAGGAAGGGTCTTAGGTCGAGTCAGGATTAGACATGTTTGCAGGACTCCTTTCTGTGACACCTGTGGTAGTTCTCCTCCCAGCTCCTGACACCTTTTCCAACATGTTAATCCAGTTTCCTAGGATGGATAGAAAAGTCTATTGTCCACCTACACTAGAACCCAGAGGAAGAAGTCTGATTCCAGACAATAGAACGTGCAAGGGTCTCCTTGAGTGCACAGTACTCAACTCTCAGCTCATCCCCTTGGTGGTGGAACGCATGGCGTGCTATCACAGAGAAATGACGGAAACCAGAGAGTTGCTGTTAACTGTGTGATCTTCAACAGGTAGCGAGCTCACTGTATCCTTGGAGTGCTGCAAAATGAAGTGAAGCAAAACCCATGCTGTCGTCTAGTCACTGAGTTGAGTCCAACTCTTTTGTGACCCCATGGACTATAAGCCTGCCAGGATCCTCTGTCCATGGGGATTTCCCAGGCAAGAATACTGGAGTGGGTTGCCATTTCCTTCTCTAGGGAATCTTCGTGACCCAGGGATCGAACCCGTGCCTCCTGCATCTACCTGAATTGGCACATGGGTTCTTTACCACCGACCCACTAGGAAAGCCAAAAGGCCCCAGTTCACCATCTTGTTGGCCATCAGATCGTCCACACTGCTTACAAGCTCCTGAGCCACAGGGCCATCTACCAACTGGCACAAGGTCTGAACCAAACAAGCCGTTCTATAGACATGAGGCATTTGTATTATTCAATTTTCCCAGGTCATCTTTTTTAAAGTTGTTATTCTGGTAAACTTTATTTCAACAATGATTATGTTTTATGAAAAATCTGTCAAATACTTTTCAAAAAATTTTTTGGTTGGCTCAATGGTGGAGACTCTGCCTGCCAAAGCAGAAGATATGGCTTCAGTCCTTGGTCCCAGAAGATCCCACATGCTGCAGAGTAACTAGAGAGCAGCCCCCACACATTTATCAGGTCATCTTGTTTGTGAACCAAGGACTGGGGACAACGTGACTCAGATGACCTGGACAGGGAGTTATCATTCAATGCCTACATTTCCCATTTGAGACCATTATTAAATACAGGACACTTTCCTGAATGTTTCTCTTTTTAAGCATCATCTAATTTGACCCTTATAAATTTCAAAACAGTTTTTAGTATTTCCATCTTACAGATGAACAGATCAGAAATACTGCTAAATGTTTCAAAACTTAAATACAATTGGCATCACCCAAGGAAGACAAAAATCTCTGATACCTTCATCAGTAGCATGGCACATCAAAATTTCAGAGATTTTAAAATATAGGGGGAAATGGGCCTTTAAAGCCAATGAAAAATAGTAAGAAACTTGCCCGACCTCACATGCTTAGTGGCAGAAGCAGAAATTTAATGCAGGGGCCACCAGTGGACACCCAGTCTTTCTCTAAATCAATGGCCAGGAGCTCCGGCCAGCCACTCTCCATGCCCAGTGCCAGCCTCTTGACTCTTACTACTCCATCTCAGCTCAAGGTTCCTTTCTTGAATTCTGTTCTTCTCTAAAGAAGTTGTCCCAACTTCCTCATTGCTTCTGATAAAATGGCACAGAGAGAATTAGACCTTGGGCTACAGGTTCAAAGCAAGATGTCTTAAGGTAAAGAAAGTGAGAGCTTGATTACTACAGCAAACATTACCCAAATAGAGTGGATGGACCCTTGCATTTCCACTAACTCCGAGAGATTTTCTTAAAATGGAAAGGTGAGTAGGAGAGGATGCTTTCTCCCCGAGGAACCATGACCAGATTAGATCTAACTTCTTGTTCTGCCACCTGCCAGCACCGTGACCATGGGAATTCAGGTCTCTTGGTTGAGTCTCTGCTTCTCCATCTATCATTCAAGGAGTTGAGGTATTCAATCCTCTTTCTAATTTCTCTGAGGCCTGACATTCTGATTCTCAGACATTTCTCATCTTGCTGGATTGGGCACCACCATTACTTATTGCCTTTAGTCTCTGCCCTCAAAAAACAAAGTGCTCCATTAATTATCAACATTTTTAAAACTTTCACAGCATCATGGGAATCTTGAACCCGCCCAGGACCTTTTTCTCAAGCCATGTAACCTCAGATTTGTTTCAGGAAACCCAGACACTGTGCTTTATCTAGATGACCATAGAATGATGTTCCATCCACGCTTCTTACTGCCTTGATACGCATTCTGATCTAGGAGCCTGAGAGCAAGAACAACAGATTGACTTCTCTCCATAGATCTGCAGGCAGTTCATCCATAAAGAAAAATCTACCTGCTAATGCAGAAGACATGGGTTTGATCCTTGGGTCAGGAAGATCTCCTGGAGAAGAAAATGGCATACCCACTCCAGTATTCTTGCCTGGAAAATCCCATGGACAGAGGAGCCTGATCGGCTATAGTCCATGGGGATCACAAAAGAGTCAGACACAACTTAGCGACTGAACACCACCACCGCCACCAACATAGCTCTGGGGTAACAAGGCATCTTTGTACATATCTAGGCCCTGTGCCCACTGTTCACTCTCCCTCTGGGTTCTTACCATGCCTCTGGGCACAATTCTACTTTAGTATGAATGCTCATTTATCTGCATCTCAGTTCCCCAGATAAGCTGTCAGCTGCTTAAAAGTCCAGCAAACGCTTGAGGTATCTGTGTTCAGTGAAATCTAACACAGAGGATGCAGAGCTGGACATCTCCATGCAGGAATGAGTCAGGACCTGAACGTGAGATTTCGTTTGTGGGCAAGGATCGGGGAAGGGGGCTTTCTCAGGAGAGGTGTAATGGCTAGCAGGAAGGGGGCCTCAGAAGCATCTCCCAGGCTGCTGTCTGCCTTTCTCCTACCTGCTGCTGGAGCCTGTGTGTGTATGTGTGTGTGTGTGTTTGATGTGTGTGTTAATTTAACTGTAAGATTTACTTGGCACCATGGCCTCCAGTATCCTCCGAGTCCAAGTCATGTCCTCTTCTATGATTCGTGATCCTATGTGGTGTTTATGTTGCTGCTCAGCATTTGTCATTTATTTTACTAAGTATTGACATCAAGCTTCCTAGGAAGGAATTATCACTCTCTTTGAGAAGTTGCAGCAATGGCTCCTTTTTTACAGCCCTTGGATCCCCCTTTATTTCCCTTCAATTTGCTTCTGGAATGGTGCTCCAATGAGGCCATCTCCATCTTTGATCCCTGAGCTTGTCTTTGTTGGATTTTTCCCTTAGATTTTCTCTGAGGGTAAGGAATCACAATATTGCTATTTATCAGTTTTCTTTAGATCTTTTTGATTAACTTGGTTATTTCAATATTTGAGTCATCTTGGCAATTTCACCGTTTATCCACGTTGAAGCCTGATTTATTATCAGGCTTCATCAAGCACATTTCCCCCTTGCTCCCCATCTCAGGAGATGAGTCCAAACCCATCTGCAAAGCCTGTTCTGAGAAGGCCAAATTGTTCCTAGTTATTTGCTCCCCTTCAGGGCTGTAGAGATAAAGCTCTGGTATCTTGCCAGTCACATCCAGGATAGCTGGTCAACCTATTTTTACCTTCCTGGGATGTTCACACTGCCAGGTGTGAGATATGTGGAGGATGGAAAAAATGAGCCTTCTGGAGAGCATTCAGATTCTTCAGGGCCCAGAATTAGAGCAAGTTTTGGGGGGTATCAAGGGCATACCTCAGGCCATTGGATACATGATGCCAGCATCTGCCCTGTTTTCTGAGCGAATGCCGTCCATAGCCTGTAAACACAGAGAGCATTAGGCCTTTTGATCCAAGAGTTGCATCAAATCATTTTGACCCTTTGAGGAAGATATGTAACCTGGGCCAAGTGGAGCCAGATGACTTTTTTTTTATTACCGGAGCATAAAGCAATATTAAATGATTTCATGGCTTGTAGCCAGAACATCTGTTACTAAACATTAGAAATCTGATTTATTCAATTCTAACAAATTGGCACTCAGCCCTCTCTAAAGTGATGCCTTGCCTTTGGGGTGAGAGGGTGTTGTTGGCTAGTTTTCTTTTCAAACATACCATCCTTTCCACGTGTCCCACCGCTGTTCCTCTCCTCTCTGAGACATGGCGTCCCTGTTGGAACAAGGACTTCCCAGAGGGGCAGTAGGGGTGTGTGACAGGCTGTGCTGTTTCAAGGGCAGCCTAGCAGACCCTAAACCTTAGCTCCTCAGAGGGCAGCTGGGCTGTCACAGGTGAGGGGTGAGAGATAAAGAGGAAAAGGTTCCTAGGTGGAACTCTGAGGGCTGTAAACCAAGCCACAGGGTTGGAAAGAAGACAGACTCTTGTATTAATGGCCAATTCCTCCAAATTGGCCCAATTTTTCCTTCTGCTTCTCTTCTGTCACCTTTATGATGCTTGGTATTCTATTCTATATGCAACCATCCCTAGGCTTTGGGGAAATTCCCTTTTTCAAATCTTTCATTCATCATAGACCACCACCTTTTTGGCATCAGGGACCAGTTTTGTGGAAGACAATTTTTCCATGAAATGAGGTGGAGGGGATGGTTTTGGGATGATTCAAATGCATTACATTTATTGTGTACTTTATTTCATTTTTATTACATCAGCTCTACCTCAGATCATCAGACATTAGATCCCTGAGGTTGGGGACCCTTGTCATAGATGATGAAACATTTCTCTGAGAAATGTGGGCTTCTGATTCTTAGGACATCAACATTTTGCACAGATCAAAGTAATAAATGGAAATCATGGTCTTCTACTGGTGGGATTTCAGACTTAAGTTACCAAGAGTGTGGCTAGTGGGCATTGGGGCAGGCAAAAGAGATAAAAGAAGAAAACCTTTCCCAAAATAGAGGCTTCCCAAAATAATCCAAAGTCACCCACTCACTTTATCCCTGCATTCCATCATTCTTACATTTGTACATTCAGTCACTAAATGCTTTATTTTTCAAATATTTACCTGTGCTAGTCATTTTTCTAAGCGTTGGGAGAGGGATGATAAAATTTAAAGAAGAAGCAATCTATTAACTCAAGAAGCTGACAGTCTGATAAGAAAATTAAGACACTGGCACAGGCTATAAAGTAGAAAATTGTGAGTCATGAGAGAGACCCTGATAAAGGATTGTCAGAGGTTAAAGGGGGAAAAGAGAAAATGTCCATTGGAAGACTCCAGGGAGAGTTTCATGAAGGCTGTGGGATTTAGGCTGGGTCCTAAGCAAGGAGAGAAAGGAGTTGTTTAGTCGCTAAATCACGTCTGACTCTTTGTGATCTTATGGCCTGTAGCCAGCCAGGCTCCACTGTCCATGGGATTTCCCAGGCAAGAATACTGGGGTGGGTTGCCATTTCCTTCTCCGAGGGATATCCCCGACCCAGGGATTGAACCACATCTCCTGCTTGGTAGGTGGATTCTTTATCACTGAGCCACCTGGGAAAAGACAGAGAAAAGAGAGACAGTGGATATTCTCTGAGGAAGGCGTGGATATACAGCAGTATGAGGCAGGCTCGAGCACTGGGAAATCCTTCACCTTCCTGAAACCCACAGTCCCTGGAGAAGAATAAATGTAGACAACGTGAAAGACCGGCTGAGGCCGTATCTTGAAGGTCTTTATGTGCCTGGCAAAGACCTACTCACTATGTTGAAGGATTTCTAAGCAGGCAAACAGAACCTAAGGAAGATTTATCTAAAACCTTGTGTATACTGATAGGGTGTGGGGTGTGGGGTGTCTGAAAAGATGCAGGTAAGAGATAATAAAAATGTCAGCTGGAGTATTTGGAAGGGAAAACAGGATACACAAGGCAGATTTACAACAGCTGGATGATAAGGTTTCAGAGTCGATGTGTTGTTATAAAAGGGATGAGATAGGCTTTAGGATGAACTTCATTTTTTCTCTCACTCTTGGAACCTCCTGGAGTAAGTCACAACTTCTCAGGCTTCCTCTTCTTCCTCCCCAGCATGTACCTGAACACGTGTTAATAAAGGCAACACGGGAAGGAGGGCTCACCTAATTCCTTCCCGGCTGTGAAGAAGCTCAGATGAGGTCATATGTGTGGAAACATTTCATAAAGTTTGTAAAACCCTCTGAAGTTCATGAGGGCTATTTAAGTTACTACCTGGATGTGTGGGACAACGAGAAGGGAAGGGTCTCAGATGAACTTTGGGTTTCTGAACAGGAATGCCTCTGCAGGTAGAAAATAAAGGGAAAGAGGATGGGAAAGGAGGTCACCACTCACTCTGTAGCTCAACACAAACTCCAGGAGGATCAAAGATGTGACAGGAAACTGGAAACCCCTGAGGACATTTTATAATGCAGTGGCTGAGAAATTCGAAGAGCTCCAGTGAAGCTAGAAGCCGAAAAGGAAAATATCAATACAATTGGCTGCCTTAGAAGTTACAAGTTCTGTATGACAAAATGTAATAATAAAAATGGAAGAAAAATAGCAAACAGGGAAACTGGTCTATCAATTATATAACTGACACTGATTTGATTTTTAAATACATAAAGAGCATTACAGAATAATTAAGAATATAAAGACATAGCCATTAGAAAAATAGGTGAAGAATGTAATTTGTAAAAAAGAAATGCAAATTAATATATACTTTATATAAAAGAAAACTAATCCTAATTAAAGATACTCAAATAAAATAAGGTATTTTTTTCACCTACTGCTAGATTGGCGATTCAGTTAAAAAGACTGAAAATATTCTTTTAAGAAGAGTTGGAAAATTATTGTTCTCATATACTACTGGAGTGGGAATTAAATATAAATAATGACACATTTTCTGATGTTTGATTTGGTACGTAAAAGTGACATATCCTTTGACCTACCAACCCACTTCCGAAATTTACACTGAGATAGATATACAAATATAAAAATCTAAGTGAATAAAGAAGTTTACTTAATTGTTGTTTAAAAAATAGAAGCAAAGAATAAAAGCAGTGAAATATATACTAGATTACATAAATTGTGATATACCTAAAATTTTTTGTTACTAAAATTGATAACATAGACCCTTATTTATTGAAATGTAAAGCTGTTAGCATATTATTGAAAGAAATGTGGTATTATCCCATTTATTCAAAATACTACGTATATATATACTTATTTATACAAGATATGTCTAGAGAGATATTCATTAGAATGTTAGCTGTGTTTTTCTCTGGATCATAAGATTTCCCGTGCATTTTCTGTATTCCTTCAGTTTTTAAACTTTTAAAAATATTTTTGCCAAAACAATCACATTTCCAAGTGAAATATGTAAAATGAATTGAGAGAAGTAAGCAAAGAGGGAGAGAGAAGAGAATAATGGGCGTAAAAGAAAGTTGTATTCAAATGAAGCTGTGGAATTTTATTTCATAGAAGGAACTGAGTGATGACACAGAGGGGTCAAGTCATTGGGGGGGAAAAAAAGCTTCTTACAATTTTCAAGACAAGAGGTCACACCACATAGTGCAGGGAAGCATGAGGAAGCCCCAGGCTTGGTCCAGAGGCAGTGGGGAGAAAGCATAGCCCAGAGCATTTATTGGGTTTTCTGAGGCTAGAGCAGGCCAGGGGAAACAGTTTAGGATTCGCTGTAGGGATAATGTTGGTGGGCTGTGGGATACAGCAGTGGTTATCTGGTGCCTGGCCCTGTGTTGATTTAGGGTAGAGGGAATATTTGCTTGGTGTGTGAAAGTGAAATGAAGGAGGTGGCTGGGTGTATGGGCATGGAATTGGCTGGTTTGCATGTGAAAAATGTGTTTGCAGGCAAGTTGCTTATTATCTCTAGGAATTAGCCAACTCTGGGAGGGGCTGTCAAAACATCATAAAATTTAAAACCATGATTAATACAGGAGGGAGAGAATGGAAGAAAGGAGAGAGAGAGTCGTTGGGGCAAGGCCCTTTGAAGGTGGAGTTGATGGTCTGAGGATTACTGGAGGGTCTTACTATGCCCTGGAGGAGGAGCAGTGCTTCCTTTAAAGGTGAAGTGATGCTTGAGAAGCCACACAAATGTCTGCTATATATAGAAAGAATCAAAAGAAACTCAACCTTGATGGCTTCAGTCTTGGTGAAAAAGTGGTCTAAATTACTCCTTGAAATTTACTGGGATAGAGTTTGGTAAAGAATTCTAAAAGAATTGGAGCAATTTTAAATAACTCTTGGAGAAAATTCTGTGACTTTCTGTGTGCTTTACTCTGTGAGTAAAGCAATAGCCATTGAGGTCCTTCTCTGGTTATCATCGTCAGGCACAGAAGGAAGCATAAGCCTGACTTAGGATATTTGCTAATGGAACAGAGTTTTTCAGCCTAATTCTTAAAGTTCAAATCCTTGAAGCAAGCCATTTCTGTACCAGGAAGTGGCTTCCTTGGGAGACCAGCAGATGATACAAGAACCTATGTTGACTGCAATAGGGACCACTCTCCATCATCGTGGTTGACTCTTGAATCAGGTGAGAAGAATCCTGGGATACTCCTTCCATTCTCTTCCTTGCTAACAGGAAGACTGTTAGCATAGATGCACCAAGCCCTCCTTCTATGCAAGTGCATTAGAAAATGATTAATAACTGGAGCTTCCTTGGTGGCTCAGATGGTAAAGTATCTGCCTGCAATACAGGAGACCCAGGTTCGATCCCTGAGTCAAGAAGATCCCCTGGAGAAGGGAAAGGCTGCCCACTCCAGTATTCTTGCTTGGCTGGAAGACTCATTCCTCTATGCACGGACCCCTCTTTCTATGTATGATGAGAAACTACTCCCTTCCCAATCCCTGACATGCATGAGATGAAAAAACCCATAAGATGTTGTCTTATGTCTTTCCCCAAGATTTCATATCTTGAACATTTTCACAGCTCTCTCTGAATCCTTCTCCTTAATGAAATTAAGAGCAGCCTGGGAAATACATTTGCTATGAGTGATGTCATGCTTTATTTTAATAGAGCTTTACAATGTGCAGTGCAGTATACAGGGCGACCTGATTATCACTGCTTTCTCTCTTTATTCGTGGTTGAGTAACTGTTTGAGTAAGTGCTTGAGTGAGGGCAGATGAAGGAAAGAAACATGAAACAGCTCCCAGATGTCAGCTGATTCCACATGACAGAGCCTGGCTGTGTGAGGCGATAAGTGTGTTCTGTGGACATCAGGCTGAGCTGTGCCAATATGAACATGTTTGGAAAAACAACAAGCCAGCGTGGTCATTTCTCTGGGCCTTGTCTTCCTTTCTTCCAACCAAGCTGCATTCTTTACTCCTGGTCTGGAGGCTATTTACAGTACATCCCAGGGAGCCAGCCCGTGGCGCTGATTCTACTTTCCTTTGGAAATATTAGAATTTGTCTCCTGAGGGAGTCAGAAGGATTGTTTGTTAGTTTAAAAATAAGTCATACGTTTGATTGTGATTGTGCAAGATTCTCTCCTCCTCCATGAAGTGTCCATTTTCAGGGCTGGTGGAAAGGAAGATGTCCACAGGGAGACTGAAGGCAGGACTGCTATCTAAGGGGTATGCTGTCTCTTATCTAGAGATAAAAGAGCCAAGAAGAGAAATAATAACACTGCAGGGACTGCCTGCAGTGGAACTGATGCTTTTTACCAGGAAATGGAAGTCAAAAGGGAACAGAATTACACATTAGTGGGAGAGGATTAATACCCAGGCCAACTTTTCCCATTGCTTCTCTAGTGGATTCTTTGAAATAAAAAGGGCAGGGAAAAAAAAAAAGGAGTTGTACAATAGCTGCAACATCTAAAACAGAGATTTCAAAAGTCCCAGCCTACTTTAATAACCTTCCTATTTTTCGTCAAGTCGTCTAGGCTCCAGCCTGGACCTTCACTTTATATGAAAAACAGTTCTTATCTGAATCACACAGAAGACTCTTTCTCTTTTCTCCAACCACACATTTTAGATGGATAATCTTGTTCATTCTCATAGCCCACCACACGAGGAGGATATAAACATGGTGTGTAGCCTACAAACTCAGTCTTTCTTCTGAGTTCTTATCCTTTCTACAGAGTTGCACCTTGTCTCAGAGATGCCTAAAGCACAGTGTTTCCAAAAGCAAAACCACCCTGCTCTCTCAAAACCAGTATCTCCTCTTTACTGATGTGTTAGTCAATGGTCATAACACCCAGTATTTTGAACTAAAAGGAAAAACAAAACAAAAAGCCTGCAGCACTCTCAGAGTTCCTGTCCTGAAGTCTTCGCTATATCAGGTTTCCTTGAGAAAGGATAAGATACACATCTCGGCCTGGACTTACCTAAGTCACAGATCTATGCATGCCGTCTTTAACACCCTGTGTTCACACTAAAGGCACTTAGTGCCTTCGGCTGCTGCCTCCTACTTGGAACTCCATCCTCCACTCCTTCATTCCTGTAACTACCTCTTCTTGATTCATTCTTTTTGTCAGTTTCTTGTTTTTGCTCTTCCTCCTTCTTCCCTATAGCAGTGTTATTCCTTAATAAAGATATTATCTAATCTACCCATTTCTTTCCATTAGAGTCCCAAATATCATCCTGAGAACTTCTTACTCAGTAGATCAGGGATTTGTAATTTCTTAGAAGCTCTCCAAGTAGTCTAGCACCATTTTGTCTATGATCTGCGGAGAAACAAATGCAAGATGGCACTGTCTTTACAAACCGTGTGTGCACTAACACGTGTCTGTAACCTGCATCTCTCCCAGCTAGGTGTTTACCAGCCCTACCTCCTCTACTGTTTCACAGCTTAGTGCAGCCATACATCTGAGTTCTAGCCATCAAGCGGAAGGCCCATACAAACCTTCCATTGGTACTTCTCCATGCTCCTCTCCTCTTCCAGTTGGCTGTGTCGGTATCATGGAAAATTGTCAAGGCATGTGCTGAAATGGCAGAGGCTCCGTCATCCTAAATCATTAACATACTGCACAGGCACGGGTTTCTATGCTGACTGACTTTTTTACTCTTTTCAGTACTGCCCCATCCAAGAAACAACTTATATTGTTCCAAGCCATTGAAATCTGGGGGCTATTTGTTATAGCAGCTGACATTTCACTAACATAGTCAGGTGAAAGGTGATGGTAAATCAGCCATTTCCATGGTATATCTCAAGCATATCTGACTACTCTGTCTCCTGGCTTCCTAGTCACTGTAATATTGCTTAGTCCAGGCATTACTAAACTTTTCTTATGCCATGGATACCTTTGGCAGCCTGTTGAATCCTATGAATAACTTTTAGAAGAAAAAAATTAAATGTTTAAAATAAGCCGTATATAAAAGCAAAACACCACAAAATAAACTAACTTACTTTAAATAGCTACAATAATCTTTGAAATTAAAATATATGGTATTGATATTAACGTATTCAATAGCAAAACAATACATTTAGAACATAAGCAAGTTAGAAGTGAATTTTATTTTTTATAAGCTTATTAGTATGAAGTTCAATTCAAGGCCACTGTTTCTTTCCTTGAATAAAGATACTGAACTATGGGGTGGTTTTGTCAAGGCAACACATGTGTCATGTTGGATGTTTAGTCAATGTTGATTTTTTGTTTCGATGGTTACAAGTATAGAGATCCCAATTCACAAAGATATATTGAGGTATTTAGAGTAAAGGCTGCCATCGATGGTATTACAAGGCCAGGATAGTCTATCAAGGAATACCAGAAATCTCCATGGATTTTTGAGTTACACTCCAATGTTTCACGATTTTAGTTTTGTGATCAATGAGCTCATATTTGGCTATGATACCATCTTTGATACCATTTATATCAGAAACCATTCAGTAACACATCATGAAAATGACTCATCCCTTTCCACATATTGATCAACAAACCAGTGAAGAGACAGAATGTATTGCAGATGTCTGGGTAACCAGTAGTTGGTGGCTGACAACGCCTGGCTGTGGGTTGCATGAGAGTCATCTGGCAACATTACACGGGAAGAATGTGATCATGTGTGATCTACATTTAGGACAATAACAACCATTAAGTTTAAAAGAATTCTGAAACGCTGTAATAACTGTCATGCAATTGGGCAGTATCCTATTTCTATTGGTGAAAAGTCACAAATATTGCTAATACTCCTGTGGTTTACTGTCTACATTTATAATGCAAAGACGTGCTACAATTCAGTTAAATTATTAGGAATAAAAGGTGAGACTTTTTCTCAACCAAGTTCTAGAACCCAAGGAAACCTTGGGGAGAACCGTGGATTCAGGTAGAAACCTCTGTTCCAGATCTTTAAGACACTCCTGTGTTAAGGTAGAATGCTCCCTTCTTGTCAAAAGTATAAATTATGCATGCATACATGGCCTTTCTGCAGCCAAGTTTATGTCCAAAGTGAGGAAATAGTTCCCTCCTGCCTTTCTTTTAGCTCAAGTGGCTTCTTACTTTTTCCCTGCCCTTGCTGCTGCTGCTAAGTCGCTTCAGTTGTGTCCGAATCTGTGCGACTGCATAGACGGAAGCCCATCAGGCTCCCCTGTCCCTGGGATTCTCCAAGCAAGAACACTGGAGTGGGTTGCCGTTTCCTTCTCCAATGCATGAAAGTGAAAAGTGAAAGTGAAGTTGCTCAGCCATGTCTGACTCTTAGCGAATCCATGGAATGCCACCAGGCTCCTCCGTCCATGGGATTTTCCAGGCAAGAGTGCTGGAGTGGGGTGCCATTGCCTTCTCTGTCCCTGCCCTTTACTTTGTGTCAAAAACCCATACCAGAGGGACACTGCTTACTTTAGGCCAGACCGCACACACTAGTTTAGCCAACATGTCTTTTCAGTGGTGAATCTGAGGAGTCTTCTTCAAGAGTCTTTCTATTCCATTTCTTCCCTGAAACAGACTTGTTTTCTCATACTTTTATGAGCACCATATAAAACATATGTTACTATATAAAAGTGAAATGGAATTAACCTATATGGATATAAAAAACACAAACAAGCACATGTGTTTCCCATGTTTATCCTTCCTTAGGATAATTGCCCTAAACATGAGTGAGTGTACATGCACCCACACACAGAGTAATTTGGTATTGTCAGCAAGGAGATTGCTCATGGAAAATATCCACTAGATTATGAGCTTCAAGAGGAATGGAACTCAGTCTTAAATATCCGTGAACCTCTGGTTCCTGTCTCAGTATGACACAGAGCATGGCCTCAGCAAATGTTCGTCAAAGAGAACAAAAGCCTGCTAGTTTAGAAATTATTTCAAAATATCTTGGATAGTTATATATATATATATATATATATATATATATCTGAAATAACTGGCACAAGTTTTTAAACAGAAGTAGAATTAGTTGACTGTAACATAGCTGTTCGGTAATACTGTATCCTTGGGAAAGTTACTTGAACTCTCTGTGGTTCACTTAAGTCATTGGTAAAATAAGGATAATATCTTCTCCTTAGAGTTATGACTAGCTCATAACAAAGAAGTAAAGAATAATGCTTGACACATAGTATGTACTCTGTAAACATCAGCTATGTGATTATTACTAGAAATTGCAGTACCCCTAGTAGTAATTTTGTCATTATTAGAAGTGCCAAGGAGTATTGAAATGATCAGAAATTAATATTCTGCAATAAGTTCTAGATCTTATTGCTTATTAAGATCTTGGGTTTGTTTTTTTATTAAAGTATAACTGATATATATCATATTAGTTTCAGGTATACATCACAGTTACTTGATATTTACACTCATTTTAAAGTGATCACTGCGATAAGTCTAGATACTATCTCTCACCACACAAAATTATTCTATTATTGACTGTATTCCCTATACTGCACATTTTATCCCCATGACATTTATGTTTTACCTGGAAGCTTGTAGCTATTCATCTTTTTTACCTACTTTGACTTTCTTCTAGGCTCACTCAGGTTATCAAAACTGACAAAACTTATTTTATGGATGAATAATAGTCTCTAGAGGGAAATAAGTCAGATTAAACAATTACTGTGTGATTTCACTTATATGTAGAATCTAAAAAAATAAAAATAAACAAAACAGTAAGGTAGACACAAAGAAGAAACTAGTTGTTACCAGAAGGGAGGGGGTTGGATAAGAAATATGGTGTATATATATACATATATATATATATGGACCACACATACATATACCTGAAAATAATATGATGTATATCAATCATACTTTAATGAAAAACAAAGACAAGGTCTTAATAATAAGTTCTAGAACATATTGTAGAGCATTAATTTCTGAGCTTTTCAACACTCCTTGGCACTTCTAATAGTGACAGAATTACTACTATGAATACTGAAATTTCTAGTAATAACCATATAGCTGATGTTTACAGAGTAAATACTATGTTCCAAGCATTATTCTCTAAATCCTTGTTATGAGCTAATCGTCATAATTCTTTTTTTTTTTTTCATTTTTAGACAGAGATTTATTTAGTACAGGGATGTTCATTACAGTGTTGTTTGTAATAGTGATGAAAACCGAAAAATGACTTGCATGTGAAATAATAGAAAATTGGTAAGATAAATTATGGTTTCCCCATATGATAAGAGTACTTAGTGGACCAAACAAATTGCATTGTAGACAAAGTTTTGGATACAATACATTGCTAAGCAGTTTAAGCAGGCTATAAAGTATATTCAATTTGCAACCTGTTATAATTCTAAGGAGAAGATATTATTATCCTTATTTTACCAATGACTTAAGTGAAACACAGAGAGTTTAAGTAATTTTTCCAAGGTTACAGTAATACCAAAAGGCTATGTTGCATTCAACAAACTCTCTTCAGTTTAAAAAAACTTGTTTATTTCAGATGTTTAACTATCCAAGATATTTCAGATGTATAACTATCCAAGATATTTCAGATGTATAACTATCCAAGATATTTTGAAATAATCTCTAAACTAGTAGCTTAAACTCTCTTTGACAAACATTTGCTGAGGCCATGCTCTGTGTCATTCCCTGGGACAGGAACCAGAGGTTCATGGATGTTAAGACTGAGTTCCATTCCTCCTGAAGCTCATAATCTAGTGGATATTTTCCATGAGCAGCCTGACTTGCTGTTGATACTAAATTACTCTTTATATGTGTGTGTGTACACTAACTAATGTTTGGGCAATTATCCTACGAAGAGTAAACATAGAAAGCACATGAACTCATTTGCATTTTTTGTATCTATATAGTAGCCTATGCTTTATTTGGTACTCATGAAAATATGAGAAAAGAAGACTGCTTTTTTGTTGGTGGGAATGTAAATTGACACAGCAACTATGGAAAACAAGATGGAGATTCTCCAAAAAGAATGAAAATAGGACTACCATGTGATCTAGCAATTTCACTTCTGGGTATTTAGCTAAAGAAAACAAAAACACTAACTCTTGCGTCTGCTTTGAACATTGCTTTGTCCTTTAGCTTCATTGCCAATCAGTCAACCAACCAGGACTCTGCGTTACTTCTTACCCTGAAATTTCCCCTCTATATTTCATTCTATAATTGACTCTGAACTTGGTATCAAGATAATGCAAGACTGCTTGTATTAAATAGTACTAAACAGATGGGTCCATGATCCCATAGGCGTCTTTCATGGTGGCTTAGACAGTGACATCTGCCTGGAATTCCAGAGACCTGGGTTCAGTTCCTGGGTCTGGAAGATCCTCTGGGGAAGGAAATGGCAGCCCATTCCAGAATTCTTACCTAGAGAACTTCTGGCTACAGTCTGTGGCGTTGCAAAGAGTTGGACACGACTGAGTGACAGACACACACACACACACACACACACACACACACGTGTGTCCCATAAATGCATCCATTGTCTTGACTGACTTTTATGGTTACTAGATCTAAATTTTTGGAAGGATTCACTTTCTGGATAAATGGATATATCTACTTAATAAGTAAAGTGTAGCTGTGTGTTTGCATGTAGACTGGCGTCACTTTTCTTTTATTTCCTTTATCATGATGACTTTTTCCATCCTCAACCCTGGTCAAAGGCAACAAATTCTCTCAAAGCACCACAAGCTCGTGGTTGGAAAATGGCAAACTGCTTGATTTTAGGGTCAGTGACTACTTCAGTATTCTATGATTTATGTACTTGACCAATTCCAGGCCTCAGGTATATTTAGAGATGAGTGGAATGGTTAGACACCACAAAGGCATTTCTTCTCATGCTTTGGATTCCAACAAATAAAACAAAGGATGGTATTTTTTCCTGTCAACACATGCAGTTGCTTAATGTGATTTCCACCCCTGCTGATCGGCAGGGCAGGGCCGTGGCTCTGCCACACCGGTGGACATGAATTCAGCTCCCGCTTCAGTGGAGGAACAAATTCCAGAATGTTCATCTCTGCAGGTGGTTGTGTCATTCTTGATGTATTTCCTGCTGTCTAACCAGTTGGTATTATGAACTTTATAAATCTAATGCTATGGTGGAGACAAGTTGGATGGAAGATTTTGTGCTTAGGAAGAATATGCCTATGGGGCTTTAAGCAGAACAGTATTAAGTTGTTTGTGTCACTGTTTTATGGTTCTGGACAGTCTGTTCTAGCTGGACAAAATGTCAAGATTTATGGTAACATCAGGCTAAAGAATGGTGCGTTTTTAACATGCTCACATGTCACCTTCCAGCTGAGGGAGACTGAGCATGATTCCTATTGCTTTGGCTGAACCAATTTCCTTTCTGGCTTCTTTAAAAAAATAAAATAAAATGGGCCACTCCAGGTGGCATGCCAATGCAGGAGACATAAAGAGATACGGGTTTGATCCCTGGGTCAGGAAGATCCCCTGGAGGAGGGCATGGCAGCCCATTCCAACATTTTTGCCTGGAGAATTCCATTGACAGAAGAGCCTGGTGGGCTACAGTCCATAGGGTTTCACAGTGTCAGACACGGCTGAAGGACTAAGTACAGGTGGCATGTAGGATCTTAGTTTCCCAGTCAGAGATTGAACCCATACTCCTTTCAGTGGAAGGCTAGAGTATTAAAGACTGGACCACCAAAGAAACTCAGAACATTAAAGACTGGACCCCTCCTAGCTTCTTGAGTGGGTTTGAGTCTTGGGAAGAAGAGTCTTCCCAGGATAGTACTTGGCTGTCTTAAGGCAAATCAATGGTATGGCCAGATAAGCAGACACCGTGGCAATAAGAGCATCTTCTTTGGAGAGGGTGGTACAATGGGAAGTTTAAGGGATATGGAGGAAAGAATGTTGACCTCCGGTCTCATCACTGCACAAACCATGTCATCCACCTTGAGCAGGGGCCAGGACTTCTCTGGGCATCATCGTGGCTACCATGGAAGCACACGCTCAGATTCCCTCAAAAAGGAAGCTTCCAATGGGGACCGCACACTCAGACACACACTCAGGTTCCACCACAGCCTTCTTGCCCATGCCACACTCTTCCAGGGATACTCACAGAAAACATCTGAACATATTAGGGTCTTCCTGCCCAACACACGACTCCTCTCCTATGAGCAGAAGGTGCCCAGGGGCTCCCCTCGCTGGCCAGCACACCCAGCTGCACTGGAGTCCAAAGTTCTTCCGACTCAACCCTCCATCATCTTCTCTCTTCTTTCAAAAGTATCAGAACAGCATCACACTCTGCAAAAGCCCCTGCCTGCTGCTGTTCTTTCTCCCCTTTTATTTTCACTGGAGTTTTCTCCCAGAAATCTCTGGCATACCAATTCCTATCTTGGCTCTTGGTTCTCAGAGGACCTGAATTAACACAGTCAGGGTGTGGACTCGTTATTTTGGCTTACACTGTACATTTCCCTCTTCTTGTAGAAATGCAGCCCCACAGAAACCCAACCACCTTATTGGAGAACCGGTCTTTTCAACCCCAAACATGGGGTATGGTGGCCTGTCAAGGAGGCACCCTGCCTCCTTGTTCTGCTGCCACTGGTGGCCACATAAGTTATGTGTTCATCTCCGTGGTCACAGTGATTCAGATGGGCTGGTGGCCAAATCTGTCCAGTCAGAGTCCTCCCCTGGGATATGTCACCCTGACACTGAGAGAGATAGTCCCTCTCCTTCCTATTAGAGATGAGTTAAGGGCATGAACCTAATGTCTGATAACCATGCACGTTACCAAAGGAAAGAGAAGAAAGCCAATGTTCAGAAAGAAGCAGAAGTAAGAGTCTTGGGGTACAGGGTTCACAGGCAGGGGACTCTCAGGACTGCCTTCTTCTGCCACTTTCCCCTTGGGTCTGAAATCTATTTCAGAAATCTTCTACTCCATTCCCTGTCTTTTTTTTTCCCTCAACTTCAGTTAAAAATTAAATTACAACTGAAAATTAAGTTGACGTTGAATTGGGTTCTGTCATTGATACTTGAAATCATTTTCATTAATAGATTCAGTTTCTAATAAGTGGATTCAATAAGCCTGTTCTATAAACTGTGACTGCTCCTGCTTTGGAAATGGAATGAAATCTGGATTAGTAGGAAATTCAGCCAAGTGCCCATCATAGAACAGGCATCCATTAGTACTTTTTGAATGAAGCTGCAAAAAAGTAAGAAAATTAGAGTTTAGGCTCAGGAATAAGGATGTAATTCTCAAGTCCTAATAGTGCCTTGCACATTGTCGGCACTCAGTTACTATTCTGTGAACCTAAGCTAGGAATATGAAAGGACTTGGACTCATTGCATGTTTGTTTCACTAGATTTTCTGTGCATCTGAATGACAAGTCAGGGTACCTGGGAGTGGCATCCTTTCTGAGACTGGGATCCATCTTCTCCTTCCAAGTCAGAACTCACCAGCTGGAAAGGAGTGGCAGAGAGAAGAATAGTGAGGAAAGGGACTTAGAGATATTTAGAGGGAGTGACAAGAGGCAAAGAGCAATAATCCTATGGATGGTAGAGAGCAGGGCATCTGAGACAGCTGGTCACCCATGGCCTTTTCCTTCGTTTCAATGAAAGGAGCCTATCTCCAGGGCCAGACTGAGGTTCTCCCCATAGACCAACAATTTGACTCCCCATTAAGCCAATATTCTTTAAATATTTGTCCAACACTTACTCAGTGAAGGTGAACTGGAGTCAGCAAGGAATTCTGCTGCTGGTGATCGTTTCCAAGACACTGCCTGGTTCCAAATAAAATCTATCTACAACATGATCAGTATATCAGGCGCCCCCTGGGGAGGGTAAACGGGCACCATGTCTGTAACTTTGGTGTTAGTGTGTCTTCTAGGTGGGAAATATGATACTTATCTGTGGTTAATTAGGTTCTGCTCATCCCAAGGAGTAATAATTGGAAAGGAGGCCTGGAGGACACATTTCCCAGACTGGTGCTAGAAGACAGCCCAGGGCAGAGGAATTGGTGTGGGGAGAGTGTGGTCAGTAAAGCCAGTTTCTTGATGTGTATGGTATATCTTGGGCCTCCCTGTTGGCTCAGACAGGAAAGAATCTGCCAGAAATGCAGGAGACATGGGTTTGATTCCTGGGTTGGGAAGATCCCCTGGAGAAGGGAACAGCAACCCACTCTAGTATTCTTGCCTGGAGAATTTCATGGACAGAGGAGCCTGGCATACTGCAGTCCATGCGGTCACAGAGTCAGACACGACTGAGCGACTAACACTTTCACTTCATGATACATCTTTTGTATCTGTGTCTATCACATGTCATTGAGTCTCTTTACATAAGAAGATCCACAGACAACTCTGTTTACTTCTGATTAGGAAGTAAATGAATACCATGCAAAACTTAGCCCTGAACCCATAAGTAGTCTAAGTATTTTTTTTAGGATTATGGAAGCAAGCCATTCAAGTATCATGTGATCAAATTACTGTAGTAAATAATCACATTCAGAGTGAGCTGAGAAGGTGTGTGAGCAGTTAGGACAAAACCAGGCACACATGACTCGGCAGAGATTTCCACCTGTGTGCCCAGTGGGATGGGGCAGGGACTCCTCAGAGGCAGCAGGAATGTCCTCTGGGTGAGAAGCCAGGGTAGAGTGGCTACCCCTGAACCTACATCTCAGACATCTCAGAACCTACAGGCTCACTTACCTCAAGAGCATATTTTTGCATCAATTGTCAGTGAGTGGAAACTTGGCACCTTGCTCAGGGAAGTAACCTCATTTTGTCAGGGTGTCATAAGAGGACTGTCAAAACGGAGGGGCCTTTTGAGAACATTAGTCTCCACTGCCTTCCCACCCTGTCCCGCAGTCAAACGCTCCATGGCCACCATTGTCGTTATTGCCTTTGACTTGCCTGGATTTCCGGTCTCTGATCTGAGACTTCCCTTTCCTGTTCCAACACCTGCCTGTTATTCCCACTTTCATCTTGAAAGTGATGGAGCCAAATGCTCTGCCTTTGAGACTGTCATGCCTCATAACCACTCCTGTCTTACCTCTCATGACTTGTCATCTAATCCATCCAAGAGCCTTAGATAACCTCAAGCCCTTTGCCTCCAATGGAAAAAAAAATGACACCCCTGTTTTATTAATTGAGCTCAGATAGCAGCACTTGGAACACAAAAATGATACAAACAGAGCCCAGGAAACCTTCTCCAAAGGAGCATACATTCTAGCAGGATGAAACAGAAATATGGAAAAGTGGTGAAAGGTAGATGAATGCCGGAAAAGGGTCAGAGAATTCTGACTAAGGAGATCAAGGAAACTGACATGGAAGAACTGTCATGGAGCTGAGCAATGAATGACAAGGGACGTTTCTATACCCAGAGTATAGAGGGGAATGCAATCTTGCCCAGTGACCGGCAAGTTGCATAAGAAGTGGAGGTGTAGCCTTGGCAGAGTGGAGCTAGACTCAGCAGACTGTCCTTACAGAAATAGGAATTATTCTAGCAGGCATCTCACTTACTGCTACATTGTTTTACAATGGCCCCTGGAAGTTGTATGTCTTATTTATAAATTTTAAGCTGGTGCCCTTCTCCACTACCTACAGCAGAGGCAGGACCCCAGCAGGGGGTCATTGAAGGTCCAATCTGTGAGTGGGTGTTCAAACTGCAGAAAAAAGAAACATCAATGGCTTCATCCCACAAACATGTAACCATTCTAAGCCATTTGTTTTCTTCAGGTGAGGTTCCGGTCTCAGATAGAATGGGCCACTACATGGTACAAAACTTTGGGGATCAGCCTCACAGCTCCCTGTGTCTATCAGTTCTTTGGCTTTGATGGAATGAGCCTCTGCTTTTCCATTTACGTTTAGGTTGTGGATGTGGCACTGAGTTTGGTTGGTGAGGTCACCACATTGTCATACAAGATTTTGCCAGTTGACTGACTGCTGACTCAAGCAATCCAATCTTTGCTAACGCACTGAATGGAGTACAATTCCTTTGATTTTTTTAAAATAGGTGCTGGAAGTAAATTTCAGAATTTCCAGATTGTAAAGGAAACTGTCTCATTTATTTATTTATTTGGAGACGTTTGCAGTTCTTTGAATAAATAATCAAAGAGGTCTTTGTAGACCATTTTGTCCTCTGGATGAAAATGGCCTTTGACTCAGTTTGAAAAAAACCCTTGTGACTTTACATCATGTTTTTGGTTAGCTGATATTGTTAATCATTAGTTCATTTTGTAACTAAGTCCTGTCTGACTCTTGTGGCCCACCTGGATTATAGTCTGCCAGGTTCTTCTGTCCATGGGATTTCCCAGCCAAGAATACTGGAGTGGATTGCCATTTCCCTCTCCATGGGATCTTCCTGACCCAGGGATGGAACCCGCATCTCCTGCACTGGAAGACAGATTCTGTACTGCTAAGCCACCAGGGGAGCCTGATATTGTTTGTACTGACACAGAATAAGTAATAAAGATACATTGACTATGTGATTGTTTAACTGATGGATGATGGAGTTGTCCTGGGGTTTTTCCCTTTATTTTCAAAACCACACCTTTATTCCATGTGCCCCAGACACTGGCCCTGAGAGCAGGGCCACTCCAATGTACTCTGAGGTCCCAGAGACTGTCATCTATGTCCCATCAGCTTCCTGGAATAGGAGACACTAGTCTTTCTTGTTCACTCTGATCACAGTGATATTTGCTTTGTTCCTGCCAAAAGAGTTATGTTTCAATCAGCCGCTTTTCTTGGTTTTGGCAAATCCTGTTTGCTATTTCTCAATTATAAACTAATGATTCAGATTGCAGCATTCTCTGATTTAACATGAGCACAGCAGATTGGATTTGTTAAATCAAAGAGGGTGGGAAAGCAAAGTCAGTCCTTCAGAGTCAGTGACAATCTCTGACTTACATTAGTGGTGCCATGGACAAGTATAAAGAGAAAGGCAGAGGGACCTAGAAGAAAAGGGTTTTTAATCCATTTGGAGAGAACAGGTTAGCTTGAGTTGAGTGAGTAATTATATTTTGTAAAAATTCTATGGAATGGTCATTGCACTTGTCAAAGCAGTTTTAAGTTTTGCAGTAGTAACAAAACCCTCAAATCTCAGGGCTTTGTTACAGCAAAGATGTGTTGTTCTGCTCAGCTGGCTTGTTCAACCCGAGACAGAAGGGGACTGTGACCAGCCCTGAGCCCAGGTGGACAGAGGTGCCCTTCACTGGCCTTTGTGGTAACAAAGTAGAGAGACTGGATACTTCTCCCTTGTCTTTTTCTCTGCTTCAGCCGAGAAAGGACAGTTGCTACTTCCGCCCATATTTCTTTGGTCAGAACTGGTCACATGGCCCTCTACAGTTGCAAGGAGGATGAAACAACTCCCAATGTGGGCTTGGAAGGAGAAAAGGACCAAGTATTGGTCAATACTAACAATATCAATCACATCTGCCCTTCTACTCATGAAACAATTGCTTCACTTTTGTTTCCACATAGAAAGTACTTCTCTCGCCCACAATAGAAAACCTAGTGTGTTGTTCATTCATCACAAGTGTGTCAACCTCCAGGACACAGGGGCATGGATGACAGCCTCTACCTTAGGTTTGTTCATTGTTTTCTCTTGATCCAAAGACTCGTGTACTAAAAGGGCATCATGCCATCATAAAAAGGGGGCAGGATTGCCATAATAAATCCTGCCACATGAAAAGGAGCAGAATGAAGGCTCTCATCTGCCATGGAACTGACAATTCTGAAATCTAACTGGGGATGAAATATTTTGAGGCCTCTGATCCTGAGGAAGGAAGGAGAATATTCCTCAATTAAGCCCTGATTCTACTTTCTGTAATTTGTTGCTCAGTTGCTAAGTTGTGTCTGACTCTTTGTGATCCCATGGACTACTGCATGCCAGGCTCCCTCTGTCCTCCACTATCTCCTGGAGTTTGCTCAAAGTCATGTCAATTGAGTCTGCAATGCTATCTAACCATGTTATCCTCTACTGCCCCCTCCTCCTTTTGCCCTCAGCTCTCCCGGCATCAAGATCTTTTCCAATGTTTATTTAGTCAATTAGTTGCTAAGTAGTGTCTGACTTATGCTGCCCCCCTGGACTGTAGCCCTCCAGGCTCCTCTGTCCATGGGATTCTCCAGGCAAGAATACTGGAGCTGGTTGGCATTTCCTTCTTCAGTGGATCTTCCCAATCCATGGATCAAACCCGGGTCTCTTGTACTGCAGGCAGATTCTTTACCGACTGAGCTATCAGGGAAGCCCACTGAGCCTCTGCTCACCCCCTTCTCTCTTCCCTAATTCTCATTTAAAGTGCCCAGTCTCCTCTTACAAATAGGAACCAAGTTCAGTTTTCACTGCATTCTTTTCTCTATTTCAATAGTCTGTGTGTGTGCGCTCATGTGCGCGCTTCCATGCACGTGTTTAGTCGTTTCTGACTCTTTATTTTGAACGTTAGTTGGCCAGGATCCTCTGTCCATGGAATTTTCCAAGCAAGAATGCTGGAGTGGGTTACTAGTTCCTATTCCAGGGGATCTTCCCCACTTAGGGGAAGATCCCGCATCTCTTGCATCTCAGGCCTTGGCAGACAGATTCTTTACCACTGTGTCCACTTAAAAATCTGTCTTTAAGATATTAACTAGGTCAGGCTTTGTTCATTTTTGACACCTTCATCTTGGAAGCGTCTTCCGAATGCACCTACCCCTTTTCTAACTTGAAAACCCTACTCAACCTATAAACAATTTAAACATTTCAAGTCATATTCCGTAAGTCTCCAGCCTGTGTCTTCCTCTGTATTCCTACAGGATAAAGCTTGTATTTCATCTCAACCCTTACTTGCCTTCTGTATTTCACTAGGATTTATTTATTTATTATTTTTGGCCTCCTTCACTAGTTAGTAAACTCTTTGGGAACAGGAACTATTTGTAATTACATTTGGGTTCAAAAGCAAAGCTTCTATAAGTCTTTTTGTTGTTAGTACCTGAATTGCTATCTTAGCACTGTTTTCCACAAATTTAAACCAAAGTAATTTGGCCGGATCACCGATGCTGCCTCTGGCTCTCTGATTTTAGTATTAATATAAAATAATTTGTACCTTAGTATGGAAAGAAGCTATTATATTTCCCTTTACAAAGCTTAGTATTTCCCCAATGGTCTTTCTTTGAAATTCCCTTCAGATTTTATTATTCTGTGAACTTTTCGATAGAAAAATACTGCTGTTCATAAACCTGTATGAATGTATTCTTTCTATTCTTTCTTGAAAATGTATTTTTTCTTGGGGTAACTGGTTTATGGCATGCTGTAAGTTTCATGTGCACAGCATCATATTGCTATCTCTGTACACACTACACCATGCTCATCACCAGAACTTTGGATTCCATCAGTGGCCGTATGATCGATCCCCTTTACCCATTTCATCCTCCTCCACCTGCGTCTTCCCCTCTGTCCTCTGTGTCTCTGTTTCTGTTTGGTTTCGTTTGTTCATTTATTTTGTTTGTTATATGCCACATGGGTGTGAAATCGTATGGTATTTGTTTTCCTTCACCTGACTTCTTTCACTTGGCAGGATACCATCAAGGCCCAGCCATAAAGTGAAAGTTGCTCAGTCATGTCCGACTCTTTGCGACCGCATGGACTAGACAGGTCATGGAATTCTCCAGGCCAGAATACAGGAGTGGGTAGCCCTTTCCTTCTCCAGGAGATCTTCCCAACCCAGGGATCAAACCCAGGTCTCCTGCATTGTAGGTGGATTCTTTACCAGCTGGGCTACAAAGCCAGAAAAGAAGACAAAATCTTGCTATTTGCAACATCATAGATGGACTAATGGTCTTTCAATAAAGGAAGGCTGTCTGGAGGCATATGTGGTAGCTGGGGTCTCTCCATCATGGGCTGTGCTACCCTAGAAGGCCCATATATGTTTATATATACACATCCAAGCTCAACACACACATACCAAATGTTACATTAGGACCTCCCTCCATACCCCCTCATGTACACATCACACACCAAACACTTGCCAGCCATACACAGATACACAAAATATATATTGTACATGCATACACACTGGGTGGAATATATTATATTTTTGAGACATTGTCGATAATTATCTGGAAGGATGTTGGGCTATTGTAGTCAATGAGTTATTTAAATAGGAATATGAAAGAAGAATGCAACGATCAAATCTGCTTTTTCAGCCTTAACTCCTAATCCACTCTTAATTCTTTTCACCTTCTTGCCTACTTTGTCTCCTTTGTGGGCTTGTGTTCTTCCACTCTATTATTTTGTTCACATTGTTTACTCAAATGCCTTCCTTAATTCTAAATGCCCAATAAACATACCCAATATTCAGGGCCCTGCCCTAAATACCCTAAGTTTGGAAATTTCTGAGAATCTACTATGTTTTACTAGGAACTGAATTCTTATGGTGTCAAGTAAATATCCATTTAAATGATTCATGATGTTTTCATGTCCTAGCAATTGGATTATATGCCCTTGCCTCAAGGTCCCACTTGTATGCATACACTCAGTGCTTACTGAAGTACTGCATACAGTGGCTCCGGACAAATATGAGGACAAGCTGCCTTTTTGAGAGGAATGAGTGGCTCCCCCTCTGTCGTGTTTGTAATTCACTGGCTCCTAGCCATAAGGCCTTCCTCCTTCAGACACCCTCTCAGATAATAGGTTATTAAAGGCACAAACCCAAGATCATAAATTATTTACCCACGTTCCAATAAATCTCTGTTTCATATGAAGCCTGTTATTTTTGACAACAGGCCCAATTCCTTTGGAAATCACGTAGTAAGAAAGAAATAAGGGAGATATCTTCCACAGAATCACATGATGATTCCACATAAGTCTCTTGTCAATTCTCACTCAAAATAGACCACATTAGCCAATCAGATACCACAGTCTCGGTGGCTTCAACCCTCACAACAGAAAGCTCATTTTCTGCCTCTCTCTTGGGGCTGGAATTCCCACTGCCCAAAAAGTCATTTGTCTTGAAGATTTCATTTTCAACATCAGTGGAGGAATAATAATAATTTTTTTTAAATGTCATTTTAGCTCCCCACGAGATTTAGATAAACCAGTTGTTTTTCTCTTCTTTGGGAGCTCCTGGCCCTGGTGACTCTATAATGGTAGGTGTGTGGGGAGGGCAGCTGCTGAGAGATGCTGAGCTTTCCATGACTGAGAAATATAGGACATTGAATGTGTCTAGGATACAGGCATATTGATGTCCAGAACCCAGAGAATTGTGCTAAGTCTAGGAGAGAGCATGGACTGTCTCAATGGACCAGTTGGTACCAATGTTGTCAATTGTCAACTTAAGTCTGGGAGTGATTCACTGGACTCTGACACTGGAGTGTCTATGGAGAATGGCTGCAAATTAATGCCAACTCCATAACCAGGAAAAAAAAAATTATAAATGTTCGTAATTTAAAATTTTAAATGTCATAGGCCATTTTATCCATTCCTTTGTTGGTTTAACAAGCATTTATTGAACAGATGCATTGTGCCTGGGAGCTACATATACAACTTTCAGGGCTACCTTCTCAATATGCTGGATTCTGGGAAAATAATTTTCTATATAAACTGTTTAAGGCACCAATATCAACATCTCAGCAGCTTCTGGCCACACAGTCTCATGCCATTCCATGAAAGAAATACTATGCCAGCCAAGGGGAGCTATCTCTCCCCAGACCCTCCTAGAAATCTAGAACCAGGGCCTGACCATGTGGACACAGGTCATCTCCGTCTGCCCCAGTGGATCGGAAATGAACTGATCTTTGGCACTGAAAGGGGACATAGAAAATTTCCAGGAAGTGACTCCAAAGTACGAGGTTGCCTCATGAGCAAGCTGGGGCAACAGCCCCTGCCTGGGTTACCTGAGAATGGTGTTGACATTGGTGACTAAGTCATGATTCCTGCTCTCAAGGAGATCTCCTATTGTGTGGAATGTTCTAACTCCACATGTCACATAATAAAATAAGTGCATTCAAGTATTACAGATGCCATGATAATGCTCTAAGCATGATGTAGTGGAAAGTCAAAATAAAAAATGGTTATCATTTGAATGATCTAAAGGGAATTAAGTAGACATATTTATATGAATTGCAGTCAGGCCTCTTTGGTCCTGAGATGTCACTAAAAGATAATTGTGAAAATTACTTTTTTGAGTAGTCGTGCTTTTCAGATGTGTATAGAAACTTCAGCATTCTGAATACACAATTTAAAACAGATCACACTGGTAATAGGATATTTGTATATAGAGAAAATTTCATTTATATTTCAGTTATATCCACCACTTACTAGCTGAATATCTGGAGGAAGTTTTCCTCTAAGCCTCAGTTTCTTCATCTATAAAATGGAAGTTACTTATTATTTCACTGGGCTCCTTTGAGGTTTAAATCACAGATATAGCTATAAAACCATGCTCATGGTTTATTTTTCTCCTGGAGCAAGAGTAATTGTGGAAAATATATGGAAAGGAAAATATTTTTTTAAAAGAAGATCATCTCTGTCATTTATGAGGAGCTTACTACCTGTAGGCACGGCCCCAAAATGTTAGGTTCTAAACCCTGCAGTAAAGAACAGGCTGTACCAGCCAGGATGGCTGGGCTTCTAGGCTGAGCTATGCATTTCCTAAAAGCATATAAATAAAAGCATATAAAAGGATATGGGGCTTCCCTGGTTGCTCAGATGGTAAAGGATCTGCTTGCAATGTGGGGCTCAACCCCTGGGTTGGGAGATACCCCAGAGAAGGGAATGGCTCTGTGACCCCATGAACTGTAGCCTGCAAAGTTCCTCTGTCTATGGGATTTCTCAGGCAAGTATACTGGAATGGGTTGCCATTTCCTTCTCCAGGTGATCTTCCCAATGCAGGGATGGAACTCAGATCTTCTGTGTTTCCTGCATTGCAAATGGATTCTTTACTAAGCCAACTGGGAAGCCCTAAACAAAAGGACACAAATTGCATATAAAGGATATAAATGTCTAACTTAACCCCCAGTGTCATGGTATGAGGAGACAGAGCCTTTGGGAGGTAATTAAGTCATAAGGATGGAGCCCTCATGAATGGATTAGTGCCCTTATAAGAAGAGGCACAAGAAAGGCACTTGCTCTTTCCCTTTGCTCTTGCTATGTAAGAATACAACTGAAAAACAGCCATCCACAAACCAGGAAGTAAATTCCCACCAGACACTGAATCTGCTGCCCCTTGATCTTAAACTTCTTACCCTTCCAAAAAATGTGAGAAATTGATGTTTGTTGCATAAGCCGCCCAGTCTTCAGTAATTTGTTATAGTAATCTGAACTAAGACCTCATAATTTCATCTTAAACCCAATTACGTCTCAAATGCCCCACCTCGTAAACCACCATGCTGGGTGGGCTTCAACATATGGACCTAGAAAAATTCAGTCTATAGTATTCAGTTTCTAAATACAGACTCAGACCCATAGGAATAAAGTTTCCTGGGAAGCAGTGAGGTTGGAGGATAGCTGGGCCCATTTGATTTTTTCAGATGTCTATGAAGTTTCCTCTGACTCAAACCAAGTATGCTCAGAGCTGGGGTGCGGGGGGAAGTTTGGAGGGATGTCTGGGGACTTGGAGAGTGTGGGAGGTCTCCAGAGGTAACATCCCCACCTATAGCTTGCCTCAAGGCTCTGCTCTCCCCAGGCAGCAGCAGAGAATTCAGAAAGAGACTGTGTTTTTAACACTTCTTGATTTTACAGTTGGAAGCCTGAGAACAAAGCACAAGGAAATTAGGAGAAATATTTTGCACACTTGTATAGCAGGAACCACTGTTTTGGAATAGACACATCCCATTATAATAAGTCTGCAGAGAGAAACAGATGGAGGGAGATAAATATCAGGCTCTGGCCTCCAACTCTGTCAGCCAAGAGAGAAGGAAATTTGAGCTGTTAGTTATGGAGGCTTCCTCAAATCCAGGCCGGCACCAAGATTTTGTGGTTGAGTTACTTCCCCTTTTATCAGAGGATCCCCATTTCCTAGGATGCAAATATTTTGGAAGAGAAAACCCCTTTAAAGGGAAAGAAAGGAAACTATCATTTTATTGCATGGCTCTGCCAGACTTATTTGCATTTAATGTTCATAAAAACCTGGAGGCAGGGAGTCTTACCATCTCTGTTTTTATAAAAGCAGGCTCAACAGTGAAGGGACTTATCTCAAATCACACAACTTTATAAGGGCCTGGCTCAGAGTTGCTGAATGCCTGGATTCACATTTAGCACTTGCACAATATAACCTTTCAGGCTGGATGCTCACTCTTACCAAGCAGAGAGACACAGTAGCAGAATGGAGAAAGAGTACAAATCTGTAGGTAAATCCTCAAGTTGGACTTGATCTTTTCAAAGCCTATGACCATAATCGAAATCTGATGTCAAGTCATCAGATGTGGGAAGTGCCAGGGCTGACGTAGGGGACCTCAGGCCCTTCCCCTGTCACTCACCCTCCTCCGCAGTAACTTCACTGTCCAATCCCATGGTCAAGCTGGATTTTCAACAAGCTAAAAACTCTGCACATGGCTTTATGACATTTTTGATCTTCAAATCTCCATGTTCCCTCAGTATAATTCAAGAAGTGTTTGTGTTTGTGTGCATCTTTGTGAGTTGAGAGGTGGGAGCGGGTTGGGTTCCAATATGACAGAAACTCTTATGTACAATGATAATGGACCACGAGAGTTGATGGATCCAACTGTATTCTCTAATACAATATAAAGCTCCACATTTAGAATATTCAGAATAGGGCATTGAAGAAACACTAAATTTGGGGGAATGAATGAATAAATGCCGATAAAGACAAGCATGAAATAAGACACTAGGATTATCAAATAGGATGAGGCCCACCGAGTTTGTTGTTCATGCTTACATTATAAAATGAAGAGGTGAAGGCTGGAGCTCTATTAGCTATTTTGTGTCATGAGGATAAAGGCCACACCTGGGTACTGTCAAGTGATCCTTGGGGTACAGCCTGGTTCTTACAGGAATGTGGCCAGCCCTAGACTGCCACAGACTCCTCTCACCCACCACTCACCCTCCAACTAAGTTCAGAGCAGACCTATACAGTGTTTGCCTCCCATCCAATCTATCACACTAAGTCAAAACTGTTGACTTGCCTTGTAGGCCCATCAGACTGTGCTCCCCCAAGAGACAGTGACCTCCAGTTGCGACACTCTTCATGTCTAGCAAGGTACCTGCTACTCAATAATGTTTGTTGAACATGTAAGTCAGTAGTGAACAACCGATGGAATTAATGAACATTTTGCATGAGAACAGTAGAAGCGCAAGAACATGAGAGGCATTCTAGCTCTTAGAATCCTGTGGGTGCAGACACCTGCAAAAGATGAAGCATTTCGGGTGCATTTGGGGCCAGATTCATGTGTTAAGGGGCCTTCTATGTTCCAGCCAGATCCCTTCCTCCAGCCCTGTGAATGCACAGCAGGGGCGATGACGACATTGAATCATCTGGAATGTGAGGCGTAGGGGAGGCGCGTCAGGGGCCGAGGGCCAGCGATGGATGAGGAGAAGACACCTGCCCCAGCTGTTGCTCGTTCTCTTTGCTTCCCACCACTCCTGCCCTGGAGCTGGTCCATCCCAACCTTCATCTTGCCCTCTCTGACCAAGACCTATAGTCCTCTAGGCAGTCTCCTTTCCTTTCACCTCTGCAAGGCCCTGGTGAGAGTCACTTTTTGCCTCTTTTCCATGCAGCCAAGTCTCTGAGGCCTTAGTCAGCCTGCGTGGGTGTTGTTTATCCCCTCATCCATCTCCCACTTCAGGACACAGTCTGTTGAGTGAAACACAGTGGCGTAGAGACAGCGGCTGCGGACGGTGTGTTTTCTTTCCTTCACACCTCTCTCCTCTTAACCTCTGGTCTCTTTGGCCTTTTCCTCCAGATTTCTTGCCACAGACCTCTCATCGTGTGTCTTTCTTTCCCTGGATGCTCCTGGAGAGTTCTGAGCTGGGAATATGTCTCCGGGGCAATGACCGTGCAGCCCGTCCTTTTGTTATGACTGACCGCTGAGGGGCATGACCCTCTTTCTCCTCCTGAGCTATGTGTCCCCAGAGACTCCTAAACATTTCTGAGCCTCGGGGTACTAATTCATAAAATGGGATCGCAAAGGCTGTCTTTAGAGCAGGCTGGTTGTGAGTGTAGAGAAACACAGTGTAGAGAAAGACTGAAAGTCTTAGTAACTGTACTTCAGGCTGAGAAGATAGAGCAGATATTTTCACTATTTGCAGGTCCTGGAGAGAAGAGGCAAGCTTGTTCTCTTCCCCTCACCACTGTAGATGCTACTTTCGTCTCTTCTTCCTTCTCTCCTTCTGTTCCCTTTCCATTTCTAGCCATCCTCCAGGTGGTCTTTGAGGGTGACCACTCCACGCTCTGCAGAGGGTGCTTTGCACTCTCCTCCTTTCTTCTGCAAACCAGGCTGCTGGCAGTGATGGGTGAGATCCAGAGACCGGGAGTAGCCACCCACCCTACCCCAACTCCCACACACCGCAGTGACTCTGAGGGCTAACGTCCCTCCAGGGAAGTCCCTGGAGGCTTCCCTCTAGGGAAGCCAATGAGAGGCAGTGGAATGAACTGCTGACCTCAAAGTTCTTCTAGCTGCAGTGATTTAATCACTCCATCTGTTTTCCTAAGCAATTCTCCGATCTTTCCTTTTCTGCCTTCCTTGGGTGCTTGACAGGGCAGAGTCCTGACCTATATGCTCAACAGGACAGGACCATGTTTCCCACCCAGTGGTGCCCCCTGTGCTCCTGTGCTTTGTCCAACACAGGACAAAGTGGACTTCAGGGCTCCAGGACAGAGTAGACTTTGAAAACTTGTCTGAATGGCAGACTCTGTGACCCACGGACCAGCAGGGGAAGGTGATATCGATGGATGACAGAGTTGGGGGTAAGTGGAAGGGCAACACATCTCTGCTCTGAGCCAAGCTTGCTGTCAGTCATGCTATTTCTCTTTCCCAGTGTGGCTCTTGCTTTCTGGAGCACCAGGACTCCATGTTACCCAAAGAGGCCACATACTTGGGAACCTCATCCAGCATTGTGCTTCAATGGCATTCCAAGGAAAACAAAGCTTTGTCTACATCATCCCTGTCCTGACTTTTCCACCAGTAAAATGGTGACCTACAAATGAAAACATATCCAGAATTTTCAGAAGCCAAGTACCACAGCATACGTTTCCTGTGGTCCCTGAAATCCAAGCCCTTGGCCATCTCAGGCTGAAGACGGTGGGGGTGGGGAAGAAGCACTTGTGGGTAGGGAAGTCCCTGGCTTGTAGCCCCTAAAATTCCAACAGTATGCCTTCATGATGGTGATGGATGACAGAGTTGGGGGTAAGTGGAAGGGCAACACATCTCTGCTCTGAGCCAAGCTTGCTGTCAGTCATGCTATTTCTCTTTCCCAGTGTGGTTCTTGCTTTCTGGAGCACCAGGACTCCATGTTACCCAAAGAGGCCACATACTTGGGAACCTCATCCAGCATTGTGCTTCAATGGCATTCCAAGGAAAACAAAGCTTTGTCTACATCATCCCTGTCCTGACTTTTCCACCAGTAAAATGGTGACCTACAAATGAAAACATATCCAGAATTTTCAGAAGCCAAGTACCACAGCATACGTTTCCTGTGGTCCCTGAAATCCAAGCCCTTGGCCATCTCAGGCTGAAGACGGTGGGGGTGGGGAAGAAGCACTTGTGGGTAGGGAAGTCCCTGGCTTGTAGCCCCTAAAATTCCAACAGTATGCCTTCATGATGGACTCTTTTTTCCTGTTTGGCACATTGCCAATTCCTCCAGGTATTTTCTTCAAATAAATTATGAGAAAAATTCACTGAGCAAATTTTAACAACTAGATATTGAATCCTTAGTGTGTTTGAAAGCAAGTGTTTTAAATCAAGTCTTTAAGTGGATAATGGTTTATAGACTCACCTTTTCCCCACTTGCCTTTCGATTTCCTATGAAAAGCTGGGAAAGTAAACATCAGCATATTCATTTAATTTCCCTTTGGCTCACCAAGCCTTGTTTCTAGAAATATCTTAGATTTCCTCTGGCAACTCTGCTATCTTTCTATTTCGCTAATCTGACATCATCCCTGATTGTCCCCTCTTAGCCATCTCGGTTTACATAATTACATTTTCAATTTGTCTCTACCAGTATCTGAACTCCTCTTGGGATAGTTTTTTGATTGTTTGTATAAGATGAGGATGACGATGGTGATAGTGTTTGGGGTGAAGAAGTGGGGGAATTCTGTCCTTTTTAAATTCTGCTTTCAATCCAGGAGCACCTGTGGACCTGTTCATTCGCTTGGAAGGCTCACTCACTACTACATAAATTTACATGACTTATAAGTAAATCTATGAGTTGCTATATGTTGGGTATTCATGAAGCCTCCGGATTCTTCCTCAGGATCCTCCTTCTCCACTCCATTTATCTTTTCAGAAAGTAGAAGTCTCTCACATTCCTGGTGGAAGCACTTCTGTCTTCTAGAAGAAGGTGCCACTTCTGGAAGCCAAGTTTTTCCTCACAAATCCTCATCTGTAGTCAAAAGGTGGGATAGGATGGTCTCTGAGGCCCTTGTATAAACCGGTGAGAGATTAACTGAGATTGTAACTCCCAGACTGAGCTGATGTCAAGAAGGGCCAAGAAACAACCAAGATCTAACAGACCTCTGCTTTAGAGTCACTAATGGCTTGGATGGAAAACCACTAGAGAACAGAGAAAGAGGATTATAATTTTAAGTGAGCATTAAAATACCTCTCAAGACTTTATCTCTCTGTTTCTCGATGCTCTTGATTGTGTCCTCGGAATCTACAGTTGTGTGGCCTGTGTTCACTGATGTAAATTGTACAGTGTGAATGACTGTAGCACCATATTGGGGGAGCATCACATATCCTGACAATAGTCCTTGTTGCTGTTCATGTGATATTTCTATAGAATTTTGTGTCCATGGCTTTCGAGGATCTGGCCTTTCTGGGGAAGATGGAGAATTAATCAATAAATGGCAGGGTACACATTTTTCAATATGGGCAAATGTCCACCTGGAGGTAGGGAAAACACACACACACACACACACACACACACACACTCCCTTCTGCTAATAAGAAAAAATGCATTCTCCTCTACTTTCCAGGTGGCACAGTAGTAAAGAATCTGTTTGTCAATGCCGGAGATGCAGGAGATACATGAGACGCAGTTTCAATCCCTGGGTTGGGAAGATTCCCTGGAGTAGGAAATGACACTCCTACTCCAGTATTCTTGCCTGGAAAATTCCATGGACAGAGGATCCTGGTGGGCTACAGTCTATGAAAAGAGTCAGACATGACTGAGCCACTGAGCGCGTGTGCATGCACACACACACACACACACACACACACGCTGCTAACAACATCCTGCCCTCATTCAAGCAATGTTTGGATTGAAGAATTGCAAATCTAGTCTCTAGAACACTGAGCCTGTCATCAGCTTTACCCATTGGTCTGGAATCCTCCTTGTTCATGTTGGACCTGCTGTAGATGCGTGGTGAAAGAGGCAAACACTGATCTTTTGTATACCAGGTCATAGCTGAGGGTGGCTGTGGATGGAATAGATGCTTCAGCCGGTGCTGTTTGGTACATTTGTACCCTAGACATCAGCCAACCGAAATCTTCTATCATCTCTGAGTCTGAAAATATTTGTTAGTATGACAAATACAGGACCATACTTAAATCACTTCTGTACCCTGACAGTGACCAGCACAGAACTTTGCAGGAAATCATGTTAGTTTTGATGATGTTGGTAATGATCATGCTAAAGCTAAACAATGCAAAATAGTAAAATGTTTTTCAAAATGGATTCTATAAATAGAAAGTTTATGAAACTATTTTGCTTTATTTGTACCTTACAACCATGTTAGAGGAATAAAGCATTTCAGTGCTATAGTATGGAAAGCAGAGACTATGTTTTATTCATTGCTGCATTTCCAGGCTTTATCATAGGCCCTGGCAAGAAATATACAATTTCTGTTATGATTGTGCACTTACTTTGTGCAAGAAAGATTTATTAAGCATTGATTGCAAAGCAGCAAGGCTGCCACTTGTAGGACCAAAAAGACTGCACTGTATTAATACAAGATAAGGAGCTGCTTTTAATATTTAATACAATTTGAGCAGCATCCCCTGCTGCTGCTGTTGCTAAGTCGCTTCAGTCGTGTCTGACTCTGTGCAACCCCATAGACGGCAGCCCACCAGGCTCCCCCGTCCCTGGGATTCTCCAGGCAAGAACACTGGAGTGGGTTGCCATTTCCTTCTCCAATGCATGAAAGTGAAAAGTGAAAGTGAAGTCATGTCTGACTCTTCACGACCCATGGACTGCAGTCCACCAGGCTCCTCTGTCCATGAGATTTTCCAGGCAAGAGTACTGGAGTGGGGTGCCATTGCCTTCTCCAAGCATTCCCTGAGTGGATGTTTAACTATATCTTGTTGTCTTTAGAAGCAGTAAGAGTCAAGTTTCTACTCTCTTGCAACTTGCAGTTTTAAAAAGAAAGACAAAAGATAAACTCATTAGCAAATAAGTGAATTCTATAAACTCATATAATGAAAAGTTTTCCAAAAAAAGGAAAATAGGATGCTAGCATTAATAGCAATGGATGCTGAGGGAGAGTCTGAAAAGGTCTTTCTTGAGGAGGAGAATTTAGACTTGAGACTCAGATGATTAGAAAGAGGTAAGCATACATTCCCTGGAGGAGGAAATGGCAAACCACTCCAGTATTCTTGCCTGGGAAATCCCATGGACAGAGAAGCCTGGCTGTCTATAGTCCATGGGGTTGCAAAGAATTGGAAATGACTGAGTGATAGCACACTAGGCTACATTAGCTTGTTACATCTTACATCAACCCTGTTAAGTAACACTAACCCCATTTGGTGGGAGAGTGAAATGAAATGGGATATTGGGATTGACACACATACGCTAAAGATACTGTGTGAACAACAGACAACTAATGAGAACCTACCTGTATAGCACAGGAAATTTTTTTCAACGTTCATGCGTGCTTATGTGTGTATTCAGTCATGTTTGACTGTTTGTGACCCTGTAGGGGTCATCTGTTCATGGAATTTTCCAGGCAAGAATCCTGGAGTGAGTTGTCATGCTCTTCTCCAAGGGATCTTCATGACCCAGGGATCGAACCCACATCTCCTGCATTCTAGGCAGATTCTTTACCTCTGAGCAACCAAGGAAGCCCTTTCAATGCTCTGTAGAGACCTAAATCAGAAGGAAGTCTGAAAAAGAGGGGAGATATGTAAGCACAGCATCACTGACTCAATGGACATGAGTTTGAGCAAGCTTTGGGAGTTGATGATGGACAGCAAAGCCTGATGTGCTGCAGTTTATGGGGTTGCAAAGAGTCAGACACGACCAAGCAACTGAACTGAACTGAACTGATAGAGCTGATTCACTTTGTTGTACAGCAGAAACTAACACTATATTGCAAAACATCTATACACCAATAAATTAATCCGAAAGATATTAGCCCCATTTTATACAGGAAGAGATCAAGATCCAGAGAGAAGTTCGTCTAAGGTCACACAGCTAGTCAGTGACCCAACAATTTGTTCCAACTCCAAAATCTTTATATGGACACATATGACACCATCTCTTGCAGAGAGGAAAGTGAATGGGGCAAGAATCTTATGCGTCCATAGTCAGTTTCATAAACATATTTCTAGATGTGGTTACCAGCTACATACAAGGTAGTTGGATACCATTTCGTGAGATGTCTAGGATGAAATTCTTAACAGTATTGATGCATGTCACAAAATCATCATAGGCAATTAAGCCCAAATAAGATGGCCATTTGAAGCATAATGCACAGATTGATTTGAAGACGACTCAGAAAATCTGGTCCCAGAGTGGACTCTGCCAATAGGACCTAGGACAAATCACTTTTCCTATCTGAACTTCAATTTCTGTATATGAAGATAAATATGATAATTACTCAGCTTATTTCTGGATTCTAAAGTAATAATAAATGTGAAAAAAATGTAAATATAAGTAATTTTGAGTGTCTTATTTTGGCAATTATTAAGGAAATACAGAATATCAGACTTTTCATTTTCTTGCCAAAGTCAAGACTTTTATGGAGTAAAAGTTGAAAAATGTCAGACACATATCAGTCTACTTTCCAAAACCATGCAAAGTAACTTTTCAATTTAATTTTCATTCATGCCCAAGAAACACTTGCCTTAATTATTCAAGTTGTGATCTGGCTGTAATCCGTGGGATTTTTCTCCATAGATTTTCCATTTATTGGCCTAGGATAGGTCTATTATGGGTCTCGACTTGGAGGTAAATATGCTACCTCCATCAGGATACTTACCCTAGAAGAGAGCTTTGCATCGGGTCTATTGCTGAGACCTTGGCACTTTCTTTTTGTTCACTTCTCCTGCATAGCTTCTTGCTGCAAAAGTCACTCCATTTCTTCATGTTCTTTGGCAAATATTATTAACAAGGCAAATCACAGAAATCCTACTTTGAAAAGTAATTTTTCAGTATAAGAACTGCCTTTCCACAGCTTTTTTTTTTAAATTTTCACCACAAACCAATGGTTTTTGATCTAATCCTCTTTCTAAAGATAAAAAGCTGCTCAGAGAGGTTAAGAAGTAGGTATGGTGGCACAGCTAGGCTGGGTGGGGCATGGCCTCAGACCCAAGACTCTCCCCTTCTCCAAGTCCTGCATCTTACCCCCGCAGCACACGCTGATGCTGAAAGAGCTTGGCCCTCACTGGATTTTAAACAGGCATTATTACATTAATATCTTTAAGTACCTTAATTAGGTCTTACAGGAAGGAAAAGAATTATTTGGTCACCAAAACAGCCCGAGGATTCCAACTTGAAAGGGTGAGTCTGTTTCAGATCACTAGATAGGGTGGTGGCTCTGTTTGGCCAGAAAACTTCAACATAAACGATGAGCCATGTGGAGCAGGGGATGTTCGCCCAAAGCCCCTGGCCCGGGAGGAAATGGGACCGTATGTGGTATGTGGACCCAACACCTACTGCAAACACTCCCACGGCCACCAGTGTTGGATTCAATTAAACATTGAATTCATCATCTTTAGCAAGGAAAGAGAACAGCAAACAGTTGCTCTCTCATGGCTAAACACCCCTTGGATTTGCTGGCCTTTGATTTATTGGAAGAAACCTGCTGGGAAGAACATACTGTGTAGCTGATTAATGTCAGCTTCTGTCATCAGTTTCCACTTAGATTCTTGGCCAGCCCTGACATCTCCTCCCTGAAGGATCCAGAAGAATTTGAGGGCTGATCCAAGAGCTTTACTGGCATGGGATTTGCAGAATGTGGTGTTTGCAAAATAAGGAAGATGAATGGAAGTGGAATCCCATGTTCTCCACTGGACTTGTTGCTTTAATTCATTTCTCCAGAGGCCCTGCTCCATGCCAGGACCACACCAGCAAGGGGACCGGGGAAAGTGTGTTCCCAGGCTCCAGTACAGATGTCTTGCATTTCCTGTAGCGCTTTATGTGCTGTTTCCTCGGAGCTGTCAAACTGGGAAGTGGTCCGAGGAGGAATGCGGTTCACATTTACCGTTGGAACCTCCCTGGGATCCCTGGGACAAAGCCTGTGGGAGAGTGGGCACGTGAGAAAGAGGTGTCTCCAGCTGCCCAGCCAAGTCCAGGACCGAAACATACACAACAGGTTTCACAGGGTCCTACAGCATCATTTTTTTTCTCTCTCTTTTTTCTCAATGATAAGCCATGATTCAATGGCATTATACTTAGAGCAAGCAGTATTTTCTGTGTTCCTTCTGTTGGGGTAAACACCCACTCTTTGAATTCTTACAGGTAAGAATCAGTGTGCCAATGTTCTAGAAAGAGGTGGTAGTTTTAATAAGACTCTAAGCCTTCTCCTTTCTGAACTCATTCCCATGTACAGAAAAAAAAAAAAAGAGAGCGAGAGAATAAAGAAAGATTCCGATTGAGAAATAAAAATCTGTTCTGGTTATCTCTTTGTGTTTAACAAATCATCACGAAACCTAGTAGCATAAAATAACAACACCCATTTTATTATATCTCACAGTTTTCAAAGGTCAGGAATTTGGGGAGAGATGGGTTAGACAGTCCTGGCAAGGGGACGTTAAAGGCAGGAGCTGGGAAAGCACGGGCTGGCTGGTCCAAAGCCAGTGGGGGCTTGCTAGAGCATCTCTGTTTCTCTGCCTCTGTCTCTCTCTCACTTTCTCTCTCCATCCCTCACTCCCTCCTCTCTTCCCACCTTCTCCTCTTTCCATATAGTCTCAGAGCCTTTCAGTATGGCCTTTCCACCTGTATAGCACAACGGCTTCTGCAAAGTCAATGTGCTTACGTGGTGACCAACGGCTTCAAGAGGAAGTATTCCATCCGGTCCAATTGTGCTCTTTTTCATAAGCTGATGTTTGAAGAGGTACAAAGGATTTTAAGGTATTTTGAGAAAGTTAATCTTGCTTTGTTAACTTTTTACCAATCAATCATGAAGTTCAAGTGAAAGATGGGATCAAATTACTTCCAAGTTCTTCCATCTATTCATCTGAACTCTGTGAGAAACTACTTCGAGGTGTCTCAACCCTGAAAGTAAGAATAATAATAACTTTGTTGATGCTTACTGAAGTGTCAGGAGCTGTTGTATATACCTGTCATGTGTTAAATAATTCAATTATTACAAATATGGTAGAGGTAGGTACTACTTTTTCCCCTTTAGAGATGAGAAAGCAAAGATACAAGAAGGCTGAGAAACTTTCCAAAAGGTAGATAGCTGGTAGGTGATGAAGCCAGGATTTTGACCAGGCAGTTTGATTCAAGAGGTCACCCTCTTAAGCATTATACTAACCTATGTATATATGCTCAGTTGCTCAGTTGTGTCTGACTCTTTTTGACCCCATGACCTAGAGCCTGCCAGGCTCCTCTGTTCATGGGATTATCCTGGCAAGAATACTAGAGTGGGTTGCCATTTCCTTCTCCAGAGGATCTTCCTGACCCCGGGTTTGAAACCGTATCTCCTGCGTTGCAAACTGTCTCCTGCACTGTAGGTGGATTCTTTACCAACTGAGCCAGCAGGGAAGTACTGTACTAACCTGCTTCCCCCTAAAGAAAGTACAGTCTAGTGGCTTCCCACTGAAGCCACAGAGAATTTTCTGCATATTTGTTCTTTTCATGTGTTGTAAAGGTCTCCCTAGTGGCTCCGTGATAAAGAATCCGCCTGCCAATGCAGGAGACACGGGTTCAATCCCTGGATCAGGAAGATCCCCTGGAGAAGGAAATGGCAGCCCACTCCAGTATTCTTGCCTGGAAAATCCCATGGATAGAAGAGCCTGATGGGCTACAGTCCAGGAGAGTTGTAAAAGAGTCGGACACAACTTAGCGACTAAACAGCAATAACGTGTTGTTAAGGGACAAGACCTCTGAGACAAGCATCTGGCAGTCTTACTGCAAAAGAAGCAGAATGCGGCAGATCTCAATGGAGGCTGCAAGTAAAAGCTAGGAGTGAGCTTGGTGTTAGGAAAAACTTCCCGTTGGAGTCAGGAGGATAAACAGACTCTTAGAACAGAAGTTAGCCATCAAAGAGACAGAGTTGACATTCTGGTTGGTAGGAGGAACTTGCTTTGCCCCATGGCTAATAGCATTGCCAGTTCCAGCTCTTAAATAAGAGGTTCCTCTTAGCATGACTGCACTGGCTTTCTCTGGGTCCTTACCATTTGAGCATCACCTTGGATGAGAACAGAAGACAAATCTTCTTAAGGAGCCACATGGCTTACAGATGAGTCAGGGAGGAGGGGGTCTCTGGTAACATGGGGAAAACAGGTTTTTCTCATTCCAAATTCCTCTGATGCCACATAGAACTCCCTAGAACTTGCTAGATCCAGCTTTCCAAGGAAGAGAGGTCACAATAGCAGTGGCTCAGAGGAAAAAAATAAAGGGCAATTAGCCACCACACTACTCATCTCATGTGCTCATCCACACTTGCAGGGACAGAAGAGCCTATTAGCCCAGTTCAGAGCCCAGTCCTGATTTGGAGACCAGAGCAGGGCCACAGATTAAATATAAAAACAGAGAATGCAAAAGGATCCCCACTGCCCTCAGATGCAGAGCATCCTCTGGCTCCTGCCTGGTGCACCATAAACTCCAGGAGGTGGGAGAGTAAGCCTGCCTTATTCACTAATGTGTCCCCAGCAAGTGACATGCAATCCCTGTTCAATGAATCTTTGTTAAACAAGTAAATAAGTTGAATTTGTGCTGGTGATTTTGGAGACCACCCAACCACGGGATCCCAGAACACTGAGGATGGAATGAAGTGGTCCTTTCCACCTACTTGAAAGGCAGAGAGTCTGAGTTAGAAAGTGTTCTGTGTCCAGAGACCTGGCTTTTTCCTGGGTGGTAAAATCCATACTCCCTTGCAGAGGCATTGAATAAGTTGTGTTTGGCCATTTTAAAGACCAACCCAGGTAAAATTGAATACACTTTATTTTTCAACTTCTTTCCCCAGCTACTCAGAACTCATGTGAATCTATTTTGTGGTAAACCGAACTTGAGAATTATAATAGCCACATGGCCACCAATGCTTATATTTGAAGCAGGCTATGTCAACTGAATGTATATGTTATCTTGGCCAGAAGATGGCTTAATTTGAATGACCCAATAAATAGAAAACCCATTTTCCTTGTGATAAATTGCTCCTTTGTTGTATCATAGTGTTTACTGTAAAAAAAAGATTTTCCCTAAAGAAGATGAGCTATGATCTCCTGTTAAGAAAGTAGGAGCAAACTTTAGCCAACACCTTGAAACAACTTTTCAAAGCACATTGAGATCCAGGATATGAAATTAGGGATTTCCCTAATGGTTCAGTGCCTAAGACTTTGCACTTGCAATGCAGGGCATACCACTTCGATCCCTGATCGAGTAATTAAGATCCCACAAGCCATGGGACATGGCCAAAAACATGTTAATAAGAAAAATAAAAAGGAACTAGTTTTCCCAACCATCTGTAAATATTATATATTTTGGTGAGTTAAGGAAAGTAGAAAGTTGGATGTTAGGTTTATTGAAAGTTTAGTGAAACGAAAGAAAGTAATTGCCAGAAAAATGAACAAGCAAAAAAAGAAAAAACAAACAAACCCAAAACACAATATATAATACATACAACAGGATCTTTTTTAAAATAAATATAATATAGTTGAGTGAGTGAGTGAAGTCGCTCAGTCATGTCCGACTCTTTGCGACCCCGGGAACTGTAGCCCACCAGGCTCCTCCGTCCTTGGGATTCTCCAGGCAAGAATACTGGAGTGGGTTGCCATAATATAGTTAATATAATATTAAAGACTAATATAAGTAAATATACCTGATAATATGTTGCACATATATAATAGAATACATAATATCAGGGTATCTATATATATGAGTGAAGTCGCTCAGTCGTGTCCAACTCTTTGAGACCCCATGGACTGTAGCCCACCAGGCTCCTCCATTCATGGAATTTTCTAGGCAAGAGTACTGGACTGGGTTGCCATTTCCTTCTCTAGGGGATCTTTCCGACCTGGGGATCAAACCCGGGTCTCCCACATTGCAGGCAGACACTTTCCGTCTGAACCACCAGGGAATCCCTATCTATCTATCTATCTATATATTAATATATTTATGTTATACACATATCATAAATATTATTGTTGATGATGCATTCAAATCCCCATCTGTCACCTACTGACAGAGTGAGCTAACTGGAATTTCATAACCTCTCTGATCAGTTTCTTCATCTACAGAATAGCTATGGTGATAAAAATGTAATGACTCTATTTCTTTATTTTACCTGCTTACTGAATGGGGAGCCTGCCCATCTGTACAAAATTTCATGCCCCCAGGATGCAGTAAAGCCTCCTTATGCTTTTACTATGCCAGCAATTGCTGCAGTCCAGGCAGAAAACACCTTCCTTGTTTTTTCTGGAATTTCCTGAAATTCTCCAGGCCAGAATACTGGAGTGGGCAGCCTTTCCCTTCTCCAGGGTAGCTTCCCAGCCAAGGAATCAGAACCAGGTCTCCCACATTGCAGGCTGAGTCTTTACCAGCTGAGCCACAAGGGAAGCCCAAGAATACTGGAGTGGGTTGCTTATCCCTTCTCCAGGGAATCTTCCAGACCCAGGAATTGAACCTGGGTCTCTTGCATTGCAGGTGGATTCTTTACCAACTGAGCTCTCAGGGAAGCCCTTTCAATCAAGGCCCATGAAGCCTTCCTAGATCCTCCTGGTTACCCCCTGCACTGTTCCTGTGATTCTCTGTCAGGGTTCTTCCTGCCCATTTTTCACTCTGGTGGTGCTACTGGTATAGGGTCTGTTTGCCAGTGCAGGAGATGTAAGAGATATGAGTTCAGTCCCTGGGTTGGGAAGATCCCCTGGAGAAGGAAATGATAATCCACGCCAGTATTCTTGCCTCGGGAATCCCATAGAGGAGCATGGAGGGTCACAGTCCATGGGATTGCAAAGAGTCAGACTGAGTGACTGAACACACAGCAGGTTGCTTTCAGAACCATGGTGTGCCCAGGAGAAAGCAGTAAGAATCAGGATTGCCAGGTTGAAAGCCCAAACTGTGCTTCTGCTTCACTGTGGGATTCTAGGGAAGTTATACAGTCTCCAACCCTTTAAATATTCCAGATCATGAATAATAACAATTTGACCCAGTTTATGAAGTTGTTGCAATCACAAAATGTTTTCATATGGTAATATATCATGTATGAGACATGATCATTGCAAACTGTTGAGTGACAGCTGAAACTATTCACAGACTTAATTGAGTGACCTTAAACCAGTCACCCTCCTTCTGCACCTCTATTTCTGACTTAGAACTCAGGTTCTTAGCCTGGGATCCTCACATATGTTTAAGATGCCCAGATGCCCTTGATATTGTATGCAGAATGATGCCTGTTGGTGCATTTTTCTGGGTTGAGCTTTCCCAGTTTTCATCTGGTTCTCAAACAAATTTGAATCCCAAAGGAAAGTTGCGAAACCTGGGCCAAATGCTAATGAAGATTTTTTTTCTGGGCCTGATAGCTTGTGTCTCTAAGAACTTTAGTCCAACGTGTTCTTGTAAAAGGTACAGAAGTACATTTTGCAAGACCAGAAAGGAACTATCACAGATGAGGAAACTGCATCCTAGAAGGGTGAGGTCAGGTGCCAGATGTGAGAAGCTGGCAGGTGACTGACTCTGGAAGGCTACCAGGGACCCAGTGAGATGGGTAATTACAGAGTCACAGATCATTTCCTCCTTAGATTATAAAACCAGGGTGGAGTGGTCAATAGCAAACCCTGAGAAATGGTCTGCCTTCTAAATAGAAGGCATTTAGTTTTTTCAAAAACTAATCTTCATTTGGATCATAATTTTGTAAGTTTCTACTGTGCTAGAAGCCAAGGACTTGGAGATACACATGTCTTTGAAGAGTCTCCACACTAATGGAGAGACAACCTTGCCATCAACTGATTACAGAGCCAATGAGAATTTAAGAGGACCCAGAGTCAGCTTTGGCTTTGGCTGGATATTGTTTGATTATTAAGTGTTGGACTGGATGGGTTGAATGAAGGCCATCGATGACTTTGGACTATCATCAAATGTCATGTCCATGAGAACAGGCTCCCTGCTGAATAGTTTGCATACATGATCTATTTAATACTTACAATGTTCTTACAAAGTAGGTTATAATCCCTATTTCAAGTTGAGGAATTGGTGGCTCGGAGGAGTAGAGAATCTGTTTTTGGTTACATAGAGAGAAACATTTCCACATGGCTTCACTTCTACAGCTCCGGCACTCCAGGTTCTCTTTGTCTGCCCTCGCAGCATGCAGAACTTCCCCCACCGGGGATCAAACCCATGCATGCTGTGTTGGAAGCTCAAAGTCTTAACAACTGGAGTATCAGGAAATCCCACATCCTCTTTTCTTATCCTTCCCAGTTCACTGCCTATTTCCCAACAAGACTTCCCAGTAATTCTTTACAGGTCAGTCAACACCTCCTACAAGCTGATTTCAACCCAAGTTTGCACTCCCTCACCTATTCCTCCTGTCTGCATACCCAGGGCTGAACCTGTCCAAACTGCCAGTGTTTTCACCCAACAGAGCTCCATCGCCACTCTCTGCTGCCTCTATTTTGTCAGCTACTTCGCATCCAGCTGAAAGCATGCCTTTTAGAAAGAATGCCAGAGCCCCACAGGGAGCCTCATTGGGCAGTCCTCCCATCCCAGGCCCTCCTGAGATGACTGGGCCACACATCTGTGTGCCTGTGCTGCCTTGAGAACAAACTGGGTGTGCAAGTTAAGGGAGATCAGGGGCCTCCAACAGAAGCCCTTTGAACCACGAGGCAGCCATCAGCTGCTGCAAAGGTGTCCAAGTCCATGGCAGAGATGGGAATGGAGCCAAGAGGTACCAGGGTGCTGACTCCCAGTGTGGGTTTCTGTCCCCTCCCTTAGAAACCTCTGACCACCCCAGGGGAAGTGAGAATGAACCATGTGTCCCTTTCCTGGGGCATTCTCTGGGATATGATCAGTTTCTATTGTTAAGCACTAATCTTGCCCACTGGTAGTGGGAGAAGATCCATCCAGGTTTACTCCAATTGCTATTAAAAGCATGTAGAATGCCTTAAATGTTTTTGCATCCTTGGGTAGAAGTGATGATGGGCTTCTCAGGGGGCTAATGGCAAAGAATCTGCCTGTAAGTGCTGGAGACGCAGGAGGCAGGGGTTTGATCCCTGGGTAGGGAAGATGCCCTAGAGGAGGAAATGGCAACCCATTCCAGTGTTCTTGCCTGGAGAATTCCATGGACAGAAGAGACAGGTGGTTGCAACCATGGGGTTGCAAAGAGTTGGACACAACTGACTGAGCACGCACACGCAGAAGTGATGGTAGGCACAGCCACAACTGGAGCAGCACCTCCCCAGCTCTCTTCTAAGCCTGTCTTGAAGCAGCAGACCAGGGAGTAGGGAGACTCTCAAAGGGTCCAGTTGAGAAGGGTTCCCAGCTCTCTAGTGACTTCTGCTGTTTGTGAGTAAGTGACTTCAGTTTCCCTAAATCTCCAAACTGGGGTACAGAATTCAATTAGACATATTGTAAATCCCACAACATTCTTATAACATGGGACGAAAGCTCTGAGAAATAATGAGTTGGTTCTTCTGGCATCAGCCTCCAAACAGCCAGTTTTCTCATTAAAACCAGACGATGGACAATTTTAAAGAGATTATTTTCCCTACATATAGTAATCTGCAATTTTATATTATAATATCATTCCTTGAAGCCAGTGGTTAGAACAGCTGCTCACAGAAGTTAATTTCCTTCGTTGAGCTGTGATCAGGAACTCACTGGCCAGAATGTTATTATTTTTTAAGACATACATTATGCGTAGAGGTATTGCCTAGAAACTCAAGTACATTGTAAGTGGTAGTGTTTAACAGTGGACCATGTTGAGGAGGAGTGATTTAGTGTTGCAGAAACACATGGAAATTGATCAGAGGTGAGGCTAAGATACAGTAAAATGCATATTGCATTTTAGGTCAAATATTAGTGCGGTCACTTCTTCAGCCTACTCTGTTTTATTAATTCCGGAAAGTAATAGACATGAGTATTAGGGTCCCTTTGAGAGTCTACAGATTTGTAATTACTCCAAGAGAGCTTCCTGTTGTTAATTTCAATGAGGGAGACCTGGGTTCAGTCCCTGGGTTGGATTATCTCCTGGAGAAGGGAATGGCAACCGTCTCCACTATTCTTGCCTGGAAAATTCATGGACAGAGGTGCCTGGCAGGCTACAGTCCATAAGGTTACAAAGAGTTGGACATGACTGAGGAAATAATGCTTCCACTTCTCATATATATATATACATTCTTTTTCAGCTTCTTTCCATTATTGGTTATTGCAAGATATTGAATCTAATTCCCTGTGCTATACAGTAGGTCCTTGTTGTTTATTTTGTCTATAGCGGTATATATCTGTTAATCTCAACCTCGTAATTTATTCTCCCCTCTTTGCCCTTTGGTAACCATAAGTTGTTTTTTTTTTCCTATGTCCGTGAGTTTATTTCTGTTTTATAAAGAATTCATTTGTATAATTTTCTTAGATTCCACATATAAGGGATATCATATGATATTTGTCTTTCTCTAGAGTTTGACTTTTGGAGAAGGCAATGGCACCCCACTCCAGTACTCTTGCCTGGAAAATCCCATGGACGGAGGAGCCTGGTAGGCTGCAGTCCATGGGGTTGCTGAGGGTCGGACACAACTGAGTGACTTCACTTTCACTTTTTACTTTCATACATGGGAGAAGGAAATGGCAACCCACTCCACTGTTCTTGCCTGGAGAATCCCAGGGATGAGGAGCCTGGTGGGCTGCCATCTATGGAGTCGCACAGAGTCGGACACGACTGAAGTGAAGTCATGCATGCTAAGTAGCAGCAGCAGCAGAGTTTGACTTTACTAGTTTGAAATTCTCTACATTCATCCATGTTGCAGCAAATGGCATTATTTCATTCTTTATTATGGCTAAGTGATATTCCATTATATATTATAAACCACATTTTCTTTTTCCTTTCATTGTTGATGGAAATGTAGGTTGCTTTCGTATCTTGACTATTGTAAATAGTGCTGCTATAGGACGCATACATCCTTGACACTCTTGATATTTGGAGCCAGATAATTCTTAATTGTGGAGACTGTCCTTTGTCAAATGTATGGCAGCATCCTTGAACCCACCACCAGATGTTAGTAACACACTTCAACTGCGCCGACTAAAAACATCTTCAGACTTTTCTTGCCAAGTATTCCCTGGAGCTTAGTGGGTAGGAAAAATAAGTCCCTTGTTGCAGGAAGGGAGAGCTGAATCTGTGTAATGGGAGGTCCTTCTGGAGGCAGGAGATGGACCTCATGGCCTTCTTATGTCATAGATGAACCTATGTTCAAGCACTAACATCCCAAAGCTAATCTAAAGTAAATGTACTTCTTTGTTGTTTATCCATTTTAGTTCCAAGCTACTTTCCAAATGAAAAACTGCTCCATGTCTTTCCTTTTTTTTTTGCAATTTACAAGAAGTAATAAACAATTTAAAAAATTTCTTATAAGTTATGGAAACAGGAAAATATACTGTTTCATTCCTACAAGGTGACTTTACCAATGGATTCTTTACCAACTGAACTATGAGGGAAGCCCACAAGGTGCCTTCTTGTCTTTAATAAGACAATATTTTAACAGATATGCCTAAAAGTGCGTTGTGAAGCAATAAATAGCAAGACACAATTACCTTTGATGTGACTATAAATGTTTTAGCCATTTTCCCTGGATATGCTCATCCTGACATTTAAATTTTCCATCTCTTCCAACTCCAACTCAGCCTTGCTGTTGCTGCTGCTGCTGCTAAGTCTCTTCAGTCGTGTCCGACTCTGTGTGAACCCAAAGACGCAGCCCACCGTCCCTGGGATTCTCCAGGCAAGAACACTGGAGTGGGTTGCCATTTCCTTCTCCAATGCATGAAAAGTGAAAAGTGAAAGTGAAGTCGCTCAATTGTGTCCGACTCTTAGCGATCCATGGACTGCAGCCTACCAGGCTCCTCCGTCCATGGGATTTTCCAGGCAAGAGTACTGGAGTGGGTGCCATTACTTTCTCCTTACTAAACCTAAAAAGTTATGTTCAAATGAAAACCATTCTCTCAGCCAGTCCTAGATCTTTGCTCACCAGGACGCTTATCGTAATTCTGTGTTGTCTCTCACTCAGCTCCAAAGAGTAGGCTGTCTATGAGCTTCACATTTAGAGAGGCCTGGTTTCTAATGATGTCTTGATCACTCACAAATTGTGTGCCCTCCAGCAAGACATGTAGCCCTCCCAGGTCTGGTTTGTGGTGAGTGATGGTGCTTAGTAGGCTATGCCCAAGGCCTTCCCTGTGTGAGGATGTTGAAATGATATTCACTTCTAGAGTTCATGAACACCTGCCTTAGTATCTGTCTAGATTCTAAAGCAACTCCTAAAGAGTCTTCTTAGATGCCCTAGAAGATGACAAAACATTGGGAAGAACTGAGTCCTCCAAGTAAGTGAGACTGGACATTACTCACAAACTTGAACTTAAGTAATAACATACATGTCACAATGAAATGAAAATTCTAGAATTCTAATATGAGCTTGGAGATTATGTTTAGTGTGACTCTTCTGGGAATCATATTTTTCTGGGAATTCCCCCTAAGCCAAAGAGTTGGAGGGACTAAGACTTGTCTGTTTCGGATCTTCCTTACTTACCCTGGGTTCAACTCCTGTCTTCAATGTGACTTCATTACTTCCTTTTTACTCTTAGCAAAAAAAAAATCTTAAGGTTTTATTCATGGAGTCAAACCCATTTTTCCCCTTAATAACTGTCTCTGTTGATTGATTTCCATAGCAATTTGTTTCCTTTAAACAATTCCACACAAGGCCACTTTTCCCTTTTATGGGTGAGCCTCAGAATAGCCTTTTTATTTACTAGTTCTGCAACTTTGAAACCTGACAACTTTGCTCTGTAACTAGGTTCTCCTTCTCTCTCTTTCACTCTGTCACTCTCCATTTTCCATTCCTCACTTTTATTCTCTCTCTTTTTAATTAGGTAAACAAATTTTTTTTCTAAGATACAGGAAACTATATGAAAGTCATCCATGGACTCAGGAGTCAATCAATGTTAGTTTTATATCATTTTTTTAATAAAAAAAATCACTGGGTAACATATGAACAGTTAAATTTATACCTTTCTAAGAAATCCTAAAATCAGTACCTTATTCTCTTCAAAATAAGATGAGACCCTTAGAAGCTTTAATTTTCCTCTCATTTTCCTTCTCTAGCCCTGCGTCTTGTAATTACATCTCAATCCCATATTAACTTCCCTCATTATTACTGATATTTGTGGTTGATAAGATCTTGACATATTTCCATATTTTTGCCATCATCTTGCCATCTTTTCTCACGTGACTTCTTGTTTGAGCCCTGGCTTTCCTTCTGGATTTATTTTTCTTCTTGCTTCAAGTACATGATTTAGTATTTCTTTTAGAGAGAATCGGTGCATTGTAAACTTGGTCTTTATTTCAGGGGTTCCTTTGTAACCATTTAATTCTTTCCCACATTCATGCAGGAAGGGCTTCCCTCATGGCTCAGATAGTAAAGAATCTGCCTGCAATGTAGGAGACCCAAGCTTGATCCCTGGGTTGGGAAGACTTTCCTGGAGGAAGGAATGGCTATCCACCCCAGTATTCTTGCCTGGAGAATTCCATGGACAGAGGAAACTGATGAGCTACAACCCATGGGGTCACAAAGAGTCGGACATGACTGAGTGACTAATACGACTTTCACGTTCATGGGGGTGAGGTCACCTCATCCATAGTCTTCTTCCATGAGTCCCAAGATTTAAAGAGTGTTCTCTGCAAATGTGATGATGAACTAGCCCCATGCCTGTTCCCCTCATATCATCTTAAGGATGTACGGCTGGTTGAAATTTGATCTCTTTCGATTCCAATAGCATTGTAGGCATGCTTAAAATGGAATAGTCATATCACATGACAGAAAGAGTCCTACTAAGTGGAGACACATCTCAGCAAGTTTCCCAGACCTCTCTTGTGTCCCTGCCCCCACAGGGCTGGAACAGAACATTCAGCTTTCCCAGCAGCCTCCACCACCATCCTCACTCTCTGTTGTTATTGCTTTGCTTCTAGACTACTCCCTGTCCCAAGGGAGGCTGATCGTTTGAGTTAGTTTGTCTCTTCCTTCTGCTGTCCTTGGAAAGCCTCTTCCCTCTGCTAGCAGTTTCAGGGTCAATTGTTCTTTGGCAGAGAAGGAGACTTGATGACAATGAAGAGTTTCCATTTCTTCTTCCTGCAGCTGCTGACCCAAGAGAGCAAGCCAGACTGTGCACCTCCTTGCAGGAGAGGAAGCAGCGTGAGCCCCGGGGGTTAAACAAATTAACTCCCTCCATCACCTGAGCAAAAGAAGACAGAGGCCAGGGATGACTTCTTCCTAGTGGGCCCATCTGATGAAAACAGGCAAACTTATTTCCTTGTATGTACAGATATTATGCCGCACAATTCTCTGTGTCTGGATACACGTATGAAAGGTTATCCCTTTACTGATGGACCAACTGGTCTGTACATTTCTATGGAAGAGCTAACGACAAACAGAAGAAGCTATACCTTTTGGTTTACAGGATGATAAACTTAAAAGAAAGAGAATACAAGGTCTTCATGGAAGTTATTGCCAATGTTTTTCTCCTATTTAAGCAGAAATGGAAGAGTTTTGCAACATCTTTTTTTCCAGGTATTTTGTTGATTGCTTTTTCTTTCAAACAGTAACCTCAGTACCAGCTGAATGAAAACCAAATATTTTTTCTGGTTTCCCAAGTACTTCATCTGCCTCTCTTCTTCTCACTGTGTCTTTTCCAGAACATCCTGGATGAAAGGTATGGGAGAGAATGTGACCCAGTGTACTGCCAGCTAAGTGCTGAGGTACAACCAATCAGGTGGGCCTACAGCAGCTCTTTCTCTGGGGTGCCTTTTTTCCTTGGGGGAAAAGGCTTAACTAAACTTGAAACTGAAAAGAAAAGGAAATTCTAACATAAATATAACTTCTTCATTACAACTCATTTTCCTCTCCCTACTTCTCTCTAGTAAACACAGGCATATTCACTTAAAGCAGCCCTGTGTTCCAGAAGCGAAGACATGCTTAGGAAAGTTTGAAAATTCAACATCCTGTGACCTCTGCCCTCAATGATGTGTAACTGCTGGTGAGTCATGGTTCTTTAAAAATGGGGTGAGTATCTCAATGATTAATGAAGGCTTTCTGACTGGCAGGGGACCTTACTCAGATGCTAATAAAATTTTCCACCTACATCTTCATTTTAGAATGAAAATAGTAGAGAAAGGAAAAAATATGCAAGTGCATGCAGATTTTTTAAAGCTCATTGCTTTTGGACACATTAAGGATTTGTGTAATCATGCTGATTGCCATTATTCACTTGACTGTTTTTCAATGACTAAATCAAACGCTTTCTTTTGAACTTGGATTTGGTCTCTTTGATACCCACAAATGGGGTTGCAAAGTATATATCATATTTTTCAGAGTGTTGTTAAGTTGTATTTTCAAAGAGTGCTTTGTTGAGTACCAGTCTCTCACTGGTAAGTTATGAACTACCACCATCCCTGAGAGTATCCTGGTTCGGCAACCAATGTCTTATCTCATGAGTCCCAGCCTGGTAAAGTTTGCTTAAATGGCCATTACAACTTTGATTTCTCATCTTATTGCACAAAAGTCACTAAACTATAGGGTTCTCTTAGAGGAAGAAAAGAGTTGCCTTCAGAGCTTCATGGTGATCATAAAACCCCTAGAGACTGTGCTCACCTCCCAGCTGACCATCAGAGGTGGCAAAGCTCATCTTTCCCACCATCTCACTTTCTCTTTTAGTCACCAACTCCTATCTACCACACTCACCCTAACCCCTGAATACATTTTTCTATTTCTTTTTTTCCTGGAAATGGCAACCCCCTCCAATATTCTTGCCTGGGAAATCCCATGGAGAGAAGAACCTGGAAGGCTACAGTCAATGGGATTGCAAAAGAGTCAGACATGACTGAGCGACTAAACCACCACCACCATTTCCTTGGAGAAACCAGTGCTTATACAGAAGTCAATCAATTTTCTTTCACCTTTAATAGAACTTTGCTTATTGTGATGGATGCCGTTAACTGTACACCCACATCTCTTCTATTTTCCTGAGCTCAAAACTAGACTGCATTTACCAGACTCTCTTGCATTCTTTGTGACCTGTGATTGAGCTCTAATCAATGAAATTATGAGGGTTATGCCTCTCATTTGTGCTTTCTAAGTGTTTTTAATCTTTAAGGGTGACTGGAGTTGGGAACTCCATGGAAACTGTAAGCACCAGGTTTACAATTGTAGAGCTGTTCTCATTCTGGATTCCTTGAATGACGTCATGAAGCAGAGTCTCACTTCTCACTATTCACAGACCTGAAATCATCCTGGGACATTAAATGATTTAGAAATAAACTAAATGTTACTATGTAGAGTGGGCTTCCTTTGTAGCTCACTGGTAAAGAATCCACCTGCAATGCAGGAGACTTGAGTTTGATTACTGGGTCAGGAAGATCCCCTGGAGAAGGAAATGGGAACTCACTTCAGTATTCTTGACTGGAGAATCCCATGGACAGAGGAGTCTGGTGGACTACATTCCAAAGGGTGGCAAAGAGTTGAATATGACTGGAGTGACTATGAACAAAGCTAGTGGAGGCAATGCAATTCCAGCTGAGCTACTTCAAATCCTAAAAGATGATGCTGTGAAAGTGCTGCACTCAATATACCAGCAAATTTTGAAAACTCAGCAGTGGCCACAGGACTGAAAAATGTCAGTTTTCATTCCAGTCCCTAAGAAAGGCAATGCCAAAGAATGCTCAAACTACTGCACAGTTGCATTCATCTTACACGCTAGTAAAGTAATGCTCAAAATTCTCTAAGCCAGGCTTCAGCAATACACGAACCATGAACTTCCAGATGTTCAAGCTGATTTTAGAAAAGGGAGAGGAACCAGAGATCAAATTACCTATATCCATTGGATCATAGAAAAAGTAAGAGAGTTCCATAAAATACATTGCTTCTGTTTTATTGACTACATCAAAGCCTTTGACTGTGTGGATCACAACAAACTGGAAAATTCTGAAAGAGATGGGAATACCAGACCACCTGACCTGCCTCCCGAGAAATCGGTATGCAGGTCAAAAAGCAACAGTTAGAACTGGACAAGGAACAACAAACTGGTTCCAGATCGGGAAAGGAGTATGTTAAGGCTGTGTACTGTCACCCTGCTTATTTAATTCTATGCAGAGTACATCATGCAAAATGCTAGGCTGGATGATACACAAGCTGGAATCAAGATTGCCAGGAGAAATATCAATAACCTCAGATATGCAGATGACACCACCTTTACTGCAGAAAGTCAGAAGTTGAAGAGGAACTGAAAAGCCTCTTGATGAATGTGAAAGAGGAGAGTGAAAAAGTTGGCTTAAAACTCAACATTCAGAAAATAAAGATCACAGCATTCAGTCCAATCACTTTATGGCAAATAGATGGGAAAACAATGGAAACAGTGAGAGACTTTATTTTTGGGAGCTCCAAAACCACTGCAGATGGTGACTGCAGCATGAAATTAAAAGACACTTGCTCCTTGGAAGAAAAGCTATGACCTCCCTAGACAGCATATTAGAAAGCAGAGACTTTACTTTGTCGACAAAGTCCATCTAGTCAACGCTATGGTTTTTCCGGTAGTCATGTATGGATGTGAGAGCTGGACTATAAAGAAAACTGAGTGCCAAAGAATTGATGCTTTAGAACTGTGATATTGGAGAAGACTCTTGACTTGGACTGCATGGAGATCAAACCAGTCAATCTCAAAGGAAATCAGTCCTGATTATTCATTGGAAGGGCTGATGTTGGAGCTGAAACTCCAATACTTTGGCCACTTAATGCGAAGAGCTGACTCATTTGAAAAGACCTTGATGCTGAGAAAGATTGAAGGCAGGAAGAGAATGGGACGACAGAGGATGAGATGGTTGAATGGCATCACTGACTTAATGGACATGAGTTTGAGTAAGCTCTGGGAGTTGGTGATGGACAGGGAGAGCTGGCGTGCTGCAGTCCATGGGGTCGCAAAGAGTCAGACATGACTGAGAGACTGAACTGAACTGAAGTAATTTAGCACGCACTCATGTTACGTGGAGTGCTTCATAGTTGGGCTTTTTGTTACCTCAGCCTAGTCTACACACCAAAATGTACGTTTTAGTGCCTCCTTCAGCTAAAGTTGTATTTTATTATTGGGCCATCTGAAAGCCATCAAGGTCAATAAAACTGCCTGCCCAAGGTGGGACCATGATGATGGTGAGGGAGGTGAGGGAGGTTCTTCACTTGAAAGTTTGTGCTCAGCAATAAGCAACCATAAATAAAATATCAAGTACAAGTATAGCATATCTGTTATTCAGTTCACAGCAAAATTTTTAACCTCCTTTCGTAGGTGAATCAGTTGAAAATTAGGGAAGTTGAATAATTTCCTCTCTGTGCTGGCTTCAGGTATGGCTGATGTAAGGATGAACTGCCAGCATTTCATAGGTCTTGCCTGTTTGAGAGGCTTGGTTTGAAGCATTATTTTCTGATTCCTTTTCCAAGAGGCAGGTGTCTGGGAACCTGGGCTTGGCACCAGTGTGCACTCCTGATGCTCAGGGAGGGTCATGAGCACCTGGGCCATTATCAAGAGTAGTTGTCCAGGGCTGGATCATCCCATTCAAATTGGGACAATGAAAAGGGGTACCAATATGGATGGGTAAATGGGCAAAGGGGTAAGGAATTGAGAAGACTGGCTGATGAGGATGCCCAGAGTGGGAGGTGGGAAGGTAAGCCAAGAACGATGAGGCATTTTATGATGCAGAGCCAGGTCCTGGGCAATTCCTTCCTTTCCTCCTTCTTTCCTTACTTCCTTCTCACTTTCCTTTCTTTCTATTTCCTTCTTTCTTTCATCCTTTCTTATTCACTGCTGCTGCTATGTTGCTTCAGTTGTGTCCGACTCTGTGCAACCCCATAGACGGCAGCCCACCAGGCTTTGCCGTCCCTGGGATTCTCCAGGCAAGAACACTGGAGTGGGTTGCCATTTCCTTCTCTAATGCATGAAAGTGAAAAGTGAAGGTGAAGTCACTCAGTCGTGTCTGACTCTTAACAACCCCATGGACTGCAGCCTACCAGGCTCCTCTATCCATGGAATTCTTCAGGCAAAAGTACTGGAGTGGGTTGCCATTGCCTTCTCCATCTTATTCACTAGGCACATTCTACTAGAATTACATGCAATTTATTTAGAATTACATTACATGCAATTCTACTAGACATTACATGCAAGCACTGTTATTAAAAGAATACGTAACTCATTTCCCTCTCCCTAAGGGGTTCATGAGCCATCAGGGAAGCCCTCCCATAACTTCATGCATGATGAAAAAGTGAAAGACAGGGAAGGTGTTAGTAAACACCCAAATGTACTATTCTGTGCTCTTCACAAACCTGCAAGCCTGTAACCAGTTCTGTCTATAATTCCCCCTATTAGATTCTCCTGTGGCATTATATTTACTTAATATAATGGTGGATGTGCTCAGTTGCTCAGTTGTGTCTGACTCTTTGCAACTCCATGGACTGTAGCCTGCCATTCTCTTCTTTTCATGGAGTTTCCCAGGCAAGAATACTGGAGTGGGTTGCCATTCCCTTCTCCTGGGGAATCTTCTGGACTCAGGGATCAAACCTGAGTCTTCTGCATTGGCAGGAGGATTCTTTACCACTAGCATCACCTGGGAAGCCCTAAGATCATAAAAGTCTGATTCAGCCCTGAGAGTCTATGATTTTAACAGATGAGCCTTAAAAAAATCACATCATTTTGGATGTAACCCTAAAATGTGTTATTGAAAACTTCCACATTTTTCTTAATGATATAATTAAATCCCTTTTTAATTACTAAAGAGAAAAAGTAAGTATTAATAATTGCACCATGATATTAATACAATACAGTGACATCTTAGAGTAATTACATGTCTGTAAGGACTTCTTCCCTGAAATTAAATAGTTCTCACTGAGAAGAGGTCTTTTTTTACGGCTTTTCTTTGCTCACCATGAGGCACATAGTTGTCTTCTCTTGCTGCCATTGATAATCTGGTCTCCAGAAACTCTCACCAATTTTCTATTGATAGGTTTCTTCTAATCTTTATGATTTCAGGAAATCAGGGGGGAAAGCTTTTAAAATGAGCCCAAACAAAAAATGAATTTACGAAAAGTTAGAATTTATGGAATTTTTCTAGGGCTCTTGTGGTCATGCTTACTCGTGTCTGACTTTCTGTGACCCTTTGGATTGTAGCCCGCCAAGGTTCTCTGGCCATGGGATTCTCCAGGCAAGAATACTGGAGCAGGTTGCTATTTCCTGCTCTATAATATATGTTAGACTAAGTACCAGTTCAAAACACTGAAGCAACAGTTAATAACAAGGTCAAATTCTGATAAATTAAAGCTCCGTGTAATGTAAGATTCTGTAGCCCTTTTGAAAAGTATTCTGGCTATATGGCTGAATGGCATCACTGACTTGATGGACGCAAGTTTGAGTGAGCTCTGGGAGTTGGTGATGGACAGGGAGCCCTGGTTGTGCTGCGATTCATGGGGTCGCAAGGAGTTGGACACGACTGAGGGACTAAATGACTGAACTGAACTGATACAACAAAGAGAAATAAAAACACGTTCCCACAAAAAGTTGTACAAGAATGTTCATTGTGGTCATTATTCATAACAGTAAAAGGGTGGAAACAATCTAAATGTCTATTAACTACTGAATAGTTAAATAAAATGTGAAATATACATACAATGGAATATTATTTGGCGTGAAAAGAATAAAGTACTGATACATGTTATAACATGGATAAAACTTGAAAACATGCTAAGGAAAGAGGACAGTCACAAACTACCAGCTGTTATAATATTTGATTTATATGAAATGCTCAAAACAGGCAAATTTATAGAGACAGAAAGTAGATGAATGCTTGGCTAGGGCTGGGGGCTGGGTTTAGGGGATGTTGGGAGATGATTGTGAGGGTGATAGATAAAGGCTAAGACATTTCTTTTTGGGAATGAAAATTTCTTACTGTGGTTATTATTGGACAGCTGTGAATATACTAAAACCATTGAACTGTACCATTTAAATGGATGAATTGTATAATATGTGACTTATATCTCAGTAAAGCTATTACCCAAAAAAAAAAAAAAAAGAAGCAAAGAGGAAAGACCTTTAACCCTGCCCTTAGGCTGCTCTTTCTAAATCCTTGACATGTGTCTCTCTATTTCAGACATCAACCTTCTTCTTGCTCTTCGTGTTCTGTAACTCTCACACAGACTAGATTCTTGAAATGTAAGACCCTTACGGAAACCTCAACTGTAAGAAAACTTTAAAAAATCCAGCGTCTAAAGTGTTTTGCCCTGGAAACTCTCCTCAACCCCTTGGAAGAGTGATGCCCTATTTGAGTTTGGTAATACAAAGGCCTCCCACTCAGAGTGATGTCCTATTTGAGTTTGGTAATACAGAGCCAAGGTCAGTCTGGTGTTTCTCACTTGACAAATTCTCATCTGTCAAGAGATGCTAAAGGCACCACTCACAATCAAATGGACCCCAAGGCCATCAACTTTTAAAAATCAGCCATTGTTTACCACATTCTGTCAACCAGAATCGGGTATTTCTTGCATTTGTTTGTTTGAGGAAGAAGTTATTTTGCTCTCTCTAACCACCCGCCCTGCAAAAAAAGGAGAAAGTGTTTAAACAAACAAAATTCACAAAAGAGTCTTCCTCCTTTAGTTGAGGGAGGGCAGTCGCTCTATGCTATGGTACATGAAATTGACTTGGTCAAAACAATGAATATAAAGAAACACAGATAGCAGCTTTGACCAAACACATATGCTTTCAAACCCTCTTTGCAAATACTCTGTAAGGACCTTAATCTGTTTTAAATGTGCTTTGTAAATGATGAAATAATTTGTAAGATATTTTATTGTATTTCATTCTTATCACAATTGGTGAGATGGGTAAAATTATTTGCATTTTATGAATGCTAATTGGTGTCCAGAGGACTTTAAAAACTGTCCAAAGGTTCACAGTCAAAGATAGATGAGATTAGATAGGATTGGGTTTATCATGACTCCTAGCTCCATGAATTCTCTATTAATCTAGTATTGTGTAGCTACTAGTCTCTTTAGTGGCTCAGAGGTTAAAGCGTCTGCCTCCAATGCGGGAGACCCGGGTTCGATTCCTGGATTGGGAAGATCCTCTGGAGAAGGAAATGGCAATCCACTCCAGTATTCTTGCCTGGAGTATCTCATGGACTGAGAAGCCTAGTAGGTTACAGTCCACGGGGTTGCAAAGAGTCAGACACAACTGAGCGACTTCACCACCACTACTCTCTTTCCTCCAGATTTAGACAGCAGGGGCCATCTAGAGAGCAGTGTGGGACTGGAGGAGTCGACAAATGCAGGGGGAGGAGACCTGGAATCTCAGGCTAACTCCATGCTCTTTCATGAGTGGCTTTGGGACTAAATTGTCCAAATCTAAGACACACTTAGCTGCATTACACAGAACAGTCCACAGATAAAACCAATGCAAGTGTCACCACAAAGAATATTACCCAACCATTAGGAAACATAGACAGGATAACTCTAAAAAGACCAGACTTGATTTCTAAAGATGGAGTGGAGCCCTTAGAAGGGGCCAGTTTCCAAAAGAGTCCAATTCACCCCTCTTACATGCTCTGGCAAACCTTAAAAAGGAATTTTGGTTTTGTGATTACTTAGAATACAGAACTCATTGCTCATGGAAGGCCCTAAATCACCATTTTTCAGCTCTCTGTTTAGTATAACAACGTTAAAAGAAAAAGTATTAAAACCCCAACAGGTATTTTAGTTTGAGGTTTCTTAATCTCAGCACTATTGAGCTGAGAGAGTGGATAATTCTTTACCGTGGGGGCTGCTACCGTGGGGCTGCCCTGTGCATGTGGGATGATCCTCGGCCTTGGCTTCTACCCACTAGACTTCAGTAGCACCCCCAGTTGTGACAACCAAGAATGTCTTAAGACATTACCAAAGGTTCCCCTATGTACAAAATCACCCCTTGTGGAGGACCACTGTTTAATGATTCTCAAGAGAGGACATTTCTTTGCTTTCTTGTTTCTTTTAATGGTCTGGAAGACATTAAAAATATCACATGCTTTAGCCTTTGCTCAGGAAACAGATTTTGGATTCTTTGTAGCTTTCATATGATTCCTGCCCTTTGGTTAGGACAATTAATCAATAGTCAGGTTCTTTCATTGTTAGAGGATGTCAAGCTTGTTTTTATTTGCAGATCTTGAGAAAATATACTATGGCCATAGACTATGGAGCTGACATATGTGAGTGTGAATCCTCAGATTACTATTTTTCAATCATGTGAACTTGAAGTTAATCTCTCTGGATACATATTACCATATCTAACCCTTTGAAGAGTTATTTTAAGAATTCAGTGAAGCAATACAAAAAACTGTCACATATAGGTTTGCTAGATTTAGCAAACAGAAGTACAGGACATTCAGTTCAATTGTAATTTAAGAGTAAACAACCTTTTTTTTAAAGTATAGATATGTCCCATGTAATCTTTAATGACCTAGTTCTATGCAATCTTTAATGGCCTGTGTTCAATGATAACTATTATTACTGTGGACTTAGAAGTAGACAGAGTCAGTTGAAAAAATCAAGCACAGCTCCTATCTTTAAAGAAAATAAATATTTAAACCAACCAGGACAAAGCGACAACTGGAATCTTCCTAAAGTGTCATCTACGAACACCTCAAACAGTTCACAGCTTCTTATTTTTTGATTTCTTCCTCATTATTCAGAAGTTCTACTAGTCAGGTGACATAGTTTCAGCTTCGTTTTCCTCCTTTGTTATTGCTTACAGTAAGGATGTATGGATAAAAAGAAAATCAGGAAACAACCTTCCAAATATTTTGAGGATATGAGTAAAATCAAAGTTCAGGTAGGAAATCAGAAAGGCCTGCATTCAGATCCCCATCTGTCATTTACCAACAGAGTGAGCTAACTGGAATTTCATAACCTCTCTGATCTCAGTTTCCTCATCTACAGAATAGCATTTCCTACTCAACAGGGTTGATGCCAGGTAAAATGAGGACATGCATTTGAAAAGAACTTTGAAAATAATGCTTGCAAGAGTTAGTTTCTTTTCCTTCTTTGCTTTCCATTCCTTCCTGTCTCTCTAACCTAGATGAAATAATTTTGATTTTTAAACCCCTCTGAAAAGAAATAGCTGACTACAATTAAAGAATGGAATTAATGGAAAATCATGACTCAGTAGTTTAAAAAAGATAATTAGAGAGACTTGACAGGCTTGTTAATAAATTTTCAGATAAAAGAACATAAGCTTGGAGTCATTCAGAACTGTTTTGAATCTTGTTGCATCACCTTACTCGCTGGTTAGCCTTGGGCAATACTGAGCTTTCCTGAGCTCATTTCATTCTTTGATAATGACCACAAAATATTTACTTCTCTTAGTCACTGTGAGAAGCAAATTGTTGACATATATGTTGATTTTTTTTTGTAAGTTATAAATCAGTATGGAAATGTTGGCCAGAAATACTATTACTACTTTTTGTAAAAATAAAAGAAATTGCACCTCTGAGTTCAGGGCCTCAATCACATCAATCAGTTAAGCTGATTGTGAATTGTGAAGCACAATGTAGAAGAGATTTAGTTACTGTGTAATAGTCATTCTCCCTCTCTGTTTTACTAGCAAACACCCAACTTTATGGGCTTCCCTGGCGGCTCAGTGGTAAAGAATCTGCCTCCAATGCAGGAGACACGAATTCCATCCCTGGTTTGGGAAGATGCCCTGGAGAAGGGAACGGTTACCCACTCCAGTATTCTTGCCTGGGAAATACCATGGAGAGAGGACCCTGGTGGGCTACAGTCCATGGGGCTGTAAAAGAGTCAGACATGACTTAGTAACTAAACAGGAACAACCCAACTTTATTCAGGACAGAAATACACACAGCTAAAGGATTTGTTTTCCCAGCCTAGTCTGCAGCTCTAAGTGGCCAGCGAGATAGAAATCCAGCAAGTCAAGCCATCGGTGATGGGATGGGGGTAGTATCATCCAAGAAGTCTCTGAGGCTGACTCAGCTGGACCTGTGAGAATCTGAGCTTCTTTTTCTCCATGACTGGAATGTGGATGGGATGGTTAGAAACTGCAGCTAATATCTTACAAAGTGAACATAAGGATGAAACCTACATCCTGAAGAAAATGGAAAATGAAAAGTTTCAGATTAAGTATCTATTACCTCGGAGCTATCATACCAACCCTAAACTGCTTTTCTATGTAATACATAAACAAACAAACAAAACTTGCCTCTTGCTAAATCTTCCAGAATTTGTTATTGCTGTAATATGCAACCAAACTGCTTCTTAAACAACACACAAAGGCAAGTAAAGTGCTGTTATATGCAATCCCTTAGTTTCAAGCAGAGTTTATCCAAAGGAGTTGAAAACATATTCCTGAGCTAAAACCTGCACAGGATTTTTATAGCAGCTTTATTCACAATCACCTATATCTGGGAGCAAGCAAGATCTCCTCTAGTAGGTAAATGGATGAACAGTGGTACATCCAGACAACGGGACTGTCATTCAGCTCACTATCAAGACATGAAAAGACTTGAAAGGATCTTACATCTGTATTGCTAGATGAAAGAAGTGATTCTGAAAAGGCTACATAGACAGTGTGTTTCCAATTATATGACATTCTAGAAAAGGCGAAACTATGGAGACAGCAAAAAGATCCATGGTGGCCAGTGGCTGGGGTGAGGGAGTGATGAATATGCACAACACAGAGGATTTTTAGGGCAAAGAGATTACTCTGTGTGATGCTATAATAATCAATACATGTCATTATACCTATGTGTCCAAACCCATAGAATGAGCAATATAAAAAATGACCATAATGTAAACCTTGGCCTTCACCTGATTACAATGTGTCAATGTAGGTTCATCTCTTGTAACAAATATACCCTCTGGGGAAGGTATAATGGGGAATGGGTGGGGGAGATACTAGAAATCTCTCTACTCTCCCCTCAATTTTGCTATGACCCTAAAACTACTATTAAAAATAAATCTTAATTTAAACTATTTAAAGCAAATACCTTAGAAAAATATTTATTCTTCAATGCAGATGGTATAAACCAAAGGATATACCTGAATCCACGTGGGTCACATGACAGCTGTATTTCCATCTCTTCTTTCGTACATCTCTGAGCAACAACGGTTCTTTTGCATGTAAGTGCCTGATACATACTGAAACTTCTGTTTGCCCTCTAACTAATGCAAGGCTCAGATGACGTCTTCCCCGTCCTGGGCCTCGCGTGACATGCCATTTGGAAAATATAATTCTGGGTGTGTCACCATGCTTTCTGATGCTACTGGGACTTCCTGGTAGACTTTGGTTCCCTCTGCTTTCTGGGAACATCTGTATAGGTGTTTAAAGAGTCCTTCTTCAACTCTGGGTGGTTTATCCAAAGTTGATCATCATGAATTTTTGCCTCCTAAATTTCTTGTATTTCGTGTGGGTAGAATATTATCTTGTATATTCAAAGTTTGAACTTGTCTCACAGTTCTGTAGAAAATTTGTTTTTATAGTTGTATTTACTGTCATAAGATACCTCATTTCTTATTTCTAGCTTATTATTAAGCACCTGTTGATCCAAATCTGTGCTTTCTATGTTTCTGTATGATCACAATAGCACTTAACAGTCAGCCTTACACAATTAAAAAAAATTAGGAACTAGCCAAAAATTAGACTAAATTACTTGTAAGAAATCTGTCTCCTTTTTTGGTTTGGTTTTTCTAGCTATTTCAGGAGTTTAACATCTTATCCTCAGATAAGCAAAGAATCATGAATTAACTATGGCATGAAACACTTCCATCATACTATTACAATAAAACAGCAGCATTCATTGATTATCTAACTACAGATCAGTCACTGTGCTCAGTACTTTGTCAGTGGAAGCTCAACTCATGGTCCTCAGCACATCTCTGTTGATTGAACCAATCTCCTCCATTTTACAAAAGAAACTAAATCTTACAGATTTGAATAGCTTTCCCGGAGTTACAAAGCAAGTAAGTTGTACATGCTTAGGCGATTGAGCATGCAGCAGGGTTAGCGTCAGAAAGCAAAAGGGTATCTGGCCTCAGCTTCTTGCCCACAAAATCCTAGTCATACTTTCTGTTTTGTAGGAAGGTGCTTAAAGGAAACTATGAATAAATGACTTCAGACACAGGAACATGATGTGGTTTTTCTTAGGAGGACAGTGTGAGCCAGGAGGAACAGTTGTGTTAGGAGTCAGAGTCTCTTCTGACAATGAGGAATCTCACTCTGTTAACTTGGACAAACCACCTCTTTTTTTTTTTTTTTAAACCAAGCTTTGTTTCCTCTTCAGGAAATAGTCAAAGGTTGGACTCAGTGATTTCTTCTATTTCTAAAACCCATTCCATTCACATTCAAGACATGAGGGAAAGTTCAAGATAAAGCCATATGAGGAGGAAGTAACCTCTAGGTGTGCAGTGATTTTCTTAGTTTTCATTCCGTTGGAAATGGCCCTTTCTTTTCCAGATAACTCTTTGAAGAATGTTGCAGGAATAAAGAATTCTGAATCTGAGGCAAATAATGTTTCTCTGGTTTTTATAATGCCAACAATTAGCAGGTGCCATGTGCATTTTCCTTACTATAGCTACTATAGTGATGGCATAAATATTCTACCTCTGCAGAGGAGAAATTAATCCTCCAAGGGACTGCCCAACTTCTCAGAGTGACAGAATCAGTTCCTGGATTTAGACTTTGTCATGTTTTTGATACAGGTCTCCTTTACCATGACATTACTGTAGTTGGAGATCAAGAAATGAAAACTTGCTCCTACTATTTAAACCAGAAATTCATTATGATACTCAGGGTAGGTATTTGTGAACTTCAGTTCATGATAACAATTTGTGCAATGTTGAGGTGCAAACATCATTACTGTTTTTTTGGAACACTATTCTTATGGGATCTTGACCATATTATAAGTGTCATAGTCTGGACACTTATAAGTGTCATAGGCACTGGACAAAGTATGCCTAGGGGATAAGGCACATCTGTTGTCAGCTGCTGATGGTTGCAAGGGTGATTCATGGCAATCATTGCTGACCAAGATGAGTTCCTCTTTCATCATTTCTGTAGTTGGAGATCAAGAAATGAAAACTTGCTCCTACTATTTAAACCAGAAATTCATTATGATACTCAGGGTAGGTATTTGTGAACTTCAGTTCATGATAACAATTTGTGCAATGTTGAGGTGCAAACATCATTACTGTTTTTTTGGAACACTATTCTTATGGGATCTTGACCATATTATAAGTGTCATAGTCTGGACACTTATAAGTGTCATAGGCACTGGACAAAGTATGCCTAGGGGATAAGGCACATCTGTTGTCAGCTGCTGATGGTTGCAAGGGTGATTCATGGCAATCATTGCTGACCAAGATGAGTTCCTCTTTCACCCTAGGAGCCCAGCCTCACTGGAGAGAGAATAGATTTGGGAAAGGTTGATTGTGTTGACACAGACATTAGGTTACATCCTTCACTGCTGTTTTCACTTGTCCTGATTTTTCCTAATGTCCTCTTTTGCTCTGAGATTTTCCAGGATTTTTCACACCACTTAGGAGACTTGGAGATGGAAATTTTGACTAAAATGTGTTCACTTATTTTCATGTTGTGCAAGAGTGAAAACAAAAAAAAACCCCTCAAACTCAATTGAGGGTGAAGTGGGATGGGGTGGAGTGTTACCCAGGCACGAAAAAACTCCAAACTGCTAAATTGCAAAAAGTGAAACTTGCCTTGAGTGTGTGTGGGAGATTCTCTGGAGACATTTTGGAAAAAATGATGGAACTGTAAGTTCGTTTCTCATTTCTCAAATGAGAAACACCACTGATACACATTTCTGCTGACACGGCTTTAAATGATGTACCCATTTCCAGGTTTAAATTGACAAGCGAAAGAAGTTATTGGGACTGGAAGTTAAAACTGGTGGTTTCCCAGGTGGCAGGCACTAGTTTTGGAAATTATATCTCCAAGTTTTCCACTCCCACCACCCATCGTCTTTAATACCCTGTAAGTTATACGACTGTATCTCTATTTTACATTTTTATTTTTTAACATGGTTTCTTTTCTATTAAGCTTTTATTTAATATTAGAGCATAGTTGATTAACATGACAGCCTGGGTGTGGCATTCCATGGACTTGCAAAGAATCAGGCACGAGTGAGCGACAAAGCACAATTGATTAACAGATTGTGTTAGTTCAGGTGTCCAGCTAAGTGATTCAGTTGTACATATACATGTAACTATTCTTTTTCAAATTCTTTTCCCATTTAGGTTATTACAGAATACTAAACACAGTTCCCTGTTCTATACTGCTGCTGCTGCTACTGCTAAGTCGCTTCAGTTGTGTCCGATTCTGTGTGACCCCATAGACGGCAGCCCACCAGGCTCCCCGGTCCCTGGGATTTCCCAGGCAAGAATACTGGAGTGGGTTGCCATTTCCTTCTCCAATGTATCAAAGTGAAAAGTGAAAGTGAAGTCGTTCAGTTATGTCCGACTCTCAGCGATCCCATGGACTGCAGCCTACCAGGCTCCTCCATCCATGGGATTTTCCAGGCAAGAGTACTGGAGTGGGGTGCCATTGTAGGTCCTTTTAGGTTACCTATTTTAAATACAGCAGTGTATATATTTCGATGTTCCAAATAATATTTCAGATTCAGTTAAACCTCTGCGACACAATTTGAAAAGCCTCCATTTGAAGGAAAAGAATCTTGAATGTTCACTGCATAGAGGACAGTTCAGAATGGCCTTGGGACCACTGCTAAGGGTGTATGTATAAATTAGACACAGCTTGTGCTAAATGGGAATTTTCCCCATCCCACCTATTTTCCTTCCCATCTCCTGATGGATTCTTAGAAATTACTTTGTGCTGTCTGTCATGACCCTTCATATCTGATGCTGTTCCTTCACATGTACGTCCTTGCTGTTGTTCAGTCACTAGGTCGTGTCCAACTCTGCGACCTCATGTAGGTCCTGTTTCTCATCGAATGTCTGCTGCGTCTCTGTTTTTTGGCCATTTCTGAGTTAAAGGATGAGAAGAAACAAAAGCTGGAAATGTGACTGTATGGTCTTTTACTCAGTCAGGCTGGAGAAATGTGTAAATACCCATGTTTTCATGATAAAGCAGTAGGAGGTGTTGTGAAACAAAGTTAATGAAGAGTCCAAAGGAGTCTTGGGGCGGACAATGATAGCTTTATTTTCAGATAGCAGAGAGCCTTATGGGTCAGCATGGTCAGGGAAGTTTCCTAGAGCTGAGATAAGAAAGAAACCTTGTTCTTGAAAAAGCAGCAGGCTTTGCACCATGATCTCAATTCAGTTCTGTTCTTTGAGCTCTTCTGTTTCTTCATCTGCAAAGAGAGAATACATTTCTGGAGAACCACTGAAGATTAAATTGAATAGAGGATATCAACAAACTAGTACAGTGTCTGACATATAGTGTGGGTTTAATACTTAGTGAGATTATTATTATCATCATTATTTTCACTTTAGCTGGAGCAAATTCTAAGTATAAAATGCATCTAAGGCAATGGCACCCCACTCCAGTACTCTTGCCTGGAAAATCTCATTGACAGAGGAGCCTGGTGGGCTGCAGTCCATGGGGTCGCGAAGAGTCGGACACGACTGAGCGACTTCACTTTCATTTTTCACTTTCATGCATTGGAGAAGGAAATGGCAACCCATGCCAGTGTTCTTGCCTGGAGAATCCCAGGGATGGCAAAACCTGGTAGGCTGCCGTCTATGGGGTCTCACAGAGTTGGACACGACTGAAGCGACTTAACAGCAGCAGCAACAACATGTATACATCAGAATATTCTTAATTATTTTGACATGATTTGTGTTAGGAACCTGGACACTTACCCACTCAATCCACTGATACGATCAGTTGAGAACTGGCTATAAGTGTATTGTCCACTAATTGTCATCTCTCAATGCTGGAAGCTCCAATGAAACAAGGAACCTTATATTCGTGTAATAGCAGTTCATTTCCAAATTATGTTTATGACAAAGTGGGTGCTATTAAAGTTAAGTTAAAGTGTGTATAAAATTATTTCAATTCTCCAGGGAGCCACTTAAAACTAAATCCCCACATGACTTGAAATCCTGGAAGACAATGGTATTTTCTCCCTTGATATTTCATGTAAAGATGGACTCGATAAAGAATGGAAATGGTCTGGACCTAACAGAAGCAGAAGATATTAAGAAGAGGTGGCAAGGATACACAGAAGAACTGTACAAAAAACATCTTCATGATCCAGATAATCATGATGATGTGATCACTAATCTAGAGCCAGACATCTTGGAATGTGAAGCCAAGTGGGCCTTAGAAAGCATCACTACGAACAAAGCTAGTGGAGGTGATGGAATTCCAGTTGAGCTGTTTCAAACCCTGAAAGATGATGCTGTTAAAGCATTGCACTCAATATGCCAGCAAATTTGGAAAACTCAGCAGTGGCCACAGGACTGGAAAATGTCAGTTTTCATTCCAATTCCAAAGAAAGGCAATGCCAAAGAATGCTCAAACTACCGCACAATTGCACTCATCTCACATGCTAGTAAAGTAATGCTCAAAATTCTCCAAGCCAGACTTCAGCAATACGTGAACCGTGAACTCCCTGATGTTCAAGCTGGTTTTAGAAAAGGCAGAGGAACCAGAGATCAAATTGCCAACATCCGCTGGATCATGGAAAAAGCAAGAGAGTTCCAGAAAAACATCTATTTCTGCTTTATTGACTATGCCAAAGCCTTTGACTGTGTGGATCACAGTAAACTGTGGAAAATTCTGAAAGAGATGGGAATACCAGACCACCT